>JARHVA010002334.1:1172500-1730000 GCA_037957365.1 Torreya grandis
GAGTGTGACTAGCTGAAGATAGAGCTAGATTCCTTGAATTTTGAGCATGAACAAATCATAGAAAAAATGAGAAAGTGTGTGAGAGATAATGAGAAGACAAAACATTTTAATAGTACCAACATGAAAAGAATATTTAGGAATTCTAATATAATAAATGATAATTCATCATGGGACCATGGGAAAATGAGTAATCAGTCAAGAGGTAAGTACAAAAATGTTGTTTACTACATGTATCACAATATAGTACACATTACAAGATTATTCTATAATAAAGTTAGAAGTACTCAAGATTCAAAAAGACATATTAATCTCCTATAATGCATGATAAAGATCAAACATTGGTATAGAATCCAAATCAAGTTAGGATAGATCATATTAAGCTCAATAGTCAAGATGGACTTTTTACCAAGGAGGAACAAAAGACCAAATAGGATTCTATGCTAGCTTAGACTACTTTTCACCTTCAAGATGAAGGCATAAAATGGTATATATAGTGGTTTATCAAGAAACATGATAGGATATAGAAATAAGTTCATCTCATTGAATAATAATATTGAAAGAATAGCGAGGTTCATAGACAACACAACTACCAATACAGTTGGCAAGGGTGTCTTAAGTTTAGACAATGGGAAGACCAAGACATAAAATTTGTTCTATGTAAAAGGTTTGAAACATAATATTATTAGTGTAATTCAAATATGAAATCAAGGACACACATTAGATTTTCATAATAGAGGGTATGAGATAAGGAGAGCCAAATTGGGAAGGCTAATTTCTAATGCAAAGAGGACTGAGAACAATCTATATGGCTTGAATGAGATCTAGAAGGAGAGATGATTCATAAGAAATATAGATGAAATTTGGTTGTGGAATAGAAGATTATGTCACCTAAAATTTGACAATATGGTTAATATTGGCACTAATAAGTCTATGAAGAACATGCCTAAAATCACCAAACCTACAAACATACTTTGCAAGGCATGTCAACATGGTAATCAAACTAGAGGAAGGTAAAATTCTAAGTATTAAAATACAATATCCTTGGAGTTAATATAAACTCATATCTATGTGCCTAATATAATTCAAAGCATTAAATGAGATATCTACTTCATGATACTCATATATGATTACACAAGAATGACCTGGGTTGCATTCTTGAAAGAAAATTTAGAAGCTCTTGATAATTTCAACACATTTAAGGCTCTTGTTGAGAATTAGAAGAATGGGAAGATCAAGTACCTAAGATATGATATAGGCTGATATTTTTGGTCTAATGAGTTTTATGACTTCTATGAGGTTCATAGAATAAGGAAAGAATTCTCAGTAGCTAGGACACCTAAGCAGAATGGGGTAGTGGAAAGGAAGAATAATATAGTTCAAGAGATGGCTAGAACTATGCTAAATGAGTCTATATTATTTGATGGATATTGGAGACAAGAATTAATCACTATTGTATACATTTTAAATAGAGGATAGATAAGTAATAATTGCAACAAGACTCATTATGAACTATGAAAGGGTAGACCTACCAATGTGGAACACTTTAAAGTGTTTGGGAAGAAATGTTTCATTAAAAGAGATGATGGAGAATTGGGAAAGCTTGAATCCAAATTTGATGAAGGAATATTATTAGGATACTCATCACTGAGCTAAGCCTATATTTGTTATAACAAGAAGCTACAAAATATAGTGGAAAGCAACAATCTAATGATTGATGAGACAATAAAATTTCACTCACTATCAAAGGACACTTTATAGAATCTTGACTTAAATAATGAAGAGGAGACTATAGAGGTTGATGAGGAAGAAGAATAAGTTGAATATATATATGACTCAAAAGGACCCTCAAGATTGATTCAAATAAATTACCCTGAATCTCAAATAATTAGCAACAAGAATGTAGGTATGAAAATAATGAGAAGAATGGTAAGTAATATAAATCAAGAGAATGTTACTCTATTATCCAAGATTGAACCTAAGAGTCTTATACAAGAAAACAAAGACAAATTTTGGATAGGTTCTATGAATGCAAAGTTAGACCAAATATACAAGAATGAGACTTGGGAACCAGTTCCTAGGCCTAAAGATAAGAATGCCATTGGAACAAAATGGGTGTTTAGAAACAAGTTAAATAAAGATGGAGAGGTCATTATTAACAAGGCTAGATTGTTATACAATGGATATGCACAAGTTGAAGGTGTATAATTTGATGAGACCTTTTCACTAGTATCAAGATTGGAGGTCATTAGATTATTTATATCATATAAAAGATTCAAAAAATTTAAGGTATAATAGATGGATTTCCAATCTACCTTTTTGAATGGGAAGTGTAAATTGATAAGCCTAAAGGGTTATAACTATCAAATGATAAAGACTATGTTTGTAGACTAAAAAAATCTCTCTATGGTTTAAATCAAGATCCTAGAGCTTGGCATGCTAGGTTGGACATGTATCTATTGGATCAAGGATTCAAAATATGATCTGTAGATAGTAATATATACATCAAGATAGAAGATGACCATCAGTTGATAGTATTTGTCTATGTGGATGGAATCATATTTGGTGGAAATAATGATAAGATGACCAAGGCCTTTACATAGGTGATGAAGAAAGAGTTTGATATGTCCATGTTAAGAGAACTATCATTATTTCTTTGGTTGTAAATCACTCCATATGAAAAAGGTATATTCATCTCACAAGCCAAGTACATAAGAGAGATGCTATATAAGTTTGATATGGAAGATTGCAAGGCAGTGAGTACACCCATGATCATAGGGTATAAGTTAAAAAAGGAAGATGAGTCTTCAAAGGTCAATCAAATGTCATATAGGTTAATGATTGGAAGTTTTTTGTACACCACTACCTGTAGACCTAACATCATGTAAGTAGTAGGTCTTGTGGGAAGGTTTCAAGTAGATGCAAAGGAGAAAAATTTGCAAGCAATTAAAATGATACTCAGGTATCTCAAGGGGACTATGGAGTATAGATTGTGATATCTAAGAAATAAGGATTTAAATATGATAGCCTACACAAATGAAGATTGGGAAGGAAGTATAGATGATAGGAAGAGTACCAGTGGAGAAGCTTTCTTCCTAGGTGGGTGTCTAGTTTCATGGATAAGTAAGAAATAACCATTAGTAGAATTATCCACTTATGAGGCTGAGTGCATTGTAACAACTTCATGTTACACTCAGGTCCTATAGATGAGATAGACACTAAAATAATACAAGGTGGAGTATGATAGTACTAGATCTATCTATTATGATAATAAAAGTGTTATAAGCATCTCAAAGGACCCTATCATGCACTCAAGGACCAAGCAAATTCCAATTATGTATCATTTTATAAGAGCATGTAAGTGAATAAAGTGTCAAAATTGACTATGTTTCTACATAGGACCAGATTGTAGGCATGTTGACCAAACCACTTACAAAGGTAACTTTTGAACACCTAATATAGAAATTGGGTGTAATTCCTACCCCTAACAATCATTGAATAAGACAAGTACTTAGGGGGAGATAATCATGCTCATTATCTCCAATAATAGGTGAGTTATTCTAAGAATATATGCATGGAGATAAGGGAAGCATGTTTTTATTATGTCTCATAAACTCTTAAGTCTTATTTGTTGATTATTTTGGTTGTAAGGAGTATGATCCAAGGAGTTTTAGACATCACTTTTTCATTTATGTCAAAGGGGGAGCAAGAGAAAAATTAGGAAATAACAATGATCAATATGTTTTCCATCAATAACAAAGGGGGAGATTATTGAGAATTATTCCTATTGAATTTTGGCATTGATGTTGTCATTGATATCAAAGTTTCTTAAGAAAGGTGTCCATGAGGTAATTGAATATTGTTCTTGTTTCATAGAATCACTAAGAGGTATGAAATTATTTGAAGATCATGTAAGGCATGTGATCAAGGTATAAGATCATAAAGAAGTGTTTCAAGGTCAGTTGTCAAGGTTTAAGTGCTTGAGAAATCTAATCATGGCACTAGTCATGACATGTAAAGTCTTAGTGAGAATGTCTGAGCATGGTGTCCTAGTGAGATGGACTCACAAAGGCATAAGAGGATATATAATGTTGATTAAGCCTGCATATCAGGCATTAAAGAACTGAATAGAGTTTCAAAGTGAGCCTATAGGGGTAAAACTTAAGTCTAAGTCTGGAACTAGACTAGTACTCAATCTTGCTTGACCTAATGAGGTGTCATGATGTGTTATCAAGACCTATGAAGGATGTAAAGTAGTTTTTGAGCATGATATAGGTTTATTGAGTTTTTATATGAGGTTTTAAGAGCTTAGACAATGGTTAAAAGGTTAGTTTAAAGGCCTAATGTGACTTCAGGTTAAGGTCTAAGCAAACAAAGAGAGAGATGGTGGCCAAATGAGGTACGAGATTCAATTTTAAAGATTATAATGATAATTTGAGAATTGTCAATGGTTTGATATATTTTCCCAATTGTGTTGACCAAGTTTGGGGTCAATTTTTCAAGAAAAGGCATGACAAGTGGTTTTGAGGTCTCTCAAGTACACATAATGAAGGGTTCTCAACATGAAAAAGACTTTATGGGATACCATTATGGTAGATGATATGGTTAAAGTTAAATTTAGACATTTGATTTCTAGTCACGTAAGTGAGGCGTATAACTTCAACCCACTTAGTTAAATATTTGGTAATAGTGAGGATGTGTTTATGTCCATTGAATGAGGTGGGGTTTATATTCCCAATGAGATTGAGGCCCCATGTAACAAATAACCATGGTGAAAACATTGGTTTTAGTGTCTTGGCTAGGGCATGAATCAAATTGGCATGCCTTTGATATTTTTTTCACTTTTTAACATACACAACTACATCTGTATCTATAATTGGTGAATAATACCCAATACATAAAATATTTATGGATAAGATTGCCCCACTAGTTTGGGATCTTCATACTCCCTCATGAAATTACCATAATAATAATGTTGATTATATCAAAGTTAAACAATGAAGTAGAGTTCTATCAAAATGGTGGTGGTAAAGGGTTGGTCCAAATAAGTTATAACATGTGGCATGGTCGATAAAGGCCTTAGATTATTTATGGGATAGCTCTAGTGGCATAAAATGGTCATGAATATAGGTATAAATGTTTGAATACCATATAGAGTTAGGACCAATAATATCATTTATCATTGTGATAGTTAAAGGTTAATGAGCTAGCACTAAAAGATTTTCAACAAGAAATTGATATTCTTTTGCCTTGTCTAAATGATGTATCAAAGATCCAATGATGGCTATGACATCTATTGTTCTATTACTAGTCTTTGGTATGTGTTCAAATTATATATCGATAACCTATTATTTTAGATTATTGACCATAGCTTTATATGGCACCAACTTGTCATCCTTGGTCTAAAACTAGTTTGTAACCTAATTGATGATTAATTGAGAATTACCATAAACCTTGAGATGTTGAATGTTTTAGTGTAATTCCTAATAAATCCCTACAATGAGTGATTCATATCTATCCATGTTATTAGTACAAGAAAAACTAATCTGAAATGATTTAGGGATAAGATCCCCCTATGGTGTAATAAAAATAAGGCCTACCCTAGATCCACATGTTTTGAATGATCCATCAAAACATAGCTTCTAGTGTTGCTCCTTAAGAGGTGTTTCAATGATGGTCATAATGGACTCATCTAGGAATTGAAATGTTAAAGTTTTTGTATCTACAAGGGGAGCTTCAACAAGTTGATTCATAAGTACTTGTCCCTTTATGGATTTCTAGTTGATGTATTCTATCTTAAACTCACTCAGAATCATGATTCATTTGGCTATGTGACCTTCTAAAGTTATTTTAAATAGTACATACTTCTATGGATCTAATTTTGAAATAACTATAGTCTTTTTGTTTAACATGTAATGTTGTATTTGTTGAGTTTTAAAGACCATAACTAAATAGGATTTTTAAATGGGCATATAATTATGTTGATACAAGACTAGTGTACGACTTAGATAATACAAGACATGTTATTTTATGTTATCATCATGCTAATCCAGAAGTGACCCTAGGGCTTTATCTATGGTTGATATGTATAATAAGAATGTCCTTCCTAGCATTGGTAGTAATAAAATAGGTGGATTGGAGAAATATCTTTAAGGTGATGAAAAGATTTTTAGCATTCATCATCCCAATGAAATGTGACAATTTTTTTTAGTATGTGTAAATGGATGATATTTTTTGACTAATTGAGAAATAAAATATCTAATGGCCTAAATATTTCCCTAAAAACTATAGAGATGCTTCAAATTGTAAGGTGGTGGAATCTCTGTAATCTCTTGTACTTTAGCTAGATTAACTTCAATGCCTTGACAAGACATAATAAAACCTAATGATTTACTAGAAGTAACTCCAAAAACACACTTCTAAGGATTGATTATAACCTTATATTCATGCATTCTCTTAAATATTCTTCATAGTCCATCTAGATTATTGGATCTAGTCATTCATTTTACCAATATGTCATTGATATAGTCTCCAACAATGTCATGCATTATATCATGAAATATAATAGTCATGGCTCTTTGATATGTGGCCCCATCATTTTTGAGACCAAATGGCATAACATGATAATAAAATGTTCCCCATGGAGTGGTAAACACTATCTTGTGTTGGTCTTCAGGTGAAATTTATATCTAATTATATCCCAAAAATCCATCCATAAGTGAAATCATTACATACCCAGCTATGGAGTTGACCATCATGTTAATGTTTGGTAGAGGAAATTCATCCTTAGGGTAGGATTTGTTTATATCTCTAAAATTAGTGTAGATTCTAATCCATTTAGGATTCTTACTAATTGGTACAACATTTGATATCCACTCTTAATAGTCGATTGGTCAAATACATCTCACTTCTAATAGTTTTTATAACTCTTTCTTTACTAATACAATAATGTAAGTACACATTTTATATAGTTTTTACTTCACAAGTTTGGCATCAAAATGTAGCAAGAGGTGGTGTCCAAATTAGCATGTTAAATTAGGCACAAGAAAATATGTCAACAAATTACCTTAGAATGATTGTAAAGATGTCATGTTCCTTTGTAGTGAGGGATGTGCCTAATTTGATCCATTTTAGATCATTAGAGTCCTGATGTTGACCTTTATAGTTTCCTCTATAAGAAGAGCCAAACCATCCTTCATAATATGTATAAATGATTGAAATTTTCTTGTAATGGAAAATTCCTCTCATTGGATTGGCTCTTCAATTTCCCCTAGGCAAGATGAATTAGAATCTCCAAATGGTAAGTATGAACATGTGACAAACATTGTTGGAAACTCTTGAATGATTTGGTCGAAGGCATCTTAGTCAGTACAATTTAACTTAGAACCATAGTAAAGTTCATCATTGGTGGTATCCTAAGATATGTTTAAGTAGGTTGAACACCCCCATCTAATAGTGCCTAAAATAATTTTTCACCACTATACTAGCATTTCTCTTTACTTTTACCCTATTCTAAAAGTGCCTCAAAGAGGTTTTCACTTTGGGACCTCAATGTATTATTTAATTATTTTTGGATAAGGGTGTTTACCCATTTTATAAAATAGGTTATAGGATCTAATTTGATTGAGAACCCTTGTTTATGATCTCCCAATGGAACATTATCTCTTAGGCCTAGAAGAATGCAAAAAGCCTCATCATTCTCAAACTCATCTATAAGTACTATGGATTCTTGTTGATCTCAAGTTATAAGTTGAGGGTGATAAAAAGGAAGAGAATTGTGATAAATAACTAGGCTAACGGTAAAAATGGCATGAGTTTCAAACAAATTGGTATCAAATAGGCCTTAATAAGGGCTATGATTAGACTCTACTTTGCTATCAACATTATTGTCACTATTCATTAGCATTAGAACATGAATGAGATATATGGGGTCTCCCATAGGTAGTTTAAATATGATATCATAGGTTACTTTATATCAAGTCACAGATATTGTCTCAAGAATTCCCTACTAATTTGACTTGATGCCTCTTTCTTGATAGGCATGATTCTCCATGATCCTATTAGGAATGGGGTATTTAGAATTGTTATAGTAATTAGCTAGGTTCTCATTATATAACTAGGACTCATCATCTACAAGTGGATCCTATTCTTGGTCAGTAGCTAATGTGAATATAATAGGTGCTAGACTATGCAATTTTCCCTTTACCTTTTATTGTCACTTCATGCAAGGTGTCTGGGATTTAGGTCTTCCATAGGACTTAGGGTTCTATGGAAGATTTGAAATCTAAAACATATCATGGGTTAAATATTCTCTTAGGACATTATCTATGATGGTAAAGTAATTGGACATTTTAGGAGGTGGCATGTGGGAGGATGAATCAAGGGAATATGGGTAAATGTAATTGGCCTCTATAAAATCAACAAGTATTTATTTACCCTTGTTCTTCTTAGGAAATATATTCAATCTAAAATGGTATTTATATCTTTTGTACTCAACCTCCAAAAGTTTACAATGTTTTTAGGGATACAAATATCTATGAATAGTGATGTCCATGCCACAATGAGAGAACTTGAGACATTGGTGCAACATTGATGGGATTGCACATAATTAATGTATCCAAGGTATTCTTAGGATTAAATTGTATGAAAAATCAAAGTTTAACACATGCCATAATGTATCGTGGGTCAAAGTCCCAATGATAATTAGTAAGCTAATGGTACCTTGTGATACTCCCTCTTCATTATCATGGGCCTTGATAGTGATCTTTTTGGATAGAGATCAGCTATTGTGTGTTTGAGATGCTTGATAATCTTTACAGACACAATATTTAGGCCTGATCTATTGTCTATAAGGACACACTTCACTTTATACCGTGTGATGGCAACTTTAATATATAATGGATTATTATGAAAAGGGCCAATAGATGACATATCAATTTGGTCAAAGGATAATTGATAGCTTGAGGGTAGATGTCCAACCAAAGATTGAAATTTGTCTAGGGATATGTCATTGGGAACTTATGATTAAACAAGGAACACTATTAATATGTTCTTATGGATGATGGATGTATGCAACAAATCCAAGATGGAAATTTGTGTGGGAATCTTCTATAATTATTCCACAATATCAAATGTCTTATATTTTACAATGGTATATGGATTATTCTTAGCTAGAATGGTGGGTTGGATGGGTGTAGTGGTATATGGTTATGAGCCTAGGATTGTAATATTTAATCATTGAGTTATGATTGCATGATCAAGATTAGATACATGACCATTATTGCTATAAAATGATGGTGGAATGGAACTAGATAGGATAAGTCTCATTTACTAGTGCAATTATATGTGGTTATAGGATAATGGTGAGTTATTGATATAAGGTCTAAAATTAGTAATATCTACTTATTGGTTTGCATGTATGAAGTCCCATATCAAGGAAGGATCACTGGCATAGGTTGGTTGATTAGATTTGGTTAGCAACAATCCTATTTGGTTTGTACTTAGTCTTGGATTGATGGAGATGGTGGAAATGTGACCTCCCACAATATGACCTACAAACTTATTATAGTTATGTGCAACTCCATGGTAAGTCTATTGGGCATTGACATTATTTAGGCCTTGGTTCCATCCATATGGTTGACATTGTTATTACTATTTCTAATATTCCTATTGTTGCCTTGACTATTAATAATAATATTATTATTATTGTTTTGGCCTTTGTTTTTACTATTGTTGGTTGTTATTATATTGTGGAAATGGGTTTTGATAAATTTAAAAAACATTAATTAGATGAAAAAACTCCATTATCCAATGTTATCTCCCTATTTTCCAACATATTTTGAATCAGGGGCTTGATTTGTACACAATAACACAAATTATGTCCATTAATCCAATGGTATTCATAGAATTCATTCTATCTATACCAATTTAGATAAGGAATGTCCTTAGGATAGTGCTTTAGAAT
Source organism: Torreya grandis (assembly GCA_037957365.1). Lineage (NCBI taxonomy): Eukaryota > Viridiplantae > Streptophyta > Pinopsida > Cupressales > Taxaceae > Torreya > Torreya grandis. The sequence continues at coordinate 1,182,462 of JARHVA010002334.1, forward strand.
ACACCAAATAATTAGATTAGTGGCATCTATTTATTAATTACATCTTCAATAGGCTCTCCATGGTCACTAAAAACTAAATGAGTAGGCCCATTTTGTCTTGGAGAAAGGGTTTCCAAAGGCAAAAGTTACTACATTTATTGAGCTAGTATAGGCTACTATGAAGGATGTGGTTGTTAAATAGGTCATGGTGAGAAATAATTTGCATTTGTAGTGTGGATTAAGAATATGATACTTACACCATTTGTGTTAGGTTGTGGAGCTAAAAGCTTCACTGATGCAAATAGGGAAGGAGGTTGCTAAAGTGTCACAGACACCAGTGTCGATCAGGCCAACCGACATCGATAGGATTAGACATGAAGAGAAACCAATGTCAGTCAAAGATTGGCCAGCGTCAGTCACCTCCAGGTAGACAGGGACTGACATCGATCACCTGTGTATTTTAGAACTGCCAATTTCATGAACAGTTAGTTAACGAACTAAGTGTTTGCATGTTGAGAGCCAATTTTAGACTAGAAGCTGCGGATCTAATTATTATAATTAGGTGTCTAGTTATTGTTTGCATGAGATCTATATAATAGACTCATGGGTTGTATTGTAAAGTGTGCTAGTTTGAGTTGAGCAAAGTTAGTTCCTTCTATGTGTGAGGTGAGCAAGGGTGTTCCTCCTAGTTTCACAGTAGTGCCAAGTGTGGGTGCTAGTTTTGGAGAATCAGAAGGGGTTTTCAGGTGTGTAGGATCTTGGTCAGCAGGTGTGCATGGCTATGTTTGGAGATTTGCATGGTAAGTAAGATCATTGATCTATAGGTGTATGTGTGTGCATGATCCAAGTTTGAAGGTGTGCAGAACTAGATTGATTTGTAGGTGTGCAAGATCAGGGAGGACAACAACACAATAGGGAGCAGGATCAGGCAAGATCTACTTGGAGTACAGTGTGTACTCAAAAAGAGAGCAAAGAGGAAGGCAAGGTAGATCCTTCCATAAGTAAGGTCTATTGAGTTGCAGGTTGTTATAGTTCAAGAGAGATCTACTTGGAGTGCGTGGAGCACTTGTGGAGTTCATGGAGCACTGGAGTATTGGTAGTAGTGGATACTGACTGGTTGGAGGTGAACACCAACTCTATGTTTGAGTTGTGTGTTGGGACCGTAAGAGAGAGATATTTGAGGGAAGATTTATTATTTATGCCCTAGAGGTGTGGGAGCCCTAGAGGTGTGTAAGGAAGAAAAACTGTGGCAATCTTCTTTGTTGTATTTCTTTGTGTAAGAGTATTAATATAATTGTGTATTGTCTCTCATATTCTATGTTGTTTCTGAATTCTAGTTACTTGTGATTTTGGTTTATTCTGCATATTAAGTTGCTTGTATATGGTAATCAATTGTGTGCTTCCATATTTCCCAACAAGTGGTATCAGAGCTAAGGTTGCAGGGAGCAAGTTTTGTGTTTGGTCACAGGGCACTCTCAGGGGTTTTTGATTGAGTGGGAGTATAGCAACGGCAGAAGAAAGTAAGCTAAGAATGGAGGAATAGAAAAGCATGAATGGTCAATTATGGTCCTATGGAAAGAAAGAGTAGTAAAAGAAAGATTGTTGGTTGGTAGCAGATCAGCATGAAGGAACTGAAGAAGTAGATGTTGCAGGTGTTGTTGTACAGGATGCTCTGGGAGGTTTCTTGGATAAAGTAGAATCTTGTTTTATAGATTCTGTTGCCTCTTTCCATGTAGTCTGAAATAGAGTATTTTTCCATGGTAAGGTCCTTGGAGACTTTGGAAAGATTTATTTAGGGGCTAGTGTGCCTTGCCAAAGAATTGGCAAAGGGGAAGTGAAGCTGAAATTGTAGGTGGCCAACACATGGGTGTTGAAGGAGGTCATGCAGGTCCCAGTCTTGAAGATAAGGCTAATTTCTTTAAGGAATTTGGGTGATGAGAGATGCACAATAACTCTCACAATGGATGCACTTGAATTAGCTGGTGGTAAGAAAGCAGGTACTCTTTATCTACTTGCTTATATTACTAATTCTTCTTTTGTTGCAGAGACATGGCTTTTTAGGCTTGGTCACATGAGTAAGAAGGAGATGCATATTCTTAAGTGAAAGACAGATGTGTTTGATAGACTTAAGAATTGGAAAGCCTTGGTGTTCTTGGAGGAGATGGCAGATAGAGATCAATGGAGAAGGTTGGATACCTCTGAGTAGAGTAGTTTGGATAGGGATTTGATTCAAAGAAATCTCACAGGTAAAAAGTCACTCACAGACAAACACAGATACCGGCATCAGTTAATGGGAACCGACATCAAACAGATAGGTGCCGATGTCAGTCATGTGTAGACCAGAGCTAGTGATGTCAGGTAGGGTAAGATTGACGTCGATCAGGAGGATCAATGTTAGTGACAATAAGACCGACATCGGCAACAGGTAGACACCGATGTCGGCAGGGTTGGTAGTCAGGACAGGCGCATGGGAACTGACGTCGGTCGGATGCAGACTGTGTAGTGACTGAGGTCGGTCACTATAACAGATTTTGGGTAGACAACAAGATATCAAGGAGTCTTAAATGCCTATATGGAGGACTAAAATGGTAATTAAGCCTCAAATTCATTGTTCTTCTTCTTTATACTCATTGCTCACTGTAGAGTAGGAAGGATCTAGGAAATAGTGGGAGCGTGGCAGGAATATGATGCAGAACCAAGCGAGATATTTGGTAGGGTTTCCAGCCAGTATGAAAGCACTGCAAGATGAATGGATACCTTAGTTAAATAATAGAGAGAATGGATGCGTGAGATGGAAGGCTAGGTCATATGGTCTTGAGGAAGCTGCAAGACAGTGGTACATGGCTGATAGGTGGTACCAGGTGGATGACAAAGCAGGGCTTTAGTCAATGTCAATATAACCATTGTGTTTTTCTTACCAGGTGGATGATGGTTGCAACATTATTTGGTTACTGTATGTGGATGGTATGCTAGCTAGCAGGTTCAGACATATAGGGTTTTGCTGAGCTAAGGGTAAGGTTAGTTCAGTGGCATGTCATGAGGAATTTGGAGCAGCAAAATTCTTTGGCATGAGAGACATGGAAGATCATAGGATGATATTGTCTCTAGTGGGAGTTGATGTGAATCAGGTGTTAGTGAGGTTCAATACGTAGGATGCAAAACTAGATCACACCAAGGGCTGGATAGTTCAGTGTCCAAAATCACATGAGGTCTGGTATAGAGCTGAGTTTGCCCAAGCAGTGGGTGTTATCAGAGAGTTAGGAGCCAATTCAGGGAAGTGGGTTCTCAGGTATTTGAGAGGGACCAGCAGTAGGGATTCATGCTATGCAGGGTCAGGACTTCACTACATGGGTTTATAGGTTCAGATGTGGCAGGGTACTCGGATGACAGGAGGTGCACCACAGGTTGTGTGGTGGTTGGTCTTCAAGATTGATCTTGAAGAGGGATACAAGCCAAGAAATAGATTAGATGGGGTAAAAGTATAGGGATAGTGTGGTTGTTTATCTCCAAGTGGGATATTGTTAGGTTATGGAGTTAAAAGCTTCACTAATGCAAACAGGGAAGGAGGTTGTTGGAGGAGGTTACTAAAGTGTCATAGACACCAGTGTCGGTCAGGCCAACCAACGTTAGCAGGATTAGATAGGAAGAGAAATCGATGTTGGTCAGGGATCGATCGATGTCGGTCACCTCCAGGCAGACAGGGACCGATGTCGATCACCTGTGCAGTTTAAAACTACCAGTTTCACAAATAGTTAGTTAATGAACTGAGTGTTTGCATGTTGAGAGCCAATTTTAGACTAGAAGCTATAGATTTAATTATTGTAACTAGGTGTCTAATTATTGTTTGCATGAGATCTATATAATAGACTCATGGGTTGTATTGTAAAGTGTGCTAGTTTGAGTTGAGCAAATTTAGCTCCTATGTGTGAGGTGAGCAAGGGTGTTCCTCCTAGTTTCACAGTAGTGCCAAGTGTGGGTGCTGGTTTTGGAGAATTAGAAGGGTTCTTCAGGTGTGTAAGATCTTGGTCAATAGGTGTGCATGGCTACTTTTAGAGATCTGCATGGTAAGTAAGATCATTAATCTACAAGTGTATGTGTGTGCATGATCTAGGTTTGTAGGTGTGCAGAACTAGATTGATTTGCAGGTGTGCAAGATTAGGGAAGACAACAACACAATAGGGAGCAAGATTAGGCATGATCTACTTGGAGTATAGTGTGTACTCAGAAAGAGAGCAAAGAGGAAGGCAAGGTAGATCCTTCCACAAGTAAGGTCTATTGAGTTGCAGGTTGTTGCAGTTTAGGGGAGATCTACTTGGAGTGCATGGAGCACTTGTGGAGTGCATGGAGCACTGGAGTACTGATAGTAGTGGATATAGGCTAGTTGGAGGTGAACACCAACTCTGTGTTTGAGTTGTGTGTTGGGACTGTAAGAGAGATAACTTTGAGGGAAGATTTACTGTTTATGCGCTAGAGGTTTGGGAGCCCTAGAGGTGTGTAAGGAAGAAGAACTATGACAATCTTCTTTTTTGTATTTCCTTTTGGAAGAGTATTAATATAATTGTGTATTGTCTCTCATATTCTGTGTTGTTTTTGAATTCTAGTTACTTGTGATTCTGGTTAATTCCACATATTAAGTTGCTTGTATATGGTAATCAATTGTGTGCTTCCGTATTTCCCAATAATTTGGACATGTCATGAATCAGTTACTCCATTTCCAATAACATTCTTTTTGCAGTTAAAATTACTTGGATTTTTCATAATTATTATCTTGGGCTGGTTTGATGCTTGTGCTTGAACTTGGTTTTGATTTTTATTTGGGATATTTCCTTGGTTTTTATTATAGTTATGATTAGATAAGGTAAGCTCAATAATCCATTTGTTAATAAAGGTATTTTTTATGAGTAAACCTTTGTCAATGATTTATTTGAAGGTATGTGCACATTTTAGCTCCAGATGGTAAGATATCTCACTATGCAATTTTTTGGTGAACACAACAACTAATTGTTTATCTAGTAAGATATGAGTGAAATGTCTCAAAAGTGTTCTCCATTATTGTAGATATCTTTTAAAACTTTCACTAGCCTTCTATTTGTCTTGATTCAAATCTACCAATGAAATCTCATGTTTGAGATTGAAGGAGAAACACTGCACAAACTTGTCAATAAGGTCATCAAAATTGGATATTTAGTTTTTTGATAATTTTGAAAACCAATCCAAAGAGTTTTTCTTTATAATCTATAGAAAAAATATTAGGAGTTATATGTCACTATAAGCCATTTGTTGGTAAGTGACAAAGAATTTATTTAAATAGGCCTTACGGTATACTTTACCCTTGTATCTTTTGAACTTCAATGGTTTATACCCTAGAGGAAATGGTATTTATAGATACTCCATATTGAATTGGTAATAATGCATGTCATCCAACTTAAAATTCTTGGTCTATTTCTTGACTTGGATGGTGTCAATTGCATCCTTCATTTTCTATAGTTCTTGTGTCAAGAAACTAGATGGAACATTGGCTTGAGGTGGAGGCTGAGTGGTCAAAAGTGGGTTACTATAATCAGGGTATAGTAGAGGCATGGCTTGTTGTGGAATGTTGGTTTGGATGGGGAATTAACCAAGAATATTCATCCTTAGATTAGGATGAGTTTGTTGAAATTGTACACATTATGGTGCAATATTCTTGTTAGGATTTGATAGTTTTGGGAATTTATAATTATGATGAAAGGATATGGATCTAGGTGAAGTACTGTGTCTACTAAGGTTGAGTATGGATTTCTTTTCAAATATTTAAACTTGGTTGAATAATGAGAACTTATTGTGCAACAAGGTCCTATCTTTGAATTTGTGGCACATTTGGAGTAAAGTGTAATTATTTCTTGGTTGTTATGTGTGGGATAGTCATACCTCATTATTGTGTGAACACTTATTATGAAGTAGATGCTTGTTTATCATTCACCATTTCTCATTAACAATAGATATGAATTGTTGATTATACAATATTTATGATGGCCTATTGGTTTATAACTATTGAGGCATACTCATCACTACTTGATGAGGTAAAACATTGGTTTCTCCCTACTGAGGTGGAAGGATGTTCTACCTCTACTACATTGGTATACTATATTGTACCTATTTTTTTGGAATGTTAGTCATCACCTATTGTGATGGAGTAACAATTATCATGTTCTATTGAGGCAAGGCACTAGTTAGAGCTTGACTACTTAATCCTTGCATTTGCATGCTTAAAGAATTAGCTAATTGAGGATTAGAGGTAAATTTATATGATTGGGAGGCATAAGTTTATACTACTTGATATTTTAAACCACTCATGGTGTTAATTAAAGGCATTTGTTTTGGATTAGTTATTTATGTAGTTACACCACTTTGTCCTAGATTAGACAACACTTACATGATATCCATTGTGTTTGACTCATCCATCTACATAAAAGTAGTAGACACTTATTTGATGGCTATGGAATTAAACATGTCTCTAATTTAATTTATTTTCATGAATGGGTATAAACCCAAATTTTCTTGGTATGTCGATTCGACTAAGACTCCCATTGAAGGAGCTAGTTCGATAAGTGGAGCATTTGACATGGTAATGTTATTGAAATTATGCACTAATTTTAAATAGGTCTGGTATGTTTTCTACATCTATATTAAGTGGTCCTCCATGAGGCCCTTTCTTTTGATAAGCATATGTGGGTCCTAGTATGACATCGACACTAGATTTTGAGGATTACTAGAATAGGCCTATTCAATATTCTAACTATAAGGTATGTTGTAAGGTAATCTAATTAGACTTGGAAAAAACAATTGGTGGAAATCTACTAAAAAATTATCTCTACCTCTATTACTTTGATTAAAAATTTGTCTTTATTTTTAAGCAAGTTACGATAAAAAAAATAGGGGTCATATGTCAATGAAATCATAACATAGTAAGATTGTTGTTAAACTTGGTCTACAACCAATGGTATGCAATCAAGGTACTACATTATTTTTTCTTGGTCTTGCTCTAATTATGGAGATGTGTTGACCAAATAGTGAGATAAAGGATCTTAGATTTGTTCCCTAGATTGAGTCCTTAAGGTAGATATGTATCCATCTCATAAACTACATCATCACCATATGGGTCTTGAATGAAGTCATCTTATATGACCACATTATCATATCCTTGATTATAAATGGCTCCACTACGAATATAGTGAAACATCTTTAAATCAATAATTATAATGTTTTTCAACAAAAGGCTTAGGGTTGTATAAAATCTGAAAAATAATGTCTAAAGGATAAATGGTTCGAACTTCATCTAACTTAGTCAAAATAAAGGAGTTGTATCTCCAAAAAGGTCTTTTCTAAAACTTGGTACAAAATAATCTAATGTCAAATATCTCACACAAAAGGTTAAGTGGATGAACTAATATCATAATGCCAAAGTATAGGTTCAATGTGTTCCAAACAAATATAATCTAAGAAAACAAAAATTTATAGGTCTTTTGGACAAATGTGACATAAAATCTAGGCTCAAAATAGGCATATGCTAGGAATTTTGGAAAAGGCACATAATCTAGAATTTTAAAAATAAAAGTATGATTTAATCTAACAAATATAAAACACTTTGGCATAATCTAGGCATTCAACTTTAGACATAAACTTGGTCAATTTGTATAAGGCATGAAACAAAAGGCATATGGAATATAGGATATTTCTCCCAAATCTAGGCAAAAAAAATAGTTTTCAAATTTAATAAAGAATTAACCTAAGTTACGCAACCCAAAATAAAAATATCGATGTCTAGGCCAAAATTACATAAGGTGTAGGAAGAAATCAATCAATGTTTGGATTTCAAATTGTCACGATTAATTTAAAAATCAATGTATAAAACTAGGTTTTCTTTAAACAAACAACAAGCTACACAAAGATGAATTGCATAATGGCACTAGGTAAAATATATAAAAAGGCAAACATGGCTTTGGTTTTAAAATTGGAATTTTGGACACAAGGCAAACTAGTCTTTGAAATGATTCAAGAAGCATAATGATGGTATCACACTCTAAAGATATAAAAAATAGTTATTTCAAGACTTCAAGGTAAAAAATGTTTGAAATGAATTGGGCAGTGCAATGTTACCCTTTTCAATTAAGTGACACACACACACATAAAGATTCACCAAAAGACTAAGGTAAATGTATGGTGTCAAATGGATGGCATAACACATCCTCAAATAATGGAGTGATGTATATAAAAGACTCATTTTGACATGGCATAACAAATAAAATAGATAGTTTAGAATTAAGACCATGAAATAAAGGATAAAATGACTCAAACACCTAAGTGTAATGTTCTAAATCATAAAATGACAATGTTGAATGATACTATCATATTCCATCAATATACTCACTCTTGGGAAGATTTTAAGTGTTAATCCAAAAATAAAAGTGCATGAAAAGTAGGGTTTTTAGGTCCCCTCTTATCCCAAGAGTTTTTACTATGACATGGAACTTTGATTTACTCGCCCAACATAAATAATATGTCTATAGTAAGTGGGGTTATTCTAAAACTATTTTTTTTCATGTTTCTATATGGTCCTAAGTATGGCTAACACAAGATATTCTCATATTATTTGGATCTATTTCAACCAAATTATTATGAAACGGTCTTGTCCTTTTCATAACAAATACATCTATCACTTTCTCAGTGTAAAGTGATATCCAAGTTTCCCCTACAGTCTAAGGCAATATCTTACTAATGGATCTTGTTAACCAATCATGCAAGTGCCCTAATAATTTGACCTCAATTTATATACCCCAACATGGAGTGGGGTTGAAATTATTCTAGGAGATGAATTCTTGGGTCAACACTTCCTTAAACAACCCATGATAATGTAATGAACTCCCACTCACAAGCCAAAATGCATGAAATTAAAAGACAAGTAAAAAGACTTTAAGGTCGCATTTGGATCACACAAACCATATATATTTGAGGAAGTATTTAATGATGTTATTTTCATGGTTTTAGAATAAATCACTCAAGGTAATGAATGATATATTTTGGTCACCTAAGTTCCCTAAAAGGTATGGCGGAGAGCATACACACATCAATCATTTTATGAAAAAAATAAACAACTTCAACAAATAAGCAATAAAAATGAAACTCTTAAGAGTGTTTATATAGTGTAAGAGTTCATTTTAATCACAAAAATGATATGTTATTTGAATTTTAAACCCCTTGGTAATTGTTTGTTGAAAACTTTGACAAAATGAAAATGATGTAATTAAAAAGATTATTAAAACACCAATTTGAAATGTTAAATTTTCAATTAAAAAGTGTTTCAAATGTCTCTTTGTGGACTTTGGGTCTTCAAAAACACGTTATAAATTTCTTATGATTAGAATAACTTCATGAATGAACTAATCATTTTCAAAATCTTCCTCTCAAGTTTACATAATGCAAAACTGCAAAACACAAAGAAAAATTACAACTCTACAAAAATGCAATTATCAACACAATATCATAACTTGAGAGAAAATAGAGTATAAAATGTAATATCACTACTCTATTTGAAAAATAAATAATAAGATGGAAATATCACTACTCTAAGATCCATGATATTTCAACTTAACTTAAAATGTTTAACATAAACTACTAGTGGCTAAGACATGATATCATTGATTGTTAGGTAATGTTAGAACTTACAAAATCATAGTATTATGATATTGTGACTGTTATAGTCATGATATTTTAATATCATAAATTATCCTATAGGAAAAAGATTGTTATCAAAACAATGATAGTCTAGATGCAAAAAGTTAAAAATAAAGACAAAACTGTGAATATGTGATTTGTAATATTGCCACAATATCATGACTCTAGAGATCAAAACTATAACTGCATAGGGCAACTTCATAACTTATAAAAAACATCCCTTAACCTCCAATCTTCACCTATTTTTATCAACAAGCTCAAATTTTTATATTAAAATAATTATTAAAATGGTCTTAAATGCTTTAGGAGAAACTTCATGGGGTGCATGTCCCACTGGGCATGCCATTTGTGATCATAGGTATCCAAGAAGGAAGGTTAGTATAGTGTTAGTTCAACCAATTGAAACTTTAAATAAACACAGTAAAACTTAAACTCCAAGCCTAGATCTTAGGGAGAGATTAGTAACAAAATCTAGATGAAAACACAACTAAAACATAAAAGACAATGAATATTTTACCTTCCTTAGGAGTTTTAAATTCTTTGTTGAGTGGCTTGCTCAGATTGTGCATCAAGAAGTATTTTTAAAATTAAGCTTGTTGGCTCCTTCTCTCCTTGGAACCATTATATTTGATGTGGCTTGTAATAGATTTATCTCAATATTTTGGCATTATAAAACTACTTACAACAAAATAGCTTATGTCCCTCTCCAAATTTGCATTATAACTTTGGCTTATGAGATCTTATAATTCATTAGGCATGGCCTTGTATTTATAGCCTAAGGATTTAACTCTCACCCAAGTTGAGTTAGGGTGGATTTAAGGCTTGGGATGGGTTCAAACCTAACCTAGGGGAGTAAAATATAACCTAGTAGAGTTAATATTTGTCAAGTAATTATGATTTATAATTACTAGGAATGGCTCTCCAAAATAGATATTTTAAGATATTTTCAAAGACCTTGACAAATCATAAAGGCAATGATGAAAGGCTAAGATATTTTGTATTTTTGAATTTTATTTTTATATTTTAATTAATTTCAAATTGATAATTCAACTAGAATTTAATTTGGTTTATCTTATTAATTAATTATGATTAGGCTTTTAACATTTCTAAAATTTGATTAAGTGTGCAAGTGCCCCACTTAATAGGTCCATAGGCCAAATTTATAGTTGTGACTCCACAAGGTGATTAGGGATGAATCTATTAGAGGTTATTATTGTATATGGTAGGATACCCTAATTATGGATGTATCAACATGATTTTGTGCTTTGATGAATGATGTGAAAGCAAATTTGGGATGTTTAGTGATTATTTGGATTAATTTGTAATGGTTGGTAGGAATTAGTCTGAAGTCTGGGTGAAGGCCAATTGTGGCTAGTTTTAGGTGTCTATAGTGTCAAAGTCATTTATTCCAACATTATACTATAGACCATTTTAACTCTTTGTACCATTTATATTTGGACCATTGTAACCCTATACCATTTTACTTTGTTCTATTCTACTCTAGACCATTACCATTGTAACCACACTACCCTAGATCCATGTACCATTTGGAACATTATAACCTTGAACCATTATCACTTGGATCATTTATATTCTACTAGACCAATGATATTTTTATTTTGGATCATTATAACCTGGACCACTTTACCCAATAACCAATCATGGTTATGATTATCATTTAAGACATTTTGTACACATTCAACACCTATTCTATAAAGTAACTTATTTAGATCAGTGTTTGCAACCTCTTTTATAGACAAGTGTACAAGGATATGTTAGCACATGGTTTTTTCTTATTGAATGGTTCCTTGGGTGTATTTACTACAATGTACTTTTATATTTTGATACTATTTAGTAGACATTATTGCCTTGATAAGATCATAGTGTCATTAGATCTAGTTTCATCTATTATTAGAACTCCTACCCTTGGATGTGCATCTCCTTGTTTAGTGAGTTCCCTATACCATTATTTATATTCACAATCCTTGTTATAACTATTTTAGATATTGTTTAAACTCTTACTTACAGAAGGGCATCTCCTTAGCTAGGTCATTCCCTTGCCCCTTAATTAATATTATGTCTATGTTACTTATCCCATAAATAAAAAAACATGAGAAACTGATATGGTAAAAGACCAACAACATTACATTGTACCTTTGTTTATTCTAATCTTGAGAACTCTCACCATTTTTTTAGAATACCAATTGATGCTCTCTCCATTTTATGAGTGACCTTTGTGTGCATTATTCATTTGAACTATTTCCATTTTTGTACTCTTGATTTTTCTTACGCTCTTGTTGTTTTGAAATATTTTTCTCTTTCTCAACATTAGATGTAGATGACACTCTAAATTTGTAATTTAGTTTATTTATACCTACTCATCTCTTATCTTTTTAGTGTGGTTTCAACCTAAACCATACTCTCTTTTTCATGCAATCACCATTTTGTTTGAGACCATTCCCATATTCCTCTACACATAAATCATTTTTTATTTATCATCAATTTTTCTTCTAGCTCATATCCTAAAAGAACTACATTTGGCTTGAAGCTCATGTTGGATCTCACATCAACAAAACCATGTATGGAATTTCTATTTTCTTTGTGCATCTGGAGTCAACTAACCTACCCCTTCCTTTTCTTCTTTTCCGCTATATTTTTTGTTGGTTCCATTTCCTCCCATAGATTATGGGTAATTTATATTTATTGTGTCATTGTTTCCCTATCATCTCAAGGCAACTTTGTGTCCTTTGCTCTTGTTTCTTTGTGTTGGTGTAATTATATTAGGGGTCACCCTATCATAAAGTGTAATGCCTATATTACACATGCATGAACAATTTATTTTATGAATACACCAGCATTACCATTAACCACTATTTTGTGTGTTTATTTGTGATTTATTATTGTTTTTTTGTGCTTTTTCATCTCTTCATTTATTTTTGTTGGTGTTTTTTTGTTCGTTCATTAGTTATTATTTGTGTTTTGTCGTGAAGTTATTTGGTTTTTTGTTTTTTGTTGTATGGTTGTTATTTTGTTTATTAATGTTTCGTTATTCATTCATTTTTATTAATGTTTTTTTATTTGTTTCTTGGTGTTTTTTGTGCATTTTCTTTATTGTTGTTTTGTTATGTACTTATTTATTTTCTTCATGTTTTATTGTTCCTTTATTATTGTCTTTTGTTTTACTATTTTATCTTGTTCATTATATTGTTTTTTATTTTGTTTGAATACATTCTATAAACATTTTGAGTATGGATTTCACTTGGGCTTGACTTGTTTACATTTTTATTTAAATTATTTTATTATTCATTAGTTTCTTAAGTACATATTATTAAAACATGTGGATCTTGATTATTCATATATTGATTATAGGTTGTTTAATAATTTGTTCTTATTTTATTATTGTCAATTTATGTTTCAATATATTTTTGTTCCTACTTAAGTCTTGATCATTCATATCTTGATTTTGAGTTAGGTTACATTTTTTTATTTTGTTTTTCTTTTATTTTCTTTATTTTTTATGTTAAGCATAAATAGTTGTAACTTTGATTTTGGTAATTTTATCATTATCCTTAGTTATAATTATTCACATTTAAACTGGTTAATTGTAAATAGATATATAATGTTATTATAACTTATTCATACTTATGATGCACAATTTCAACTTGATAAATTAAATACCAAGTGATTCAAAGTCTAAAAGTTAGTGCAGTGTCGAAGATCATCTATGAAAACATTATTCTGCAAAATACAATACCTCAACAAGATCTATCCTTGGAAAACATTAGAAACAAACAAGACTCTATGTAGGACATGCATCTCTTGGCATACATTTTGAGTCTAACTGATTATTTCTATGATTAGTTTGGGATGTGCATCTCCTAAATTATCCTCTAACATTTAGTCATGCATGAAAAAGAATTATAAATACATCACCATCCATATGCTAGCTGAGGAAGTGAATCTCCTCAAACTAGCATATATTAGCATATCATAACAAAAGTAACATAAATGTAAACATCATGTGACAATGAAAGAATATTAAAAGTTTATGTACAAATAGCTAGTTTCCAAAAATGCATGTCATATATATCTCTCAAAATAATTTTTTATACATCGTGAGAATATCTATACATCTAATAGTATAAAAAATAAGATACAAAAAATCAACTCGAATCATGGCCATCCTTAAGGGGACTCTATTAGATGTTCTAAACCATTCCCAATGCTGGTGATGATGGCATATGTGGTGGTAGAGGCCCCATGACTACCTATTGTGTTTCTAGATATGCAATTAAATGCTCTTAGTTGGTAGCATGTTTAAAGTTAGAGGTCTAGCTAGTCCACCATGATCTTGTAAACTCCCTATAGGATGCCACCCTTCTCTTCCTAGAAACTGTCACCTAATATGCCTACTTATAGTAAGGTATCTCATCCTTGGCTTACATGACATAATTCTTTGCATGAAAATCATCATCCTTAGCCATAATAATGTCATCCAAGGCTCTATATGATCCCAAACCATTATTTAGCTTGGCTTATCAAGCCTCATCCCTCTTCTTTATTAGCCTCTGTATTTGGGAGGCTAATCTCTCCCTCTCCACTTGAGAGAAATCCTACTCACTAACCACTATTAGTATCTCCATGTCTTAAGTAGCTAGTTATGTATGAACCCTATCAACTATGCTACCTTCCATCTTAGAGTGGTAATATTTGCATCTCTAGCTATAATGAGACCTTGTAGCCTAGTGGTCTCTCCCTAGGCTAAAGCCAAATGTGCTTATAACCCATCCATAGTACTCTATAAACCTAAAATATCTAAAATGCATGTAGTGATATCTCTCTCAAACTTATCAATGAGTTTCTAGTCCTCTATAAAACTCCCTATGCTAGAAGGCCCCACCTCTCCTATACCTATACTTGTGTCAAAGGGCCTTGCCTTTCTTGAACCTATGCCTCTACTTATCCCAAAGGGCCTTGCTTCTCCAAAACCTGTGACTCTACCTATCCCAGAGGTCCTAACCTCTCTTTTGTCCATCTCATGGCCCTCATTTCCACCAAGGGCATCCCTCATATCAATATCCTATCCATCCAAGTCAAACATCTCTATATCATCCAATGTATCCTATTACACCTAAGCATGGAATACCTATAATGGAATGGTATAAATAATAATTGGCTATGTTAGCACATGTACCTATCCCTATCTTGGAACTAGACCCTAGTCTCTCCTCATCCTAACCAACTTTTGACATAGAACTATCTATTTTAGTAGTTTCTTCATCAATCAAATTAATCTAATCCCCTCCCACCACACTATATATTCATCCATGACCCCCACATCTATAACCACTATGGCATAATACCATAGTACATAAAGAACCCTATCATAATCCATGACCACCTCAGCCCTAAGCACTAGACACAACACTCCCTAATCTCCCTGATCACTTATGTAAAGTAATGTAGACCCTCTGGGATATCCTCCTACATATCAAACTATCACTAGACTTGATCTATCCTAAACCACTCCACCACATAATCATGGTGACCTATAATATATCACAAGGTTAACATATAAGTGATCATGAATAAATACTTGATCCAAAACCACTATGTCACTATATAGGGGCACCAGATGAAGTCCCCATCCTCCATCTCATATATTACTCACTAATAAAAAATCAAGTCCCCTAGATGATCCTATAACCCTGGACCTATTAGATACCATCCCTAATACCTTAGATCCTCAAGTCCCTTGTGACATCTCATCCCCATTGGTTGTTAAATAGCAATGTGCTCCTAGGCCTAAACTTGGAGAAGTGTGTTGTGTCCTATGTTTTTCCTACACCAATAGGCTATCATATGTAGGTATTTATATAGTTGGTCCAAGATGATCGACCCTCAGTAAAATGTGTCAGGTGCTCAAATATCTCCTAGATAAACCCTATTACATTGAGGGGAAGAACCATCTACTCTTGTTACATAGCATGAGTCCACTAACAAAAGACATCAATACCATGACCTCTGGGGTAATTTCCCCCTATCCCACTCTATTTCTACCTGATAGAGGCCAAGTTAGGTTTTATAAAGCACCTATATCTATGTTACATTTTATAATCTCTAGACCTATGATCACACCAAACAAGTCCTCCATAACAAAACATCATTCCACCACTATATAGGTAATCTTAAGGTTTCACATTGGTACCTATAATATGTTGTGTACATCTTCTAATTTCACTATAGCCTCCCCAGTCGATAAATGAAAGGTCAGGGTCTATAAATGCCACCTCTTTATCAATGTTGATAAGTAGTCCCTATCTACTCAAATCACTAACAATCATGCCATGTGGTATAGATACATGGTCTTAAGAACTCCCATGATTTTGTAAGTCTAGATCCCCTATTAGAGGAGAACCTATGATCATCACTCTTATGATGTAATAATGTTAAATCATTCTTGTAAGTCACACATAGGGAACATGGTCAATTATTTTTCATTTCACTAATCAAATCTACCTATATTAATATAATTTTGGGCCTTGATTACTTTCATATGGGCCCCATTCTTCCTTATTTTATCTATTTAACCATTTAATAGGGTGTTTTTTCCATTCATAGTGAACCTATTGAATTGTAAGTCATTATGACCAAAGTGTAGTGTAATCTTGCTATTATTCAATAATTCATCATTTCCTTTGAAATGTTTTCCAAAAATTATGAATTCATCAAAGTAGTGAATTCATCATTTACACCCATGATCCTATTGAAAGGTCAGTGAATTTACTGATCTCATAGTGATTCCTCCATTTTTGTAGGTGAACTCATTGATTAACAAATTAGGAAATTAGTATGATCATCAAAGTTATTACTTATACATGTAATAAATTCCATAAATACAAAACTTAAATACTAAAAAAGGTACCTACCAATGGTCCACTCCTTGGTGGCCTGTAATACTCTCTCACATGCTTTCCAAGGTGATAGTAGTGTAAGATATTGGCCATCTTTCTCAAAACTCTCATGATCAAATCTTAGAGCTCTAATTTACTATACCTAGGGGTGTAAATGAACTATTTTAACCCCCCATGGGTCAAAATATAGTAATTTTTTCAAAAATTTCACCACTAGGCCTATAGTTAAACCATTTAATCTTTCTTAGGCTATTATTTTATCCCCTTTTATCCATTTTTCCTCTTTTCTCACTTTATTCCAATTTCTTCATTTTTTCATCCCCTTTTGTTGAAATTAATGTGATTATTATTTCTTTTTATTGAATTCCAACATGTCAAAAATTTCAAATTTGTCATCTTCCTCTCAAGGGGGCATCATGGGCAACCCAAACACTATTTGGGGCATTTTTGTAACACTATTTTATCATAATTCATGCAAAATTTAACAAAAAATGGAAAAAAAAATATTTATTCTAATTATAGTGGCCTTTTTATTCTTTGAAAAGACATTGCTTCAAATGAATATCTCACTATGCCTTCTCAAACAGGGTCAAAATGTAGACATCCAATTCCTATCACTATTCTGTTAAAATTGTCATTCTAAAAGATCTTATATGAAAATGTACAATCTAAACTAAAATCACTAAAATGTTCTCACTTATCACATACATGTGTTGATTCTTGATAATATATACTTAAATGGGGCATTGAATTTTATGTGATCATTATCTCTTCTTAAATAATTTTGATTCAAATTATGACCATGCAAAATGACATCCTAGACTATTGAATTCTTCTAATTTGGTAGCATACATCATTTGAATGTGTTGTTTCATGTCCATAATGTCTTAACTAGGGTATTATCCCATATGAAACTAACACCTTCTTCTAATTACACTCTAATCAAAGTACAACTCAATAAAATGACATTTTTAACCAGGTTGATTAAGCATGAAATGTATTTCTAAATAATTTTAGAAAATTAATCAAAGTCACTTAAGTAAATTAAACCAAATTAAGATCTTAAGTAAAAATTATATGAAAGTTATTGAATATATAATTACTAGAAATTCATTATTCAATTCTGCATCATCCCATGACATTAACAATGGGGTGGCATCCATAAACCATTAATGGAATAAATATGAGAATTAAGGCCTCCCATGCCTCATCAATACCTCATTGTACCAAATATTAATGGGCATATTTATTTCTTATCTCTCCAAGATTGAATTGATTCATGGCCACACATCTTGATCTCAATATGGATGGTCATGGCTGATCTTGAACCTTTTCAAAAAGTTATAAATACGTGAACCAAAGCCACCATTTTAAAGCTTCAACTGTACAAACTTATTATGCAAAAAAATTTATAGACAAGCTTCACATATTCATGTAAATTGATAAATATTGTGAGCCTAAGCCATTGGTGCACTAGGATATGATGGAGGCTCATGATACTCTTCATTGACAAAGACTTGGAATACTAAATTTAGGGAAAATCATGCTTCTTGACTACTTGTGAGGGAGAATAGATACTTGGAAGGTTTGATTGAATTTTTTTCTTAATTAACTCTTTGAATTCATTAGCAATGCCCCTTAAGGGAGTAGGCTTGATAAGTTAGGTATTTATGCTTATTTTGGAGATTTATTAATTAACACATGATCTAACCATATCTTTTAATCCTATTGAAAATTTAAAACACATAGATAGATAGAAAATTTAAAAAATTGATTTTTTTCATTCATGTGATTGATTTCATTATTATTCAGGTTGATTCTACCAATCATAATGCATTCCCATTGATGTTCAGGTTGATTTCACCATTTTATAGTTAAAATTTTCCAATTGTTCTAGACATCATAAAAATGTAAAATGAGAGAAAAAGAAGTGCAAAATAGCCTCAAACGAGGGTCTAAATGCAAACTTAGAAGGATCAAGAGATGTGTGAGATGCATGATCCCATTAAGCATGCCAAAATGTAGAATAGGATTACGCGATAAGGTTAGATCACACAGACAAAGACAAAGAATATGATTTCATCATTATCTATAAAAAACATAGATAGAGATAGAAAATAGAAAAATTGATTTTATCATTCACGTGATTGATTTAATTGTTGCTTAAGTCAATTCTACCACTCCACAGTGTATTCTCACTTATGTTTAGGTTGATTTCACTATTTTATAGGTCAATTTTGCCAATTTGTCTAGACATCATAAAAGCACAAAATGAGAGAAAAAGAAGTGCAAAATAACCTCAAAATATGATCTGAATGAAAAATTAGAAGGATCAAGAAATATGTGAGATGTGTGGTCCCACCAAGCAATCCAAAATGTAGAATATGATTAAAAGGCATGGTTAGATGATACGTTAGTCAAGAAATATCCAAAATAAGTATAAATACCTAGATTATCAAGCCTACTCCCTCAAGGGTCATTGATAATGACTTCAAAGAGCTAATTAAGAAAGGAATATAATAAAACCTTCTTATTAGCTATTCTCCCTCACAAATAGTCAAGAAGCATGATTTTATTTAGATTTAGTACTCCAATTCTTTATAAATAAGAGTAGCATGAGCCTCCATCATCTCCTAGTGCACCAATGGATTAGGCTCACAAGATTTGTTATTTTGTGTGAATAGGTTAAGCTTGTCTATAGAAATTTATACATAATAAGTTTATATAATTGAATCTTGAAAATGGTGGCTTTGTCTCACTTTTTTATAGCTTTTTGAAAAGGTTCAAGATCAGCCATGACCATCCATATTGAGATTAATATGTGTGGCCATGAACTTATTTAATCTTGGAGAGATACGAAATAAATATACCCATTAATATTTATAAGAATAAGGCATTGATGAGGCATGGAAAGGACTAATTCTGATATTTATCCTATTAATGGTTTATGGATGCCACCCCATTGATGATGTAGAATTGAACAATGAATTTCTAGGAATTAGATATTCAAAAAATTTCATCAAATTGTTACTTGAGCTCTTGATTTGGTTTAATTTACTTGAGTGGCTTTGTTTATGTTTTTGTAATTCTTTGGAAATATATTGCACACTTAATCAACCTACTCATAAATCTCATTTTATTGATTTGTAATTTGACTAGAGTATAATTAGAATAAGGTGTCAGTTGCATATGGTATAATACCCTAGTTATGGTATTATGGATGTGAAATAACACATGCACATGATCTGTGCTACCAAATTATAAAAAAAATAGTCATCTAGGACATCATTTTGCATGGTCATAATTTGAATTGAAATGATTTAGGAAAATATAATAATTAAATAAAATTAAATGCCTAGTTTAAGAATATATGAGAAAGAATCAACACTTGTACGTGACAAGTGTGAGCTGTTTAGAGCATTATAGTGACTTTGGTCTAGATTGTGTATTATCATAGAATATCATCTAGATTGACAATTTCAGCATAATAGTGATATGAATTGGATGTCTGCACAATAAAATCAAACTTGTTATATTATTTATAGATATAAAACCCTTATATGATGTCAATGTTCCTTAATGACATAAGTATTAGATGATTTTATTCAACTTCATTTACCTTATCCTAGATCTATGTGAAGCAATATTCTTGATTAATAACATCAGTATATAACCACACAATCCATTTCATAGTTACACTTAAATTCTTACATTCTTATTTTATAACTAAGTTGTTCCTTTCTGTCATTTTCCCTTTTTATAATACTTCCAAATTTAGCATTCCAAATCAATTTATATCATTTATTTTATATCTATATAATTCTAATTTTATGCCAAAAGTTTATCTAATTAGGATTTAATATCTCATAATTACCAAATTTGAAAAAATATATTGGTGATCCTGTCTATTGATTGAATGTTTCAAGACTCTAACCAAACATGTTTCTAGGGTTTCTCTCATTTTTTTTGTATTAGGGTTTTTAGATTTAATAAAACAAATTCTATCAATAATATTGCAAGTGATTAATTAAGTCCTAGATTAAGTGGTACTATATTTTAGGATATTTAGATATATTTTGATAAGTCACATAACATTGATAAGAAAAATGGTATATATAAACCTTACAATGTTAACGAACAAGGTAAATATATAGAGGTGCATGGAAATAATTCAGAACATGATAAGTATGATTAAAATAACCTTGGTCCTCAAGATGAGCACAAATAGTTTATTCAAACTTTATATGATGGACATCCATGGATTATTAAAGTGTAAACTATAAATAAATTTTGAGAATAAATATGTCATCAATATTAATACTATCATACCATTTTTTGAACACCTTTAGACATAAAAAATTTAATTATGGCATAATCATTTGAGACTTCTAATCCTATGTGTTTTGTAGATATAAATTTTATACCATTTTCAATTATGGGGGAAACATAATGATATCATTAGCTTAATATGATAATTATTAATTAGTCAATGGGAACATTACCTTTGGTTAGCACACATTCTTCTTCTTTATGTAAAATATCTTATGTATGAGATTCACTCTCTACAAACTAAGGTGTTATATTTGGATCAAGTTGATTCAAAATATAATAAAGCACTTGATTTTAAAACTTTATTTATGTCATGACCTGATCTTATATTATATTTGGTTACTGATTATGAGACTTTTATAACATATCTTTCTTTATTTTGATGCTTATTCAGATTATGTGTTGCATATGTGATTATAACTATGACATTATGTTTGAATTCATAGCTTGATATTATACTATTGACTGATGCCATAGTGGATGATTATATATGATTCATTATATCATGCTTAGATTCTATATAGTTTAGATTATTTTATTCTATATAATACCATGTTTAGATACTACTGATGTTCATTGTCATGATAATAGGAATATGTTGTATGATCTATGCTTAGTGGTAGACTTAAGTAGTTTGGGTAATAAAGAAATACAATTGAGTAGTTAGTTGAAACTATATGCAATAACAAATGCATCATGTTTATAAATCAATCCTAACTGAAATAATATAGATCATACCATGCACTTCCAATTGGGGACACATTTGTTAAGCATAAACATGACCAATATGGGGATTTGCTAGATCTAATTAGGGGATATCTTATCATAATACACTATGCTAGGGAGGGTTCCAAAGCCTCTAGTTAATAAAAATCATTTAATAACCGTAAGGGAGTCTTATATTTTGTATTCACTAAGTTAATAACAAGTAAATAAAATCTAATCTAGTGCTCACCAAAGCTTGTGGCATAATATGAGGGTTTAGTAAACAATAAAAACATGTATATGAGAATCTCAATTAAGCTATGTATGATCAAGACCTTAATACATGGAATAAGAAGAGTAATATTATTTTAAGCCAATACTTATGTTACTTCTATCTACTAAAGAGAGGAGCAAAGTTAAAGAATACTTACTTGAATGATGTTCCCATCAAGAATCAATCTCTCCCTTTGCCAAAGGGGCTTTGTAAGAGGTTTTTATGGAATGTAAGGATCACTAAGAAAGGCCAAATCATCCAAGACTTATCAACAAGACTAGATTCTCCAAGTATAAACCCTAAGCTAAGACTCCTCAAGTAGAATGGTGGAAGAGTAGATTATAAATAAGTATCAACGAATAATAACTCTTAATTGCATATTAAAAATATGATGAAATGATCTTGTATATATAAGTGGATTTGACCCTAAACACTTCCAAATAACGATGAAATTGTCTTGTCTATATAGGTGGATTTGACCTTAAAATCCTTCCAAAAATCTCAATCAAGAGGGTTGACCCAGTTGACCTAGCACAATTTTAGACAATTATTCACTAGGTCATGAGTTAGCTCGACCAAGAGCCAAACTAGTTCCTAAGTGAACATAACTTAAAAGTGTAAAAAATTGACCCAAACAACCTAGCACAACTGAATGATAAAAGGGACTTAAGATGAGGAAAGAGGGATAAAAAGTGGAGAAGACTGGAGGAATGTGAAAGGGAGGATTAATAGCTTAAAAAATGGTTTTATGAGTTAGTTGGATTAGTAATAAGTGATAACAAGGGACAACAATCTTGTGAAGCACCAATGGTTTTCCCATCATTTTCCTAGTGAACCCTTTAAGGCATACACTTAGAGATATTGAGTCTTGATGGGTTCTTATAAGATATAAAGCATTGGTATTTGATAAAAGTTGAAAATATTATATGTATATATATGCCCCACTTGAATCTCATCATGTGTCACTAAGGTGCAATGGGGGATGGTTCTTTGAGAAATAACATAAGAACACATAACATTGATCCAAAAATGAAATATAGTATTTTAAAGAAAAAATTAATTAAATTAAATGACTAAAAAGAGAAATAACTAAAAATTAAATGTGATGCATACCTTGAATTAACTTTATCATTGGATGATTTTCTATTATGTTGTTAGTTCTGATTATGTATACATAGAGACTAATTTTGATAAACTCAAGAATACAAAACTAAAGAGCAAAAACAAACAAACGTAGAAAAGCTAAGATAACTAGTGTTATGTGGATGGTATGTACTTGGGAATTTGGAAAGATAGAATGATAAGTGTTATGTTATACCAAATGACCAAGTCAAAAACAAGATTAAATTAGGTAACCAAAAATCCAAGGATACATGTCAAAAAAGATGGTAATCAAACATCAATGTGAAATCAAGAACACAATGGTAAAACAACATTGATGATTGAGCAATAACAACCCTTATCTCACTCAACAATGGAA
This sequence comes from Torreya grandis, assembly GCA_037957365.1. Lineage (NCBI taxonomy): Eukaryota > Viridiplantae > Streptophyta > Pinopsida > Cupressales > Taxaceae > Torreya > Torreya grandis. Next base: position 1,205,854 of record JARHVA010002334.1, read on the forward strand.
AAAGGTACATAAAAGGTAAAAATGGACTCAGATGTCCACAAAAAGGGTGGTATAAAAATGATAAATGGTAAAATAGAATGAAAAATAATTTGAGAAATGTAAATCTATGGTGTAAAGAAATTAATCCATAATTACTCAAACATGTTGGTTTTTCTCTAAGGATAGATAAAACTGAAACAAATTTATGCTAGCATGTTTTTAAAAGGTGAAGAAGAAGGGAATATAGAATAAGGGAAAATAGATTTAGAATCACAATTTGCCTGTCAAGGGGGGAAATGAAATGGGTGAAGGGGAGAATGAAGGAAAAACCAAGGTAGAGGAACTATTTTATCAAATTCAAGACACTCAAATTAGGTTTGTCAAAACAAGAAGAATTTTAACCTTAAAGACTCTAAATAACTTCTCTTAAACACACAAGTCTTAGGTTAACAAATGTAGTATATAGATCATCCCATGAATGTTATATGCATGAAAAGTAAAATGGACCTACCTTCCCATAATGTGTTCCCTCATGACCCCTTACAAATCCATCAGTCTACTGCGAAGATTGGGTACTTGCATGAGAAAGTAGGTAGCACCATAGATTTTATTAAATTTTCCTATTCCAATCTATTGGCCTAACACACCTCAATTAACATCGGTTCTATTGTGAGACCAACTATGGAGTTTGAGCTTTGATTAGAGATAGGAGATGTGCTTTTAATCACATCTTTTTGTGTGATTTTGACTTTTGAGATTTGTATCTTGCATTTTTTTATATCATTACCTTTTTCTTAAATGATTTGGCTTTTAACTTTCTTGATGGGTTTTTCTATCCCTCCTCCATATGGATTAAAAAACCAAACATGGGTGCTAAAGATGACTTTCATTCGAATACTTTGGACTTGGTTACTAAAAGTGAGAAATTCCAAGAGCATGGGGTCTAAGAGTCTCATAAATTTAGGTAAAATAAAAGTGTTATCTTCACTTCGACCTTGTTTTATCCAATGAGGAGTGGAAGGAAAGGAAATTAAGAGGAATGACACATAGAAAAATTTGAATTACTTCAAATTATTAAAAAAAAAGTGACAATGGGAAAGAGAGGGATACAATGATAATAAAATGTGATTACTTATCATAAGAATGAGGGAAATAGAGGAAAAACATGCTAGCATAGATTGTTGTGCAAATGCCATCTATCGAAAAAAGAAAAAGCTAAAGCTAAGAATAAGGATCAAAAACACATTCTAGAAAAGGAATGACAAGATGGTAATTTTATGAGGAAGGCTAGGTCCTATCTATTGGTTCCAAATTTTATACCTCTACTGTTTAGCCTTGTACACTTGAAGGGAATGAAAAAAAAGATAAAAAACTTGCATAATGTATCATTATAGCTAGGGAAGGGTTTGAAATCATTATTGGACTGAATGCAAAAAATTATTGTGAGGCACTTATAAAGGTTATGGTCAATTCCCTACTACTTATGGCTCTACCTCAACCAAGGTGAGAGGACCTAAGGGGTAGATTCAGTCACATGAAGGGATTTTTTAATTTAGTCTTCATGGGAATTTTTAACACAAAAAATACAAATCTAACTAGAACACAACTAAGCTTTCTCAATGCACTTGATAGGGGTTATCACACAGAGTGAGTAAATGTTCTTGGATAGACACAAGCTACCTAAGATAGATATGGACATGATTGAAAATTCCATTATAAATAATCATCAATAATAAAGAGCTAAATAAGAGGTTACAATATTGATCTTCAATGCAGAAAATGCAAACACATATTAAGTATACAATATTTATGTGCTCATAGGTAAATAACACTTAAAATATGTAGAGGATGTGTTTTATATAGGGTAAAAATAGATAGGACAAAATTATCAATTAATATAGATAAAAGTGGAGGGTTAACGAATGAACATGAAGAATTTCAAATATATTGCTATATCACCTTTACTAGTAAATGTACCATAGATCTAAAATAAATGAAATTGAAATCATGAACAAATATTATCCTATAAGAAACCCTTCTAGTTGAATTTGTAAGACTAGGATTACCCATAAAAAGGCTATCAACACCCTATTCCAAAATCTCAAAGCAAAAGGGATCTTATAATCTAGACATACACTCTCAATGAATACCATAAAGTGAATACATCAGATCAGCAATCAACCAAGCATGTAAAACATGGAATTTCACTTCAATAATGGAAAGAGAATGGGAACTATTATCTCCAAATCTTTCACCTTAGAAGAGAGTGTTCAATTCTCTTCTAGATTTGGGAAATGTTAGAACATTTCTAAGCATGTGGGTATACCTATAGAGGAAATGAACCTCTATATTTAAAGGGCTAGCTCCTTGAATGTATCTATAAAAAACAACTTCCACCTAAATTAGTTTGCTTGAAGGGAAAAGAGTTATAAATTTCATAAAAGGAAACCTACTCTAAGAGTATTGATGCACTGAGATTATCTTCCATGTGAATGTCATATTCTAGTGTACAATATATCAAAATACACACACCATCTTCAAGATCTAAGGATTCTAACATAATTAATTTAGTATAGAGGTGAGATGTATAAAATAACATAGGGTAAATGAACTAAAAGGTAGATTGCACATTTCAAGAATATTTATACACTTACAAAAATTTAACACACTTAAACGCACTCTATATGACCTGTTAGACTAAGAACTTTTGATTAGGCATGAAGGATAAAGTAGAAAAGGATGAAAATCATCACTTGATGTCACTATACCTCACTATCATGCTTAAACAATTATTTAGAACTTAAAATAAAAAGACTTGTACTAATGCTTAAAGGGAAAATATGACATCAATCTAGTAGGGCTTTGTTATACATCATGTGGAACTTCTTTTTACTAGCCTAAGTGTTATATTTATAATAGAAAGGAACTGAGAGGGGAGGATTTTTGGTAATAAAAATTATAATTAATTTATTAGAAGTCTCCAACTATCTCTATAAATGATGCTCATTTGTGCCATTTGATTGATCCATGTCACCTTAAGTGGCTACATAGTTAGCTTGCTCTTTTAAAGATGCTTCCCTAATGGTTACACCATAAAAATTAAGATATTCCAAGTTGAATAATGGAATAAATGTGGTTATTTTAAATGATTCCACCTATTGTAGATTTATTTTAATGCTAACAGCTTCTCACTGGCTTGCTAAAGTGTGTAATGACATTAGGGAGAGTCATTTTAATTTTTTTGGCCTTGGAGATGAAACTGCTTGAAGCCTAAATGTATGCCTTCATGGCATTTTTTATAATGTTGGTTATATGTGTAAGTCTACAAACATCCCTTGAAATCTTATCTCAGCTTAACTTTAGTCAAATATTCAATCCCTATAGATCCCCTTAACCTTTCTTCTTTTGATTGGCCATCAAAAATGACTCAGATCTTGATCTGATCAAGGTGATGTGATCTACTTTATTTCACTTCATTTGATCTTCAATAAATGAAGAAAGTGAGCCCTTGTATCTTTGATCATTCAAGTGAGGACCATCAATCTATTTACGACCCATTGTTTAAAGGCTAACATCTAGCCCATCACTTTTTAAATACCAATGGCTAGCCCATGACCCTAAAGTTGCCATTTAAGTAACTTTCACTCTATTGGAACCATTATTTTGAGGTGAAACACTCAAACCTATTGCTTTGGCATCTTTCCCAGATAATTTTCCCATGGATAATTCTTTCAACCATTCTTTCAAAAAATGCCCTTTGGATTTATTGAAAATGCCTCTTCAAAAACCCTGAACATACCCTTAGGCTTTCTTAAAAATGCCTCTTCAGAAAGCCTAAAAAGGACACTTTTTCAGGAAAATACCCTTCAATAAAGTGTGTAGACCAATTTCATGAGAAATGATCTTCAAAATTTTTGAAATGTCCCTTCAAAATTTTTCAAATGTCCCTTCAGACTTTTTGCAAGGACCAATTCCTTCAGATTTTTTGAAATGTCCCTTCAAAATTTTTGCAAGGACCAATTCCTTCAAACTTTTTACAAGTGCCTTTGCCTATATAACAATGCCTTCAAAAATATTGTTTTGGAAAAAATGTCCGTAACATAACTTTGTCAAAGGGAATAACACTTGGCCAAAAGATTGAACAAAATATTTTTTAAGGAAATTATTTTGGATAAAATGTTTGAAATAATTCCCAACACTTATGCAAAAAACCCAAAACAAAACTTTTGAAGGAAATAACACTTACACAAAAGACCAAATAGAAGATTTCAAAGGAAATAACACTTGGTCAAAAGACCAAACAAAAGCTTCCTCAAGGAAATTGTTTTAGAAAAAATGTCTTAAACAATTCTTGACACTTGTGCAAAAAACCCAAAACAAAACTTCCAAAACAAATAACACTTGGCCAAAAATTGAACAAAATCTTCCTCTTATAAATACATTTTGAATGTTACACTTAGCCAAAATGAAAGAAAAGATGCAAAACTTGGGAGTGAAAATTGGCCAACATTCTTGGTGATTCCTAGGGGTGGCATTCCTACTATGCCTAAGATCGATCGCCTAAATCCTTCCATTAGGCACAAAGTCATGCATATAGGCACCCAAAATGACTTGAACAAACCTTTGGCTCAAAAAACATAAGCTAGTTGATTCACACACATAAAGACAAAGAAACACACTAAACAAAAGGAAGGAAATACACCAGTGTTATAAAGAACTTAGGAAACACAATAAAAAACCAAAGGAAATATACATGTGTTCAACTAGAACTCTTAAGGAACACAACCAAGCCAAAACAAAACTAGACTAAACACACACACCTATGCTACTATTTAAAAAGTAGGCTTTTAAGTATTAATAGCTAAAATTTAGATGTATCTCATTCATAGGGATAGTTAATTCTTCTCTATTCATCTTATTTAACTGAAAGGAGTTGTTCTGATTGCACTTGTTAATGATGTAAGGGCCACTCCATAAAGTATCAAACTTTGTATGCCTACTCAATTTTTTTCTATCCTCATCCCATTTCAAAACCAAGTCACCTTCCTTAAACACTCTTATACTTAATCTTTTATCAAAGTACTTCTTCATGAGTACTTAGTGGTATTCCATGGCCTTGTGTGTATTGTCTCTTGCTTCTTGAATCTACATTAGTTATATCAATCTGACTTCCATTAGATTATTTTCAAGTAGTTCTAGATAATTTACAAGCTCTTGAGCAGGGAGTTCTTAAGATATGGATAACCTAGCCTCTCTCCCATAAACAAGCACAAAGGTACAATTACCAATTGATCTCTTAGGATTAATCCTATCAACCCATAATGTTGTCTTTAACTTGGTGTGTCATGCTCTTTGATTATTCCCCAATGTCCTCTTGATGATCTCAATGAGATTCTTATTAGTAGACTAAGCCAATCTATTACCTTGAGGGTAATAATTGGATGAGGTACTCAAGTAAACTCCATTCCTATTTGCCCAATCAAAAATTTTAGCACTTATGAAAGCAAGTGCATTATAAAAAAGATAACATGGGGAACTCCAAACCTTTTTATAATTTTCTCATAAAAATACAAGATAGTATTTTCATGTACCTCCTTCAATGAGATAGCCTCTACCCACCTTGTAAAGTAGTCAGTAGTATTCAATATCTATTTATGTCCAACACTTGATAGAGGATTGATCACACCAATGAAATTAAGACCCCATTGCATGAAAGGTTGTTTTACTTGGACATGATTCAATGGAAGGGCTGAAAATTTATATTTGCCTACAAAGAAGGCACATTGAGGACACATCTTAGCTCAATGGTAATAGTCCTTAAAAATACTAGGCCAATAGTAACTAGCCCTCATTATATTTTTAGCCATTACCTTAGGAGAGAAATGACCTCCAACTGCACCATTGTGAAACTTTTCCAGTAGCATACCAAAATAATCATTGTTAACACACATCAATAACATAGCATTCACATCTTTCCTAAAGAAAACACCATTTACAAGATAGTAAGGAATGGTTTGCAATCTAAAATACCTCCTTTAATGCTTGTTCAAGCCATTGGGGTACCCACCATTTTGAAGAAAACTAATGATGTCTTGTGTCCAACTTTGAAATTATATGTGATTAGTTTATTGTGGGTGAACTTGGTTGATCAAGACTTCCTCTTTTGGCTCTTGAAAATATAAAGCTAAATGTTCACATAACCCTTTTTCTCTTACCAATTTTATCACCTTAATATCCACATCATACTCCATTACCTTTGTAATCCACCCAACTCTCTTTTCATTGAGGTCTTTTATTAGGAGGAACTCCTTAGTGCTAGGATGAGAAACCATGACATGTATCCTATTGCTTGAAACCATATCTAATTTTTTTCAATCCTCTTATCATAGCTAGATCTTGTTTCTCAACAAATGTATAGTTGACCTCATAATCTTCCAATCCTTGGCTAAAGAATGCAATTGGTTGCTCTACCTCTTCATCATTATTTTGTATAAGCATAGATAAGATTGTATCAAGGTTAGAAAAGGTATAGAGTATGAAATATTTGACAAAGTTTAGGTTCAAGAGAGTAGGATATTTTGTAATTGCTTGTTTGATTGCCTCAAAGCTATTCTTACCTTCCTTTGCCCAAGAAAAAGCTTGGTTTTTCTTGAACATGGTTGTGATAGGCTTTACCAAAGTTGCAAAGCCTAGAATAAACCTTCTTACAAATTTTATTTTCCCCAAGAGTCTTTGAATTCGTTTCTTGTGTTGAGGCAAAAACAAGCCCAAAATAGCCTCAATCCTTTTAGGGTCAATAGACAAGCCTTAATTTAAAATAATATGACCCAATAACTTACCTTCATGGATAGAAAAGATGCACTTTTTTAGATTAATGGATATTTCATACTACCTATACTTCTCAAACACTTGCCTTAAATTTTCCATATGATTAGTAACATCCTTTGAAAAAATAGTTATATCATCAAGGTACACAAGAAAAATCTCATTGATCAAACCTTTAAAACTCACGTCCATTACCATTTGAAATGTAGTTCTAGCATTAGATAAACCAAGTGGTATATTCCTATAGGCAAAGGTACCCCATTTTGTGTAGACACCTAAAACTAGGCACTGATAACCTCCAATCAAATTTTTGGCCGATTTTCACCTTAAAACACTAAAACATTCTAAATGATGTGAAACTAACATATTCAAGTTCCAATTTTTCCTAGGGTATCCCTAAATGGGGTAATGTAATTTATGGGCCAGTTAACTTTGATTAGTTCATTCTGAGTCAAAATGCCAAATTTACACCTATATGCAATAGATTGTTCTTCCCTATCAAATCTTTTGCATAAGACTTGTGTCTTTGTTATTTATTTTTGGAAACATCCTAAATGTGAATACACATCCAATACATCTAATGTGGACTTACAATCATAACCTAGTCAAATTTCGGACCAACAACAAAATATTCTGATCAATCTGAGTAATTTGTACACAAAGTGTTTAATCATGCTTAAGATCTAATTAACCCAAATCAAGGCATACTTAATAAATCCTTGGAAATTTTTTGAATACTTATTTTTAGAAATGAATATTAAACATCTACATCATCAAGTGACCTTATTTCTTGGGAAGACATCCCTAGGCCATAAATGCCACAAATATTAGGATTCATGCCCTCCATGCCTCATCAACACCTTCCATGATGCCCTCCATGCCTCTATTGCCCCTTCTTCCAATGCCATGATGAGGATAATTAAAAAATTATTAAAAAAATTGAATTAATCATTAACCACACATCTCAATCTTGGGATGGATGGTTCAGGTTGATTCTAGACATTCTCAAAAATCTATAAAAAGGAGGCCTCATAGCATCATTTTTAATCTTAATTAGTGAAAAGCTATAATGCAAGATTGGTGCCAAAAGCTTCAAGCAGCTAGTGTTACCATGCCAAATTTATTTTAAGCCAAGCCAAGCCATAAGCCAAAGGTGCCAAGAAGAGATAGAGTTATCCAAGCTTCCATTGACAAGGAATTCATGAGCACAAACCAAGCAAGCCACCACAATAAGCATTTGGAGCATCCAAGGAATGTAAAATAGTTTTATTTTTCATTTTAGTTGTGTTTTTCATTCATAATTATTAAATAAGCTCTCCCTAGTGTCTAATCCTAGAGATGTTATGCTATTAGTGTGTTTATTTCATCTTGTTTTCATTTTGGAACTAACACCATACTAACCATCCTCTCTTGAGTAAAATTCCTAGATCACATAATGGCACATCTAGTGGGACTAGATGCATCTTATAACTAAAGGAGATCCTTTTGAAACTTAAAAAAAATCATTTGAGCCTTTAAAAATATTACAAATTAATTTTATAACTTTATTTTATCATTTTTGGTTGCCATAATCTTTACAAAGTAACTAACGTCGATAGAAATACCGACATCAGTTACTTGGCTTAATTGACATTGGTTAACAAAATTGACATCAGTTAGATATCGGTTGGTCGTAACTAACATTGGTGGTATTGACCGATGTTAGTCACTGTGTTTTTCCAAAAACACAAACTTGAGACCTTCTTTTTCAAAGTTTGTTGTTTCAAACTGAAAAAGGCTTTGAAGCTAAGGGACATGCTAACAATTTTAATGTAGGACTAAGCAAGATATTTACTCAAAACATGTTTAAATCACTTTTGCATGCTTAAAATTCAACTAAGAACCTTGTTTTGGTGATTGACAAAGAATTTTTAGATATTTTGGTGAATTTTTTCAAAGTTTGCAACTAAGACCAAGGGGTCAAATGAACACCACCAAACATTTCATTTGGATTTAAAATTGAACACACTTGTCAATTCTTTTTTGCAATAGTTGTTTACCTCGATTTTGTTTGGAAAAAAGAGGTATGTTGTGTATATGATCTTATATTTGTCCCCTATAGGGAACCCTTGGAATCAAAAGTACCATTCCTATTACAAATAGCCTAGTCTAAGGCTTAGAAAGAATGTCACCTAAATCACTCCCCACAAACTCATCAAAGTTTGGGTGACCTTAAAAGTGACCCTAAAGTATTTATACTTTCATTTTTTTAATTGTTTATGCATCTTGGCTTGTGAGGGGGACTTCATCACCTCCTATAAGTTCTTTAGGGAAGCTTTAACCTGGGGTTTCATCTCCTAGCATTGACTTCATTTGACTCTTTTAGAGTTGCACACAAGATATAGTGGCACTTTGGACATCACACTACACTAAGAAAACAATACGATGTAGTGGTTGTAAAAAGGACTAGACCTTTTTGCAACAAGCCAAGTGATATAGACCTAAAATCCATGCTTGTATTTTGTATTGTTTGGCATGAAAGTCATTGTGCAATTGATTCCCCTAGATCATTTGGAAACTTTTTATTGTCACAGAAGTATTGTTGGTGCAAGGTGAACCTTAAGGTCCATGTCATAGTACTATCATTTAAGATAAGTGGGGGGTGTAGAAACACTACTATATAATGTGCTTTTACTTTTGGATGAACACTTAAAATCCTCTCAAATGATGTATATTGATGGATTCCAATAGTACCAAGCAATCTTATCAATTTAAGATTTAAGGGTGATTAATTAGATGGTCTTGTCCTAGATTAAAGTCTTGTTTGGAGTCAAAACTTGGTATAAACAAACAATCCAAAACCAAATACATAGTCCTCATTTTTCTTTGAACAAAGAGGTGTTATGCTACCCACATGAGATCATTAATTTGCCTTGTTCAAAGTTCATCAAAAGCTTGAGAGTCATATCATCCACTTTGGCATAATTATGCTGCCCTATTGAGTCTAGACCTTGACCAAAGTTGTTTAAGTCCTTCACTTTTAATTTAAATTTAGAATTACACCTTTACAAGTTCATAGGGTTGATGTGTTAAGTGGGTTCACCATTTCCACTAAACTTGAGGGAACTTAGGTTTAATTTCTAATTTGGGTTGAAGGTCATTTAAGACTCATAATCATTGTCCTCACTTGATAGACTTAAGTGATTTATGCTAAACACTGGCACTTTAAGTCCATATACCACAACATTTTGAGTCAAGAAAGGTGGTGTTATGCTATCAAAATTATGAAAAAATGCCTTTGCCTTAGAGATTATTTGAAATAAACTTTTTTATCACACCTTTTGGGTAGTATAACTTTGTTACGCTACCCAACTCATTTCAAAATTTGTTTCATAGACCCTTTTGCATAGAATTTTGAATTTATTCCTACAAAATTAGTCCAATCCAATTATACTTGTGATCCTTTATCTAAAACATAGTTATACTGCTCACCTTTGTCTAGATTGTTTATAAAAAAGAACCAAGTTTTATATCATTATTTATGAGAAAATAAACTATTGCTAAAGTTCCTTTTGTTTCATAACTTATACCTAGTTGATCAAGTTCATGATCAAGAATTGAATGCCTAGTGTTTGTTAGAAGTGTTTCAAATCTATTAGATTAAAACTTTCATCTATTTTCAAAGTATAGCTTTTGACACTATATCAAGTTCATGATCAAGAATTGAATGCCTAGTGTTTGTTAGAAGTGTTTCAAATCTATTAGATTAAAACTTTCATCTATTTTCAAAGTATAGCTTTTGACACTATTTGGCCAAGAGTCCTATCACATGCCTCGTTTGAGCCTAGCTTTTGATGCCACATTTGGCCAAAAGACCTAACAACTTGTAAATTCCTATATTAGAATGATTTGAAACACTTCAACCTTATAGTTTAGCATTTCTATTTTTTGATCTATTTACTTGCTTGCCTTTGTGTAAACAGTGAAATGTTAGATATTTTACACTAGGTTATTTCTTCACAAATCTTTGCATAAACCTTTTGATACTTTTTGACAAATTTAGACCAAGTTGAAGGCATCATTTATTATGGATTTTGTCCTTTTTAGATTTTTTATAACTCTTTGACCTTTTATCACAAAGCATTGACTATGGATCCTAACATGTATTCCTACACTCGTAGTGGACTCATGTACAATCTAGGGATTAGTAATGTAGTTGCATAGGAAGAAATGGTGCAAGACCCCTATGTGGATAATATTGCTTATAATATGGAATCTTATCCCTCTTATAATACCCAATCATGGGTAAAAATCCAAGATTTATTATCTAACTACCTGGTTAACACACCACCTTATTCAGAATAAGACCAAGAACAAACTATGAAATACCTAGCTACAATACCAATAGTGGATGAGCCAGTTCTTCAATAGTCATATTCTACTAATAAAGCTTCCACGTATGATCCACTTTTGTTTGAGTGACATTTTTAAGAGAACAAAGATAATATTGGTTAGATCCATAGAGGTAGGGGCCAAGTTTTTGGTAGACTTCCACCATGAAAATTTACCAAGTCTAGTAAGAGTGTTCCACAATATCATTTATGATTAATAGGATTCTTCTATAAATCCTATGGCTCTAGTAAAAACAACGTATCAAGACCCTAATATATCCAATCAAGGAAAAAAAACCATAGAAGATCACTTTAACCAAATGCAAACACCATCCCAAACCTACCTAAATTTAGGAGATGATTTCAATCATATGATCATGGTAGGTAAGCCTTTCATTGAACTAGTACCTTCAATAGGGGTGTTGATAGAATTAACTGGACAAGAAAATTTAAGTTTTGACTCATTTTTACAAATTGCTCTAGTAGATAACTTGATGCATATGCCAATTATTGAAGAAGTTTCTTCGACCTCTACATTTAATATCAAGCCAAACATATTAGAAAATGTGTAAATAGAATCCAATCTTGATCAAAGTGGTATTAACACACAAATAACTAGCCAAAAACATGTGCCTATAATTAATCCCATGAGTAGATCATCATATAAAAGAATAGGAGTTTTTGTACCCTAGCCTCAACTAGTCACTTCCTCACATGTATAACCTATGGGATTAGGTAATCAAACAATGGCCAATATCATGCCTCAATGATAGAATGTGATGAATGCTACTACTCCTCAACAAGTAGCAAGTAGTATTCTATAACAACAGACACAATCTAGTGTATCAATGCAACAAATGATGAATACATTTCCACCTTAATCAGGGGAAACTAATGTTTTTCCTCACCAGTTAATGACAAACATACCTCTTCAGTCATAAACTAATATGCTAGTTCAAAACCAAGTAATGACTAGTTAATAGCATGAAAATATTGGTCAACAATAGATGTTGAATCTATAATTTTATTTCACTTCTTCATAGGGATTTTTGCAACAAGTAGGTCCCCATGTTTTTCAAGTACCTATTAGACAACTGATGGTTCAAAATGTGCCACAAATTTATAGGTAGGGTCTTGGTCCACAAGTTCCCACTCAACAACAAGGTTTGATTAGTCATTAGCATGTCCCTTTTTAACCACAATAGGCACAAGATAGTTATATCCCTTCATCCCAACCACACAACCCTCTAATTCATGCAACCAAATGTGAAATTTCAAGTACATCCCAATCCACATATGCATATTCTTGGTTCACTACCTAACCAAGCCAATATACCTCAATAGGTGTCACCATCATATCCTAGTCAAAGTGTCCCATTTGTGACCTCTCAGCCATCCACCCAAACCAATCCTCTCCCTCAAACCAATATCCCTTCCAGTTTCCTATCCCAATAATTACAATAGATGAAGGATGCAATTATTGCCATTTAAGTAGGGAATCAAACTAAAAATTTCATATTAGATGACGTGTGTTCATATCCATTCAACATGGAGTATTTATAGATACTATTTCCTCTAGGATATGAACCACCCAAATTTGATAAGTACAAAGGGAAAGGTGACCCTAAGGCCCATTTGAGTAAATTCTTTATCACATGTCAACCAGTGGCATATAACAACATATACTTTTTACTATTCTTTCTAAGGAGCCTCGATGGACAAGCCTTGGAGTGGATTTTAAATTTTCCTAAGAATTAAGTAACAGACTTTGATGACCTTTCTGATAAATTTGTGTAGCACTTTTCCTATAATCTTGAGCATGAGATTTAATTAGTGGACTTAACACAAGCAAAGCAAAAAGCTAGGGAAAGTTTTACAAGTTATTTATAGCGATGAAGAGCCCTTGCCAGCCATTTCACCCATAGTTTACTAGATAAAACATTAGTCATTGTGTTTACCAAAAATTTTCATAGTGAGATAGCATACCATCTAGAGTTACAATGTGCACATACGTTCAAAGAGATAAATGATAAAGGTTTGTTGATCGAGAAGGTGCTCATTAATAAATGAGAAATAAAACTTAATTCTACTAATTAGGGAAATGGCCAACAACAACATCCTAATCAAGTATAAGTATCACAACCAACATAGGCTAATAACCAAGAAATACCGAAGTAACTCAACTGAAATAGGAATGTTATGGGAAATGGAGTAACCAAATCCCATCATGTGAAAACTTTTCAAACCTCATATGTACCACCTTTTCAGCTTACTCCTACCCATCAACCTGTCCAACCTATACCATTATCACAACCACCAAAACCTATATAGTAACCTTTACCATTGTAAACCCCTCCTCTTAAGAGAATTGTGCCTACATATCATGTCTTTAGTGACTTAGGAGAGCCCATTGAATCTATATTTTACAAGATTGTTACCACTAATTTGATTAGTTGGTCCATACCAAAACATTATTCTTAAGGCATTCCTTACCCTGATTGGTACCATGAAAATGAATTTTGTGACTATCATCAGGTCCACAAGTATAATCTATGAAGATGTTTCCAAATCAAGCATTTAATTGAAAATATGTTGAATAATAGGGAGATAAAACTATATAATGGTGCTTATACTTCTAGTCAAACTATTGGAATATATCAAAACCCCTTTCCCTAAAATAACAATCAACAGTAGAACAATCAGTAACAACAACAATAACCAATGTAGTAACAAAATCAATAATATTAGAATCAAAGGCTGAACTAGTAGAATCAACAAAATCAGCAGTAGAACACACAACGATAAAATAATGGATAAAACTAAGGTCAAAATGGTAATAACCAACAAACCTACTATGTAGTTGCACATGACTACAACAGGGTTGTAGATCATATTATAGAGGGTAGCATTAATACCATCTCTATTAATCCCAGACCAAACACTAATCATCCTAGACCATTTATAAACAATAATATTTAGCCAAATCACATGAATAATCCTTCTTTGACCTAGGTGTGCATACATACAAACTAGTAAACTAAGGCTTCCACTTTTAGATCTTATAGTGATAGTTTTTCCTTTTCATGTGAGCACATGCAAGTGCATTGGTAACTGAGACTTATCCTATCTTGTCCCATACCATTTCCAGTATTGATTAGTAATAATGGTCTGGTATTTAATCTAAATTATGAAATCGCAACTCAGATGTTGAACATTGTTATCATAGGTCCATAACCATCCACCACTTTGCCTATCACTCAACCAACTATTCAGCCTTAGAATAAACCATTCACTATTGACCAAGACAAGAAGTTTGATATTATGGAGCAATTGTAGAAGACACTAGCACAAATTTCTATCTTAGATTTTCTACAAATGTCAATAATCCACAACAACATCTTAAATGAGTTCTTGACCCAATCCATTATTTATAGTGATATATCCCCTGATAACTTTCAAGATTTGGTTGGACATCTAGCTCCAACCCAACAAGTCACATTCAATCAAAGTGATATGTCTTCCCTTAGCCTGCTCCATAATAACCCACTATACATTGAGGTTTGTATTAGATGGCATAAATTAAAACATGTCCTTATAGACAATGGATTTGGACTTAACATAGTGTCTCTCAAGATCATTAAGCTTATTGGGTACACAATGATAGTTCTCTAGCCAAAAATAATAACTATCAAAGCCTATGATAATCAAGAAAGAGAATCCTAAGGCACCATTATTTTTCTAGTTATCATTGGGCCTTTAACCCATGATACACTTTTCTATGTGATTGATCTTGAGTTATCATACAACATACTTCTAGGTAGGCCTTGGTTACATGAGATTCATGTAGTCCCATCAACACTGCACTAATGTATCATTTTTTCCCACTCAGGGATGGAAGTTAATATTCTAGGATATTTACACCTATATGAACACTACAAGCATCTTGAGGCTGAATTTTGAAGCTATAATTATCATTATAACATGAATCTAAGTTCCAATAAGGATAAAGGAAAGTCTATACTTATTGATACTTCACTAGATAATTACATAGATCCTAATACCTTGGATTCCCTTTCCCACATGCCACCTCCTGAAGCTTCCAATCATTTCACCATTTTAAATAATGGACTAGGAGAATATGTGACCCATGATATGTTTCATATTGCCAATCTTCCTTAGAATCTAAAAACCTTTGGATGACCTAAAGTCACCCCACATAGGCATTGGAAACAAAAGAGCAAAGATACATGACCTATCACATTTGTATTAGCATCTAGCCTATAACCTAACCCTCTTAAAAGAGATGAATCATGGTTATATAATGACAACCAAGATGATTGTTATAAAAGTGCAAAGTGTCTTATTCTTAATAGGATCATGGAGCATCACAAATATGAAGGAAGAGGCCTCAAACCAAATCAACAAGGAACTATTAAACCAATTTCCTTTACTAAGTATGAAAGACCTTATGGAATTGGATTTAAATGACCTGAGGGTGACCCTGCATATCTTATTCAAACTCCATCACCAATTACTAGTGATGATGATGTTGATAGCAAAGTAGAGTTTGATAATAGCCTTACCCTTGATAATCTGGCTAAAACTAACAAGTTTGATAATAATGTCATTTTTACCCTTACCTAAACTATTTATCATAATCCATTACCATTGTATTATCCCTAATTGATAGATTGGGACCAACAAGAATCTAGTATATTGATTGATGAGTTCTAGAATGATAAGGCATTCTATGACTTTTTAAGCCTTAGAGACAATGTGCCATTGGGAGATCACAAATCAAGATTTTCAATTACATTGGATCTTGTAGCATATTTTGGAGAGCAAGTGAACACCCTTAGCCAAAAACAAATAATTAAAACATTGAGGTCCCAAAGTGAAAACCTCTTTGAGTCACTTTTTGACCAAAGAAAAAATAAATATAAAGGCCAGTCTAGTGGTGAAAACCTATCTTAGGTGCCATTAGATGGGTGTGTTCATTCTTCTTTAAATTTAGGTTAGGAAACCACCAATGATAAACTTACATGTGGATCTAAGTTTAGTTTTGAGAAACAAAAAATATTTGATCAAATTATTTAAAAATTTCTAGCTATTTTTGTCACATGGCCAGATCTCCCATTAGGGGACTCAAATTCATCTTGCCTAGGAGAGGTTGAATAATAAGTCCTAACAGAGGACCCTAACATAATCCAAAATTTTAAGTCATTGCCTACTATCCTAGAATATGGTTTGACCCTTCTAGTTGAAGATAAAATAAAGGTAAATATCAATACTCCATCAGACTTGAAATGGATAAAATTAGGAGCATCTCTCATTAAGGAGGAACATGACATATTTAAAGCTCCATCGAGAGAATTTATAGATATTTTTACATGGGCCTATTTTGACATGTCAGGTGTAGACCCTACTTGGTTCTGTACCACCTTGAGGTTAATCCTAATGCTAAACTGGTAAAATAAAAGCTACATAAGATGCATCCTTACATTGTTATATTGGTAAAGAAAGAGTTGGAAAAACTCTTAGAATCAAGATGTATCTAATCCATTGACTACTTTGAAATGATCTCTAATATTGTACTATTAGTAAAAAGCCTAAAGGAATCAAAATTTGTACTAATTTTCATGACATCAACAAAGCTTATCCTAAAGATGATTTTTTATTACCTAATATTGACATGATCATCGACTCCATGGTAGGTTATGAAATTATTTCACTCATGGATAGCTTTTTAGGATATAATTAGATCAGAATAACACCAGAAGATCAACATAAAATAATGTTTACCACTCCATGGGGAACATTTTACTATCAGGTGATGTCATTTTGCCTTAAGAATGTGGGAGATACATATCAAAGAGCAATGACTATCATATTCCATGATATGATGCATGATATTATTGAAGACTATGTCAATGAAATATTGGGAAAATCCAAGACTAGGGCTGACCATCTAGTAGTGTTGTGTAGGATATTTGAAAGACTATAAAAGTACAAAGTCAGGCTCAATCTAAAGAAATGTGTGTTTGGTGTAACTTTAGGTAAATTACTTGGCTTCATCATGTCTCATCAAGGTATTGAAGTTGATCCAACTAAAATCCATGTTATAAATGAGATGCTGCCACCAACCCATTTAAAATAACTCCATAATTTGTAGGATAAGACCCAATCAATCTGAAATTTCATCTCTCAATTAGTAGACATGTGTCATCCATTTACACACCTTTTAAATAAAGGAGTTACATTTCACTAGGATGATCACTACCAAATAGATTTTTAATAGCTTAAAGACTATCTTGTTAATCCATCTATTTTCTTACCTCCTATGCTAGGAAAGCCATTCTTATTATACCTATTAGCTATTGATCATGCCCTAGGGGCACTCTTGGCTCAACATGATGGTAATGGAAAGGATCATGATGTATATTACTTAATCTATACCTTGGTTACATATAAACCTAAATATGTGCCTATTGAAAAAGCTTACCTAGCCATGGTTTTTGTGGCTCAAAAACTACATCATTACATGTTGAATATTAAAACCATGGTCATTTCAAAGGTAGATATAATCAAGTATCTACTATCTAAAATATCTTTTCAAGGTAGAATGGCTAAATTGATCATGCTTATTAGTGAGTTTGACATCGATTATATCAATTAGAAAGCAATCAAGGGATAAGTTCTTATAGATCAACTTACTAAAGAACCCCTCATAGACACACAACCACTCAACTTTCAATTTCTTGACAAATCCATCATGACCATTATTGATACAGCCATTGAGGAGCAGCCTTAGAAGTTGTACTTTGATGGTTCATTCACTACACATAAATTGGGGGTAGGCTTATTGTTTATTACACCACAAGGGGATCTAATCCATAAATCATTCAAAAATATCTTTCTTTGTATGAACAACATGGATGAGTATGAAACACTTATTGCAGGACTTTGATAAGTAGTTTAGTGTAATATATCTCATCTTCAAGTTTATGGTGATTCTTAGTTAATCATCAATTAGGTTATGAATCATTTTTAGACCAAATATGACAAGTTGGTTCCATATAAAGACATGGTGTACACTCTTAAAAAACAAATTACCAAAATTTAGTTTGAGCATATACCTAGGTCTAGTAACATAACTGCAAATGTTATGGCTACTATTAGTTCTCTAATTAGACAAATAGATAAATCTAGAGAGTATTAGTTCCTTATTGAAAATTTATCAAAAGTAACTCATGAACCTTTAATCATTGCCATGATTTGTGATATTGTTGGTCCTAATTCTATCTAGTTCTTAGACCTTTACAACTACCTTCATGACCAAGTTATGCCACCTAACCTATCTTAAAAACAATCTAAAGCCTTCATTCATTATTTTACTTGTTATACTCTGCTTGGATCTACCCTTTACCATCATAGTTTTGATGTAACTTTGCTTCATTGTTTAACTTTGGTAGAGTCTACATTAGCATTAAGAGAAGTTCACAAAGGAGTATGTGGAGCCCATTCTAGTGGGGTAGTGCTATCCAAAAAGATCTTGTGTACTAGTTATTATTGGCCCATAATAGACCCAGATGCCACTGCATATGTAAATAAATGTGACAAATGTCAACAAAATGCTAATTTGATTCATGCCCTAGTAAGAACTTTGAAACTAATGCTGACACCATGGATATTTTCTACATGGCACCTTGACCTCATTGGGAAGATCAACTCCACTTCATCTGATGGCCATAAACATATCCTTACCACCATCAAATATTTCACTAAGTAGGTTGAATCTATACCCCTCACTTACGTGACTGAAAAGGAAATTTCCAAATTCATCTTCAACCATCTCATCTACCACTATGGTATCCCTTCTAACATTATATCTAATAATGGAGGATCATTCAAGAACAAAGATGTAGACCAACTATGTACTAAATAAAACATCACCCAACATTTTTATATAACATATTAGCCTTAAAGCAATGGCTAGGATGAAGCATCCAATAAAACCATTGTCAACATTCTCAAAAATATTTTCAATGATGTTAGTCATGATTGGCACCTCCAAATATTCCCTACCCTTTGGGCATACCATACCAATCATCGTACCCATATAGGATCCACTCCATACTTGTTTATGGTACTAAAGCCATCCTTCCCATTGAGGTTGAGTTTCCTTCATTATGCATCTCTTTCAAGCATGTCCTAAATGATCATGACTATCAAGTAGCTCACATGTAAGAGTTAGATCTACTTGATGAAAAATGCATAAATTCACTCAATAATCTTCAAGCATATCAAAATTAACTCAAAGGCCATTATAATCAGCATGTTAAGTATAAAATATTTGAATTATTCTTAAATAAAACTAAAAGAATACCATAGCCAAGAAGAAACATAAAGGGAAATTTAAACCAAACTAGATAGGGCCTTTCATCATCACTATAGATTATGGATCAGGAGCATAAATGCTTGCCACAACAGATATTGACAAACTTCTAGAGCCAATGAATATTATTCATCTCAAGTGATACTATAGTTGAATGCTAAGGTGTATTGTCTATAAGGACCATTTCACCTATACCATTTTATCACTATTCCTCTTTGTATAAATACCGCCCTTATTCATCTTCTTTCTCGTATCTACTTTCCATTTTTGACCTATTGACCTAGCATGTTCTAAAGCCTAGCCTATTTGACCTTGGCTTTTGTCATTCATTACATAGTTTTAGCATTAAGATATTTGATCAGTTCATCATTTATTTAAATTATTTTAGATAGGGAGCATATCTTGGGATAGTGTGATAGAAGTTTCGGCAATTGCATCCTTCATTTGTTAGTCCTTTCTTACCACCAATCTTTCTACTAATTATAACCACCTTTGGGAAAATTAGTACCATTAATCTATGCCATTGTGTCCTAATTATAACCACCTATGGGAAAACTAGGGGAAATACTAAGCCTTGATGTACTAACTTGTCACTTCCTATGCCATACTATGTATTTTTACCAACTGTGCATGTTTTGTTTGTATCAACTACGGCACTAGTCGAGTTCCTTTACTATAATGGTAGAACTATAGTGACTTGAGGTCTTACTCAGGACTATATAGGTAGCACTCAATACTAGATGAGGTCAACTCAGTCACCCTAACCCATGCTCTCACCATTTTATAAGCAACCTAAGCCATGCTCTTACCTTTTTGAGCAACCTAAGCCATGCTCTCACCATTTTATGAGCAACCTAAGCCACACTCTCACCATTTTATGAGTAACCTAAGCCATGTTCTCACCATTTTATGAGCAACCTAAGCCATGATCTCATCATTTGATGAGAAATTGAAGCCATGCTCTCACTATTTTGTGAGCAACCTAAGCCACGCACTCACCATTTTGTGAGAAACCTAAACAATGCTCTCACCATTTTTCAAGATTGAACCATTTAATGTCTCATCATTCTCGATTGAGTTGAGAGACTCTAAAACAATTCCAAAAACATTTATAAAATTGTTAGAAAAAAACAAAAAATATTGACCACTTCATTGCCTTAAGGATTATGGTAACCCTTACTAAGTTATAAGCAAATCACTTTTCATTTAGATTCCCAATCCTTTTTGGCCTCTTTCTCTCACACACTTTTCATTAATTCTTGTTATTATATCACATCCATTATATTTATTTTCTTTAGTTATCACATTCTTCCCATTCCCTAGGAGAAATACATTTTCCCTAAAGTTTTTATTGGCTATTACATCTATGGAACTATGTAGGTAGCATCTACTTGCCTAGTGCATATGGAGCCAGCTTAGCCACCCCCTTCCTTTTCTTTTATTCCCACATTTTGTTTGTTTGTTAAGTTGTCACCTATTTTCTAGGGGCAATGTTGGTAGGGTTTCTATTGCTTTGTTTGTTTGTTTGTTTTTTTCTACTTATTTTTTATTTATCTATCTATTTGTTTGCTTTTAGCACTGTTTCCTTGATTTAATTTGTGAGTGTTCATTGGGTGATTCCTTACCCACACCTACACTTGAATCTATCCATATTCATAGGTTTATGTTATCATCATGGTTTCTATCATTGGTACATTGTTTTCTATTGTGTATTGCATTATGGGAGTCAGTAATCATGCATATTTTGGCCAAGTCTTTATGGTTTTCTATCATAAAACCTATCATCAAATGCTACAACAAACCTTAGCTTCAAGAAGTCTATTTAACAATGGTGACATCTCTTTGTCACCAACATCCTGATCCACTCCTAATCATATCCCAAACAAAGTAATTAACCATAAAATAATTTTAACCTTTATTAGTTTAGATAAGCATCTCACTACCAGTAGGTTTTTCCAATTCATATTTACCATCTGTGTTAAGTTATCATCATCTTTGGCTAGGTTTATCATGTTTTCCATAATCAGGGTCCAATGATTATAACCTCATATGGGAAAATCATTGTACACCATCCCACCTACATTTATCAATGATTATAACTTCCTTTGGAAAAATCATTATGTTATCACTACTTTAATTTTTCCACCCATACAGGGGCATGTTTTTATCTTGTTTTTTTGTCCTCACTGGGGCAACTCCATCTTCTCAATGATCATAACTACCTTTAGGAAAATCATTCATAGCACATTGCCACCATCAGGGTACAATGCTTATAACCACCTTTTGGAAAACCATTATGCACCATCCCACTTGCATTATCAATGATTTTGACTACTTTTTCAATATCATTGTGTTTTTACCCCATCATCTTTCCTTTCTTTGGTCCCCTCATTTTACTTCTCTCTTTTTGAGGGACCATTTATTTACTCCTTGTGCCAACCATTCCCTCGAGGGGGTATCGTAT
This sequence comes from Torreya grandis, assembly GCA_037957365.1. Lineage (NCBI taxonomy): Eukaryota > Viridiplantae > Streptophyta > Pinopsida > Cupressales > Taxaceae > Torreya > Torreya grandis. The sequence goes on from JARHVA010002334.1 coordinate 1,227,887, forward strand.
AATTAGTTTATCATCATTTTAGTTATAGGCATGTAGGACCTTTTCATTATTTGAGAATATTTTATTATGTTTATAGCTTATAACACCTTCCCAAATAGGGGCAAACTATAGACACCTAAAACTAGCCATCAATAACCTAAAATGCACAATTTGGCCTAAAAACATTAAAACATGATAAATGATGTGAAAATAATATATTCAAGTTCTAATTTTACTTAGGGTATCCCTAAATGGGGCAATACAATTTATGGGCTAGCTAACTTTGATCAGTTAATTCTGAGTCAAAATGTTAAGTTTGCACTTGTGTGCTCTGGATTACTCTTCCCTATCAAATATTTTACAAAAGACTTGTGCCTTTTTTATTTGTTGTTGGAAACATCCTAAATGTGACTACACATCTAATGCATCTGACGTGGACTTCTAATTCCAATCTAGTCAAATTTAGGACTAATAATAAGGTATTCTAATTAATCTAAGTAATTTGTGCACAAAGTTCTTAATCATGCTTAAGATCTAATTAACCCAAATCAAGGCATAATTAATAAATCTATGGAAAATTGTTGAATACTTATTTTTAAAAATGAATATTGAATATCTACATCATCAAGTGACCTCATTTCTTGAGAAGACATCCCTAGGCCATAAATGCCACAAATATCAGGATTCATGCCCTCCATGCCTCATCAATGCCTTCCATGATGCCCTTCATGCCTCTTAATTGCCCCTTCTTCCAATACCATGATGAGGATAATTAAAAACTTAATTTCAAAAATTGAATTAATATTCAACCACACATCTCAATCTTGGGATGGATGGTTCAGGTTGATTCTAGACATTCTCAAAAATCTATAAATAAGAGGCCTCACAACATCATTTCTAAGCTTAATTAGTACAAAGTTATAATGTAGGATTGGTACCAAAAGATTCAAGTAACTAGTGTTACCATGCCAAATTGATTCTAAGCCAATCCAAGCCATAAACCAAAGGTGCCAAGGAGAGATGGAGGTAGCCAATCTTCCATTGCCAAGGACTTCATGAGCACAAGCCAAGAAAGCCACCACAACAAGCATTTATAGCATCCAAGGAAGGTAAAAGATTTTTATTTTTGCATTTTAGTTTTGTGTTTCATTCATGATTGTTAACTAATCTCTCTCTAGTGTATAGGCCTAGAGATGTTATGTTATTAGTGCATTTATTTCATCTTGTTTTCATTATGGAACTAACACCATACCAACCATCCTCTCTTGAGTCAAATTCCTAGATCTTCCTATAGGATTCATGTCCTAGCATTGGATAAACCAAATGGAATATTCTTATATGCAAAGGTCCCCCATTTTGTAGTGAAGGTGGACTTGAATTGATCTTCTTCATTCACCAATATCTAATTATATTATGAATAGCCATCAAGGAGTGAAAAGCATTAAAAACCTAAAACAACTTGCAAAATTTATTCCATAGAAGTAGTGGATAATGATATTTGAGAGACACCATATTAAGGTCTCAAGAATCCATGCAAATTCTGATATCTCCATTATTCTTTTAGATAGGTATAAGATTAGCCACCCAAGTTGAGTGTTTAATAGGAAAGATGATCCTAGACTCAATCAACTTGGTCAGCTCTTTCTTCATGAGCTCCTCTATCTTGGGGTTGATAGGCCTTTGTTTCTACCTAAATATTTTAGCCCTAGGTTCTAACTCAATGGTGTTATGAGCTATAATTGGATCAAACCCTTTCGAATCTTTATATTTCCAAGAAAAAATGTGATGATACTCTTTACATGATTTAATAAAGGCCTACCTCTCAAAAAGGAAACATATCTTACCAATTTTAAGAAGCTTGTTCTTGTAAATCATGACTCTCTCATAGTTACGTTATTTCATGGACATGCTCACTCTTCTTTCTTATTTTGATCATCTTCATTGAAAACACTCTCCAAAGTAATCAGCCCTTTAGGTATCTTGTTTGTCTTCAGTTGAATAACTTGTTCTTCATATTTATCATGCAGTCTCTTTTGGTTCCTTGAGGAGAATTGTACCTCATTTTATAAGAAGTGTGAAATGTGTTCATCACTTTCACACACTTGACATGACACTTCATCATATAGAATATAATGCCTCATAATGACCTTTATATGAGATTTATCTTTCTCCTTCCCTATATCAATAACTATGTCAAATTGTGCTCCTATGGCAGCCAATCTATCAACATGTTTATTTAAATCCCTTGGTATGAGTTGTATGTTGAAGAAATAAAAGTATTTAAGTAGGTCCCATACCCTATTCTTGTAGGATTTAATCAAGGTATTCTTGGTTGTAGCTTGATTTCTCACTTGATGGATGACCAATTCACTATCCCCATAAACCTTCAAATTATTGATCCCTCTCTTCTTTGCGCATTAGAGACCATGAACTAGGCCATCATATTTTATCACATTACAAGTGCAGTTGAAATAGAATCTATATGAGTAGTATTAGTGATTCTTTGATGGAGAAACTAAAATAATTCTAGCTCATGCACCTACTTAGCTTCTTGATCCATCAAAAAATATTTCCTGTATCCCTTCAAGTTCATGATCTTTATTAGTGAGTGAAAGAATGAAAGCATCTTTTTCATGCATATAATAAACTCCCAAATTAGTCTCTTTTATTAATTTATATGGATCAAGTCCATAAATTTTAGTTTTAATTATAAATTAAAAGATTATAAATACCTTCAAGGGGGAAGAATGCTTTGCCATTCATGACACCTTCTTCTTCTTAACTAATTAGACAATTTTGATTTGAAATTGTCTCCATGTATGGCTTAATATAAAACCTTGTTAAGGGTTGTGTCCTTATAGTCACCTTGGTTCCATATCTTGTTTTAAAATCTATAAAATACCAATCATTTGAAAGGTACCCTCCTATCTTAGCCATGAATTCCCTTGACAAGAAGATAGAAAAATGAGCTAGAAGGTCTACCACCACAATGTCTTGTATAATGGGGAAACTTGGGCAATCATGTAGAAAGACTTTCAAACTTCTAACCGATCCTACTATCTTGGTTGGATTCCCATCAACACCTTTACTATGTGGTTCATAATTCAATCCCAACTTATTAGCCACCACCTTAGGCATGACAGTGGTACTAGCTCCACTATCTACAATACAATTGTGAACCAACTTGTCTCCCAAAATGAGTGTGAGGTAGAAGGGTGGAGGCTTTTCAGATTCGGTGGAGGGATCTAAGACATAATTTGGAGTATTGGTAAGGGCTAAACTATTTTTTTTTTAAGTTTTAGGGGCTACATGAATGTTTTCAAGCTATTATTATAAGAGCTCCTTTTGACCAGTCATATGCAAGACTTCTTAAAGAGATATACTTCTCTTGGTATTCTTCAAAGAATAAAAACTGTTTAGAGGGGAAGTATTCACCCTTTATTGTATTATTGAAGGTAGTGACAGCTATTAAACTTATTATATTGTAAGATTGATAGTGTTGCTCACATTCTAACTTTGTTGGAGAGTATGACTAGTAGTAGGTACTACACCAGGATTCACACTTTGTAGCCTTGGAGGGGCATTGCTTGGAGTCACATGTGATTTTGAAACATCTCCCAAAGCTCTCTTTTTATCTATTTTTTGTCATCAATTGATTTGCTTTGATTCAACACATTATAATCTTTTTCTTGAAAGTTCATCATACCTACACTTTAGCTTCTACCTTATCCATGAATATCCCTTTGCATGAGATTCACTTATTTTGATGTCATGTAAGGAGCAGCTTCTTCTTGTGCCACCAAATCTTGGTTGTCTTCTCCATCATCATACATAGACTAACCTTGAGGTTATCCCCATTAGTCTAAATGATCCTCTCCTTAGACTAGATTAGAATATACTGGAATAACATCCTTCATGGAAGGAGTGGCATTAGGATTATAGGCATTTGGCTACCTATTGAAACCTTGTTGACCTTGTCCTCTTCCTTGGTAGTTGTATTGGGGTGGAGCTCTATAGCCTTGTTGAGGAAATTATTGGGGGTTAGGTGGAGTACTAACCTATAATTGAGTTTTCTTGAGCTGAGCTCATAATGATTGGATCTCATCATCTTTGTTTACAATATTATCCATCTTCTTTGGAATGGTTCTTAGCTTGGTATTTGTGTTAGGAACTTGTGATACGCTTGGAGCTTCAACCAAACTATAAGACAAAAAAGGCATTAAAACTGTTAGAGGTAGCTTTAAAACTTATATCAAACTATTCTAAACTTCAATAGCTATCTCATATGCATCTGCTAGAGTAAATCCTCCATTTTACTAAAATATTACCACCACATTAGTACCAATATCCTTGACATAAGTGGGAAACATAAAGCTCAGAGGAGGTCTCATGACATGTAGCAATTTATGACATGTCCTTTAAAATATTTCATTAAAATATCCCATGGACTTGTTATAAAATCTCTTTATCACATCCAAATAATGGATTACCAAAGTATGGTCACTCTTATTCTCAAATCTAGTTACCAAAAATTACCCGGAGTCATCCTAGCTTATAATGCAACCACCTTCCAAAGTCCTATACTAGTCAAGTGCCTTACCTTTTAGAGACATAACAAGAAATCTAATGGATATGTTAGCTTAGGTGACATTATGGAAGTTATATAAATTTAAAATGTCCCTAATATGCTCAGCTAGGGTAATAAGATCATCTCCATTGAAACTAGGGAGATTCTTGGTAGTGTTGGGAGGAATAGGGTCATATGCAGGAAGGTCAATTGGATTTTGGGTGTTAGAGGCTGAAAAAGGTTGTTACCTATCTATTTCTCCTCTTTCCTCTTGGTATCTTATCTCTTTAATCTCCTCAACTTCTTCTTCTTCAAAACCTCCTTGCCTAAGATCTGTACGTGTTAGGAATGGTTAAGGGTGTTGTTCTTCAAGAAGAGCTTTAGCTAGAAGGGTTTGATCAAATATTCTAGATAACCTAGTGAGGACCATGAAGTATAATGTGGGAAACATGATCTACAATTGAATAATCTCACCTTTTAGAGTCATTAAATGTTGGATTAAGAATATTTTTACAACCTTAGGCTTTTCAAGACCAGCATTCACCTTGACATGTAAATAATTAGGACTAGCGGTCCCATTGGGCATGCTAGAACTATTGTCACAAAATATTGTACCCTAAAAGAGAGTGTTTAAGTCTCTTCCAAATTTTGGAAATGTTGTAATATTGCTAGGCATGTGGGTATACCTATAGAGGAAATGAACCTCTATATTTAAAGGGCTAGCTCCTTGAATATATTTCTACAAAACAATTTCTATCTAAACTAGTTTGCTTGATGGGAAAAGAGTTAGAAATTACATAAAATGAAACCTAATCTAAGATTGATGATGTACCAAGATTATCTTCCACATGAATATCATATTCTAGTGCATAATATAGTAAAATGCATAGACCATCTTCAATATCTAAGGATTCTGACACAAGTATTTTAGTATATAGGAGATATGTATAAAATAACATAAGGAAAATAAACTAAAAGATAGAATGCACATTATAATAATAGTTATACACTTAAAACAATTTAACAGACTTGAACACACTCTATATGACCTATTAGAATAAGAAATTTTACTCAGGCGTGAAGGATAAAGGATGGAAGGATGAGAATCATCACTTGTTGTCACTATACATCACTTACATGCTCAAACAATAATTCAAAAATTTAAATAAAAAGACTTGTACTAATTCTTAAAGGGAATATATGACAATAATCCAGTAGGGATTCACCATACATTATGTGGAACACATTTTACACTAGCCTAAGGGATGTATTTATAGTAGAAAGGAAGTGAGAGAGGAGGCTTTTTGGTGATAAAAAGAGGAATCAATCTATTATAATCCTCCAATCTTGGATGCAACTATCTCTACAAATGATAATGATGTTAATTTAAGCCATTTTATTGATCCATGTCACCATAAGTGGTTACACAGTTATCTTTCTCTCTCAAATATGCTTCCCTAATGGTTGTACCATTAGAGTCAAGATATTATGAGCTAAATAATAGCATCAATGTGGTTATTTCAAATGGGTCCACCTACTTTATATTTTTATTGATGCTAACAAATTCTCACTATCTCATTAAGGTGTGTAACAAAATAGGGGAGAGTCCTTTTCATTTCGTTGGTCATGGAGATGAAACTACTTTAAGCCTAAGCATATGGCTTCATGGCATTTGTCAAAATGCTAGCTCCATGTGTATTTCTAAAAACATCCCTTGAAATCTCATCCCAGCTCAACCATAGTCAAATGTTCAATCCATACAAAGCCCCTCAATCTTTCTTATTTTGATTGGCCTTCCAAAATGACTCAAATCTTGATCTGATCAAGGTGATGTGAGCCCTTTGATCTACTTTATTTCACTCTATTTGATCTTTAATGGATGAATAACATGATCCATTAAATCTTTGAGCACTTGAGTGAGGACCATGAATTTACCTAGGACCCACTATTTAAATGCCAAAAACTAGCCCATCACTATTTAAATGTTAATGACTAGCCCATTACCCTGAAGTTGATGTCTATGCAACTATCACTCTATTGGAACCATTATTTTGGGTTAGTTTTCTCAAACCTATTGCTTTAGCGTCTTTCTTGTACAATTTTCATATCGATAATTCTTTTGGCCATTCTTTCAAAAAGTACCCTTTGAATTTCTTGAAAATGCCTATTTAGAAACCTTACACATGCCCTTTGGCTTTCTTGAAAATACCTCTTCAAAAAGCCTAAAAAGGATACTTTTTAGAGAAAATACCCTTCAATAAAGTGTATAGGCACTTTCATGAGAAATGATCTTTCAAAATTTTTGAAATGTCCCTTCGGACTTTTTGAAATGTCCCTTTAGAATTTTTAAAAGTGCCTTTGCTTGTAGAAAAATTCCTTTAGAAATATTATTTTAGACAAATATCTAAAACAATTCCTTCAAAAAAAATTCAGATAAAATGTCTGAAACATAACCTTGCTAAAGGAAATAACACTTGGCCAAAAGACCAAACAAAAGTTTCTTCAAGGAAATTGTTTCAGATAAAATATCAAAAATAATTCTTGGCACTTGTGCAAAAAACCTAAACAAAAATTGAATGAAATAACACTGGTCAAAAGACCAAACAAAATCCTCCTCAAGGAAATTGTTTCAAAGAAAATGCCTGAAACAATTCTTGACACTTATGCAAAAAACCCAAAACAAAACATCCAAAGGAAATAACATTTGGCCAAAAACCAAACAAAATCTTCCTGTTAGCAATTTTGGCATGTCAAGGCCAAATTTATATCCCTATTATCTAAAACTTTCCTTGGAATGGTCAAATTTCCCCTTGTAGATGGTCAATTATGGTCCTATTATCCCAAATCCTAAAGCAAGAAGTGGACAACATGATTAATCAAAAGTATAAGTTTATTTTCTTTTGGGAATCTTTTTTACCAAGTGTTCATTCTTTCAAAAGTTTTTATTTTTGGGGTTTTTATCTAAGTGTTGGGAATTATATCAGACATTTTGTCTAAAGTAATTTTCCTGAAGGATATCTTTCTAAATAGATTATTTTGAACATTTTTTCCAAAACAACTTTTCTAAAGGGCACTTTTCTCAGTAGAGGACCATTTCAAAAGTTATAAAAGACCATTTAAAAAGCCTCAAAGGGTTCATTTCAAAAGTGCCAAAGGGTTCTTTTCAAAAATTCAAAGACCATTTTAAAAGTTTTGAAAGACCATTTTAATTTTTTTAATGGTTTGTTTCAAGAATTTTGAATGGTATTTTCAAAGGGAAAGGTGCTTTTCAAGAATTCCAAAGGTCCTTTTCAATTATTTTAAAGGGTCCATTTCAATTTTTTTTAAAGGTCATTTTCAAAAAATTTGAAGGGACATTTCAAAAAGTTATGGGGCACTTTTCAAAATCCAAAAGATCCTTTGCAAAAAATCTGAAAGGCACTTCTATGCAAAATGGTCCATTTGCAAAGTTCTGAACGATCTAGGCAAAAAATCCAAAGACATGATTTCTTTCAAACAGATTATCCATGGGAAAGTGAAAAGCAAAAAATTTTAAAGACATGATTTCCTTCAAACAAATTTTCCATAGGAAAGTGCATAAGGAAATAAGCCATGAACAAATTGTCTGAAAGAACAGTTCATCTCAAAGTGTTGAAACAATTTCTTTGAGAGAAAAGTTTGAAGACAAAAGTCTAAAGAGGAAATCCCAAATATAAAATCCCAAAATAAATAGGTCTATGAAAATAAATAGAAACAAATAGCCTAAAATAAAAGGTTGTAAGGAAATAGCTCAAAGGAATACATGCAAAAATGAAGATCCTGATAGCAAAAGGTTGAGGAACTTCAAGGAGCTAACATAGAGTTTCAAATGTTGCATATTTTATCTTAACATGGAATTTAATGCATTTTCAATTTTTGAAGCCCTTTTTCATGCAAGTGGAGGCCATTTGGAGTTGATTGGTCTTGAGTTTGAGTTGAATTTTGTCAAAGTGTCACATCTATTCTAATTTATCTTGTTAATTGAAGGTTTTCAACACTTCTAACTTGTTCAAACTGAAGTTCTTCACCTAAGGATTGGCATAGCATCTTCTCATGAAAGATGGATTTACTTGGAGTTGACTAAACAAATATTATCATGCATCTTCCTTGATTTCCATGCAAATAAGGACTTTATTTTGTTTTAACCTAAATTCTAAATGTATCAAGTGGTATTTTTCTTTGAAGATTTGGTGTAGCTCTCCTTGTATGGAGTAGATTAGTCCAAGATGGGCTCACCATCCTTTTCCAATGCCAAAGATCTTTTTCATGCAAGACATAAGACAAAAAGATATTATTTAAAGGTTGTGTTATCTTTTGATAGCTCAAGTAGGACTTGTGTGATGTGGGAGTTAGTCTCCTCTCATTTTTTAATGCCAATTTCTTGTCTTTGGTATGCTTTTTACTATATAAATTGGTTTTTTATCTATTTGAAAGGAGCCCTCTCTTGATAAGACCAAACTCTATCAAGATTGAGTTTTGTAACCTTTTTAGATAAATAGAAGGACTATTTTTAGATTCCAAGGGGTTGGTATAGTGTATTTATGTCAGTGATTTGCATATGTAATAGAATTTTATTCCTTGTCAAGTCTTGATTCTTACCTAGTTATTAGTCGATCAGATTATGTAGGTCATGCTCTATGTTTGATGTCTTTTAGCTGAAGTTACAAAAGATGTAAGTATCTAGTTAGTACCTCAAACTAAGCCTATTTTATCATTTATCTCAATATTTGATCACCATATAAAACCTTTTCATGAAATAATGATGCATAGGAGTCAATTGGAGTTGAAGATTTAGTCTTTTCTTGTCTAATCAATGTTTTAGAAGCTCAAATTGAGTGGATGATCCAAAATATAGGTGTATCACCATCATTAGATAGGATTTCATTTCAATTTTCTTTCTTACCTTTTTCCTCTTCCCTTTTCCCAGCAGTTTGTACTGTAGAGTAGAGATCCTAATTGATACACCAAAGGGAGCTAGCACTTGGAATCTAGAGATTCAATCCACTGATTAGGCCACCCATAGCCTAGGATTGTTTCCATGTTTTGGTAGATTAGGAAGGCCTAAAACTACCTTCACAAGGGTGTGAGTCTGATTGACAATAGTTTTTAGCATCCTCAATGGGACACTTACTCCTTGTCATAGCTAAAGTTTGGAGCTAAGGAGAATAATTTATAGTAGAAGAGAATATCTATCTTTATCATAACTTAAATATTCTTTAGGTTGTAGAGTTCATAGTATCATTTAATAAATTCTTTCATGCTAAACATTAATATGAGGTTAGCTATCAAAGGCATTCCTTTTAAATTCATTAATTTATCTTCTACATCATATAAAGGATCAAGGTTTAGTAGGACAAACCCAAATCCTCAAAAAAAAATTGTCTCCTAGTTATCTGACTATCCTAATCACTACAACCCCCATTATCTAAATGGCTATCAGAAACTAGGTGTTTGTTCCATTCAATAGAGGTAGCCCACTAAATTTAGCCTAGTTTGATGACATTATGGTGTCTACCCTTAAGATCATCCCATTCTTCTCAAGTGAAAATTAAACAACCCCTATTGAACATTCCCAAGATGTCTCTAATCTCTATTCAATCCATAATGTTATTGAGGCTAATGTTACTATCATATTTCTTGCTACTTATTTAAAATGAAAAGCACTATAGTGGTATAGAAACTTACCACTGAATTCCATTTCTACCTGGGATGAATTAGGTGTCGCCTTAGTCAATAAATTTGAAGATAAATGTGATCACCTCTCTTTGGTTGAACAATTAACTACCATAAAGAGGGCTCCTCATGAGTTCATGTCTGATTTTAATCTCAGATTCCAAAAGACATGGACTAGGACGCTTGTGTTGATTAGGCCATCCCCTAAATATGCATTCTTGTACTATTTAAAATCCCTTAATTCTGACATTAATGTGATGATATAGTCAATGCATGATACTACCTTACCAGATGCTTATGAGGTTGCAATAAGGATAGAGAATAGTTTGATATAAGTTGGTAAGCTTTCTCCAATGCCTCAAATGCCTATATTCCTAAAATTGAATTCTATACCAGCCCCTCAAGTTCCTTAAATTTCTCAAATTTCATCCTTAGCTCCTATTCCATCACCTTAAGCTCAAATTGAAGACCCTACTAGTCAAGATAGTGAGATAAGAGAGTTTAAAGGCTTGTTACAATCCTTTGGGAATGAAATAGTGCAACTCAAAAGACAATAATATTAGAATAGACAACCTTATCAAACACAAGCATCTATAACTCTAGCTAATCCATATGTTACCCTTAATCCTAATTCTCTTTCAACTTTAAAGGCCATTATTTCCACCTCACCTCAAAACAACTTGATGCAAGATTCAGGTTGGTAGTCCTCAAATCTCAATGATGCTCAAAACCAAGCCTTGGTATCACAAAAAATCATTATACCAAAAATGACACAAGAAGAGTTTTATTTTTAGGAGGTCAGTACCAAGATACAAGTTTGGCATCACAAGGAGAGACTCAACCAATTTAAGGGTAACTTGATGCCATTAATGTAAATTGGCAAGTGGATGATCATGTTGCTTTTACTTAGGGTGTTGAAACTAACTATACAAGTGGTCAAGTTGTAGTTGTAATTGGAGATAAAAGAAGAGCCATTGATGAGGCTCAAGAGGTGAAAAATGATTCAATTACTCCTAATGTTGTTTCTAATATTACAAAAGAACAATTTTCTACCTCTATAACTCAAAAGAATAGAATATAGAGGTTAGTAAAGTTCATCAAATACCTCTAGTTTGTGAGCAGCCAGTGCTTCAAAAAGTGAAACCAAAGTTTGGTGGATCTCAGTTCAATATAGTGGATTAGATGAATAATTATAATATTATAATTATCATGTGCGATTCTATTTCCATCCCAAGACAAAACTATATTCTCATCCAAGAGCTTTCAGCTCTCAAATTGTCTCCAAAACTGGTTGAGAAAGGTGTTGTATTAACTAATTTGGATTAGCCAACAAAGAAACAAGTAAATAATATTGTAAATGTGGACAAATATGAGTTAAAATCAAATAAAAATCCTCCTTTATACATTTATTTGATAGTGGGTGATACTTTGGTTCATAACTGTATGGTGGATAGTGGAGCTAGTACTACAGTCATGCCTAAACAGATTGTAAACAAGCTTGGCCTTATTTATGAGTAAAAAAATAAGGGGGTATTTACATTATATGGGTCACAAAAAAATATGGTAGGCATCATCAAAGATCTAAAAGTTACATTACATGCTTATCCCAATGTCACTATTTAACAAGATGTTGTTGTCGTAGACTTGCCTTTTTACTTTGCTATGTGGCTTTCAAGGGAATTAACTTCAAAGATTGAGGGATATTTATAAATTAATTTGAATTATTTTATGTTAACAACTAGGTATGGTACCAAGGAAAATATTCATTTTTAAACTATTACATGTTTCCATATAGATCCATAAATGCCAAGTGTTGTGAACACTAATTGTATCATATTGGATGATGTACTAGAAACTAGTGGAGTAGAAAATGGATCACCTTTGGATGGAGTTCCAAATTTATTTCTTGATGATTGGGATTCTAATTTTCATGAGCATGATATTTATAAGCTAATTGAATAAGAAGGAATTGATGTTTATTTCCTTCATGAGAATGATGTACCAATTCCAGCCATGGTTAAGGATGATGAATCTAGTGAAGGTTTGTGGTAATTTAACTTTGATGGATCAAGGAATAAACATGGTACCAAGGCTAGAATGATGTTGGTTTTTCCAAAAAATTAAATGTATTTCTCTTCTATTAAGTTTTAGTTTATTTTTTCAAACAATATTGTAGAGTATGAGGCACTAGTTCACGTTTGTAGTGGGCTAGGAAGATGAAAGTCAACACCTTACAAGTTTTTGGTGATAGTGAACCTATAGTTCACCAAGTGAGAGGTTTAAATGTACGTAATTTTTTTTTCTTAAATCTTGCAAGCATATAATATGGGATTTACTTTAATATTTTCAATTTTTAATATTCAGGCAATACCAAGAGGTGAGAATAAACATGAAGATAGGTTGGCTACCATTAGGGCACAATTTAGTAGCCCAATTGATATAAAAAGTTATAAAATTTAATCATATATAAAGGTGGTTGTAAGGCCTTCTATTCTAGATAATCATGATAATTGGCAAGTATTCAAAGATAATAATCAAATTATGAGATTCTTGCAAGAAGAGGTTGAGTTTTATTCAAGAAACCAATCAAAGTATTTTTAGAATTATGGTGATTAGATTATGCAACTAAAAATAAATAATTTTCCCAAGGGATTGGTCACACTTGAGAAAATTTATAGTGGTGATGATGAGTTAAGGAAAGATAAGTCATCCTTGTCAATAAAATAAGAGCACTACACCAATGTAGAGATTGTAGTTGGTAATAATTTGAAGTTGGGTAAGGTATGTACTCCTTCACAAAAAAAATATTTCATTAAGTTATGCACAAGTTTTACTGATGTTTTCATGGTAATATAATGATCTCAAGGGATTTGTCCTAAGTTTAGCGAAGCACACCATTGAGTTAGAGGAGAGGCTAAAACTAAACTAGTGAGACAAAGACAAAGGCCCATCAATCTTAAACTTAAGCCTTTAATGAGAGCTAAGCTTCACAAGCTCATAGAGTCAACTATTTATTTTCAATCAAGGACTCAACTTGGGTGGAAAATATTGTTCCAGTGTAAAAGAAGAATGGTGAGATTAGATTGTGTGTTGAATTTTGTGATTTTAATAAGGCTTCACTTAAAGATCACTATCCATTTCCATCAATGAAACAAATTTTATAGTTGGTTGTAGGTTCAGAGAGGTTTTCTTTGTTAGATGGATATAGTGGCTATAATTAGATTTTGGTTAAGGAAGAGGACCAATTTAAGACAACCTTTGCAACCAAGTGGGGGGCATTTACATATAGAAATATGTCATTTGATTTATCTAATTCTATAGAAACATTTTAGATATCCATGGATATGGCATTCCAATTCCTTCTTAATAAGTTTGTACTTGTTTATTTAGATGATATAATAGTGTTTTTAAAGAGTGCAAGTGATCACATGGTTCATCTCAAGTAAGTGTTTGAAAGGTGTAGGCAATTTGGGGTATCTCTAAATCCCAAAAAATGTGTCTTCTCGGTTCATGAAGGTAAGCTCCTTTGCCATGTAGTTTCAAAGTATGATTTAATCATAGATTCTAAAAGGGTTGATTCCATTCCTGAACTTTCCTTTCCTAAGCACAAAATGGCTGTGCAAAGCTTCTTTGGAAAAATTAACTTCATAAGGAGATATATTTAGATTTTTTCTATTTTAGCTAAGCCACTTACAACCATGCTAGAGAAGAATTAGAGATTCAATTGGTCCAAAGAAAGAATAAAAATATTTGAAGATATTAAGAAGTCCATATCTAGTTCTCTTACACTTATAAATCTAGTTTTTACAAAATATTTCATTTTATATACATATGCTAACATGGATACCATTTTAGACATTTTTATGCAACAAAATCATGAAGCTTTGGAGTAGCCAATTTCCTTCTTTAGTCAAGGCTTGGAATATTATGAAATAAGGTACTCTTTTATTTAAAAACATGTGCTTTTAATTATAAGTTCTCTTAAAAAGTTTAGATACGTGTTTTCTAACAATAAAATACATTTAATGGTTTCTCATCTAAACATCAAGGAGTTCCTTTTGAATAAAGATATAAATGAGAAGAGAGTTGGTTGGATAACCAAGGTAATGGAGTATGATGTGAAAATTAAGGTCATGAAATTGATTAGAGGAAAAGGTCTTTGTGAGCATCTAGCTCAAGACTTACAAGTGAATAATGAGGTTGTTTTGGTGTCAAATGATGAAGAGGTTGCAGTTGATCATACCTCACCTTCCATCTAGTTTCATGACTTGGTAAGCTATCTCCAAGATGGTATTTATCCCTCTCATCTAAGTGATTTATAAAAAAGATATTTTACATTGCAATCAATTCCATTTTTTCTTGTTGATGGTGTTTTGTTCAAGAAGGATATCAATGGCATGTTGTGAAGATGTATGTGATAAAATATTTATATGAATGATTACAGATATAGAGAGATTTAATGAGCAAAACATAATAAATAATGATCCAAAATTAATAAACACAATATATGTATTTATCCTAGGAAAACCTCAAAGAGGTAAAAAACCGAACAAAGTGATATTCAATATTGAGAAATAATAATAACCCCAATAAAACAAATCTTCCTCATCTCACTCCTTAGATAAATTATTCACAAGTTTCTCTCAAAAAAGTATTTTCCACATGAAATAATACTTGAATATATTTGTGTTCAAGATATTTTACAATAGGGGTAAAACCCTATTTATAATGATTCATGAGGGGATGTGACCATTGTAAAAATAACGGGTCCATCCACCTTGATAAATCTAATTAATAAACATTTGGTTAATATTAAATAACTATAATAAGATTATTTATTTTCTCAAATTTTACACCATGAGTAAATAAATAATATATTATTATTTATTTAATTACTTACCAATATAAGCCAAGGATTAATAATGACCACTTAGACATTAATTGTTTTAATAGTATGGAGCTAAGCCAAACTCATAGATTACTTGAAGAATTTTATGTTGGATATGGTGGAGGATATTTTTACACAATAACTACATACCTTAAGGTCATGAGAGGTGGGTACTATTGGCTTAGCATATTTAGTGATTGCCATGCATGGGTAAGGAAGTGAAAATAGTGTGATATATTTTTAGGAAAAGTGAAAATTACAACCTTACCTCTTCAATCAATTTTGGTGGATCAACCATTTATCTAATGGGGTTTGGACTTAATTGGTCTCATAAATCCTCATTCAAGTTTAGGACATAAATAGATCCTAAGTGCTACAGATTACTTCATATATTAGATAGAAATAGTGGTATTAAAAGAAGCAAATGAAACCAATGTTTTAGATTTTTATGGAGGTTTGGTTACTAAATTTAGATTTCCTTCAACTATTATTTCTGATAATGTGATATATTTTGTGAGAACTAGGATCAACCAATGGGCTATCCAACATGGAATTTATCTTAGAACTTCATCAACCATTATCCATAAGGTAATGGCCTTGATAAATCTACAAATAAAAACCTATTGAAGATCATAATAAGGACTATTAAAGACAATCAAAGATCATGGCATCTCAGGTTGAAGTCAGCTCTATGGGTTGATAGGATCACCTATAAAAGATTAATAACCAACTCCCCATACAAGCTGGTATATGGTAAAGAAGCAAGGTTACCCATTTATCTTGAGTTTTCTACTTTAGAACTAATGCACCAACTTGATTTGTTGGAGAATGAGCCCATGGAGATCAAGTATGATAAGCTTATGGAGTTGGAAGAGATAAGAAATCAATCCATGTTAGCCATGTAAATTCATCAAGCACAAGTGAAGAGAGATTTTGACAATGGAACTTCTTCACGAAGTTTCAAAGAAGGAGATTTTGTCCTCAAGTGGGATGAGGATAGAGCTAAACTAGGAAGACACAAAAAGTTTGATTTTATTTGGAGTGGCCCATACACAATCTCCAATTGCAAATCCCACAATTCCTTCTATCTTGCAAAGATAGATGGTGAGGATCTTCCAATCCAAGTCAATAGAATACATTTAAAACATTGTTACTGAAGAGCTAAGTTTATTTGTTTATTTTACTCCAAGTATTGTTTAAGAAAATTAGTTTAGTTATGTTTTGTCTTAGATAAGTGCTTGTTTGGACATTTGATTTATTTAGTTAGTTTTCCTATTTTGTGTGTTTCCCTTCTTTTTTTTGGAGGATGGAGGTTGTCTCATGCTAGGTCAAAATAAAATTTGTAGTCATGGATCAAATTTGTCATTACTTTGTGATTCTAGGAGTCATGTACATGGTCTAGTTCTTAAGCATAACAGGCATGCTTCCTAGTTAGGTCACCAAAATGTTAACAATTTTGGCCTATCAAGGCTAAATTTCTATTCCTATTATCTAAAAATTTCCTTGGAATGGTCAAATTTCCCTTTGTAGATGTTCAGTTATGGTCTTGTTAGCCCAAAGCTTGAAATAAGAAGTGGAGAACCTGATTAATCAAAAGTATAAGTTTATTTTCTTTCAGGACTCTTTTTCACAAAGTGTTTATTCTTTTGGAAGTTTTTGTTTTTAGGATTTTTATCTGTGTCAAGAATTTTTTTTGGATATTTTGTCCAAAGAAATTTTCGTGAAGGATATTTTTCTAAAGGGATTGTTTTGGACATTTTGTCTAAAATAACTTTTTCAAAGGGCACTTTAATTGATAGAAGACCATTTAATTTTTTTTTGAAGACCATTTCAAAAGTTCTAAAGGGTTCATTTCAAAAGTGTCAAAAGGTTCTTTTCAAAAAGGCAAAGACCATTTCAAAAGTTTTGAAAGATAATTTCAATTTTTTTGATGGTTTATTTCAAGAATTTTGAAGGGTATTTTCAAATGAAAAGGTGATTTTCAATAATTTCAAAGGGTCCTTTTCAATTTTTTTGAAGGGTCCATTTCAATTTTTCTGAAAGGTCATTTTCAAAAAAATTTAAGGGACATTTCAAAATGTCGAGGGTCACTTTTCAAAATTTAAAAGATCCTTTGCAAAAAATTTGAAAGGCACTTCTAGGAAAAATCATCCATTTTCAAAGTTCCAAAGGGCCTAGGCAAAAAGTCTAAAGACATGATTTCTTTTAGACAAATTGTTTTTGGGAAAGTGATAAGAAATTTTTTTGAAGACATGATTTATTTTAGACAAATTATCCATGGGAAAGTGCATAAGGAAATAAGTCATGGACAAATTATCTGAAAGAAAATTTCATCTTAAAGTGCTGAAATAATTCCTTTAAGAGAAAAGTTTGAAGACAAAAGTCCAAAAAGGAAAGCTCGAAGATAAAATCCTAATATAAATAGGTCCATGGAAATAAACTAGAACAAATAGCCTGAAACAAAAGGTTGCAAAGAAATAACCCAAAGAAATACATGTAGAAATAAAGAGCCGAAGAGCAAAAGGTCGAGGAACTTCAAGGAGTTAATAAAGAGTTTTAAATGTTGCATATCTGATCTTAACATGGAATTTCATGCTTGTTTCAGTTTTTGAAGCCCCTTTTCATGCAAGTGGAGGGCATTTGGAGTTGATTGGTCTTGAGTTTGAGTTGTTTTTTGTCAAAGTGTCACATCTATTATAAAATATCTTGTTAATTAAATGTTTTCAAAACTTCCAACTTGTTCAAACTAAAGTTATTCACCTAAGGATTGGTGTAGTATCTTATCATGTAATATGGAGTTACTTAGAGTTGACTAAATAAGGATTATCATGTATCTTCCTTGATTTCTATGCAAAGTACTTTCTTTTGTTTCAACCCAACTGCCAAATATATCAAGTGGAGTTTCTCTTTGAAGATTTGGTGTAGCTCTCCATGCATGGAGAAGATTAGTCCAAGATGGACCCACCATCCTTTTCTAATGCCAGAGAGTTTTTTCATGTAAGACATAAAATAAATAGATATTATTTGAAGGTTGTGTTATCTTTTGATATCTCAAGTGGAACTTGTGTGATGTGGGAGTTGATCTCCTCTTTTATTTTTAATGCCAATTTCTTGGCTTTGGTATGCTTTTTATTATATTAGTTGGATTTTTAGCTATGTGTAAGGAGCCCTCTCTTGATAAGACCAGACTCTATCAAGATTGAGTTTTTTAACCTTTTTAGATAAATAGAAGGACTATTTTTAGATTCTAGGGGGCTGGTATAGTGTGTTTATGTCAGTGATTTACATAGTTGATATAATTTTCTTCCTTGTCAAGTCCCGATTCTTACCTAGTTACTAGTTGATCATATTTTGTAGGTCATGTTCTCTATTTTATGTCTTTTGGATAAATTTATAGTGGATTTAAGTGGCTATTTTGTACTTTGAATTAGGCATATTCCATTATTTCCCTCAAGCTTTGATCACTAGATAAAACCTTTTCATGAAATACTAATGCATAGGAGTCAATTCGAGTTGAATATTTAATCTTTTCTTGTATAATCAATGTTTTAGAAGCTCAAATTAAGTGGTTCAACCAAAATATAGGTATATAACCATCATTAGATATGATTTCCTTTCAAGTTTCTTTCTTACCTTTTTCCTCTTCCCTTTTCCTAGTAGTTTTTAATGTAGAATAGAGATCCTAATTGATACACCAAAGGGAGCTAGCCCTTAGAATCTAAAGATTCAATACATTAATTAGTCCACCCACAACTTAGGATTGTTTCCATGTTTCAGTAGACTATGAAGTCCTAAAACTACCTTCACAAGGGTATGAGTCTAATTGATAACACTTCCTCCGATAGACAAATTTTGAATGTTGCACTTAGCCAAAATGAAAGAAAAGATGCAAAAATTGGGAGTGAAAATTGGCCAACAAGAACCACAAGTAAATTTCATTTACCAATTGAGTAGGAAATGAATATAATGTGTATTGAACAATATAATAGATTAAAACTATACAAGAAAATCCTATAGCAAGGGAAACATTTATAATGCTCTCAAAGCTTACCAATGATTTTACATCAGAAATCAATTTGGCACTAGAAGTATTACATAGTGAGGACCCTTCAAGGCTATAGCTCTTTACTCAAAAAATTTACCAACCATTGTAAAGGGACAAACCCCCTTATACAACTGAGCTAAGCCTACCATATTCTTAAATATGCTCTATATATAATATTCTTATATGGGCCTAGAGTCTATTAGACTTTATAACAAGCATGATTCCTCAGATTATGATCATGCTCTTGTGATGATGGAAAGTTTAATCCTCCACTAAGGTAGAATATTTATACTTATCAATGTGGAGGATGATCCTACAAGGGATAAAACAAACCTTTATCCTCTTACATAACAAAAAAATACATTCCTTTCTTATGCATATGATTACACAAAACTACCTTGAAAGGGATGTGCCACTATCGAGTAGAGTACAAAAGTACCCTAGTGAGAAATGAGAAAAAAGAAGAAGGGAGAGAAAAAGAGAGGGAAGTGGCACTAGCTTAGAAGAAACTAAAATATATGGTTATGTCTTGAGGTTGATCTGAATAATGGAATCCTTTGACAACCTATTCTTGTACCTAGTATATTATTCAAGTATGGGGTGAGATTCCCTTGGTCTGAACCTGCTTGGTATCTGAATTTGACTTGATACTCCTCAATCTAGGTGATAATATACTAAAGCATGGTTTGATTTCATCTAGTGAGCTCCTTGAGCTGGTCAAAATATTTCTCAAGTGACATAAATTGCTTTATCTTACTAACATCAAAGGACTCTTGTGGTTCATCAATGAGGTTCTTTAGAGCATCACATACTTCATCCTCCCATAAATCACTTGCACCATCAAAGTTCACCATCACTCTTAGTGAAATATCTATCTATTTTATTATAGTATTAAGAGACTTCTCTTCTCTTTTTAGATTGAAGATGTTATCTTTGAGCATCATCAAGTGATTATTGATTGCTAGTTGATACTCCTTGGGCCTTTTGTCATCATTTGAAATAATGATATTCTCTGTAATTAAAGTGGTTGTGCCCATATTATATATCATGTATACCTTCTACCAATCTTTTCCCCACTTTTTAGTGTCTACCTCATAGGAAAACATCTAGGCATCACACTCCCTTTTATTGTCCACTATGTTATTTAAGCATTTAGATTCTAAGTGGATTATTTCTTCTACCTTGATGCCCAAGTCTTGTTTCCATTCCTTTGTTTCTTACCCTCTAGTCTTTTAATCATCAATCTAGTTAGAGTCAAATGATGCAAATACAAGATGAAGAGGATGTGGAACCTTGCTAGTAGTTGGAGTCACTACCTTAGGCTCACTCAGTAACTTTTTCAAGTACTAGATCATAGCCTAGTTTTCTACCTTCAACTCCTCCATGGTGGATTTGTCTTTATCCATTATATGGGCCATCATGTTAGCCAAAAACTATGAGATATGTTTCAACTCATTTCTTGATGACTCCCCTAGATTGTAGCTATAGAAAATTTAACTCTCAATGGGAACATCCTTCTTCAAGGAATCTGACATAGGGATGACTATCTCCACATTCCTTTCTTTTGTAGTGGTGAAGGTGGTCATAGAATGTGTTCTAGCCTTTTTAGGGGGCTTGGCGTTGTGTGCCTAAGTGATCTTAATTATGTTGATCTCCCTTGTCTTTCTCATAATGTCCCTTTCTAACTTGACCTATTATTCAACCTAGAAAAGGGGTCTAGTCTAAAATCCCATTAAAGTGGTGGACATTGATGATGGCCTCGATATAGTGAAAGATGGTGTCATTTGAGTGTTCGATGTTGGGAGTGTCATAAGATTGGGTTTTGGGATAAAAAAAAGATAATCAATTTCTTCATCACTCTCTTTCTCCTCACCACCTTTATCTACTCCATGTTCCCCTTCTAGGTTCAGCTTTATTTTCTCTAAGACTTCAAACTTTGACCCAAGTTGATGAAACCCATTGAGTAATTTCTTAATTAAACTCCTTCGTTCTATTGACTAACTAAAATTATGTACACCCATTTCATTTTATTTATTTACTTGGGCCTCATGAATGGATGAGGATATGGTGATATCATTTTTGTCCTTAGGAAAATATTCAATAGTCATGGCCTTAAGACCTTTATAATGGGTTGGGTCATGGACCCTAATGTAAGGGATAAGTCCTCATGATACTTAAATTGAAGCAACACATCCATAAGTAGATTTTATATTCAAATTATTCACCATATGATACTCTATTAGGTTCTTACAATTTGATGCAACATGGAATCATCTCTCAAGTTGTGGGCGAACTTGTAAGAGAGATGAATCTCTAGATTATAAGGGCTAGCTCCCTAGATTCATATTTAAGTATTTATCACCTAATCTAATTCTTGTTTATGGGAAAAGGGTTAGGATTTTTCATGAAAAGGAAACTACAATAAATATTTGATAAACCAAGACATATCCCACATACTATCACACTCTTACTAAGCAACAAAGCTTTCCAAGACCAATTATAGGCATTGAAGGATCCTAACATAGTGTTTCAATGTGAAGGTAGGCATACATAGGATAATCATCAAGATAACTAATGTATGGATATATTTCACACTATATAGATAATTTAATACTTGAATAATATCCTAGTACACTCATACACTTCACATGACCTATTAAAATTATAACTCTTGCTTAAACATGAAGGATAAAGAGGAGTAAAGATGACACCATCACTTAGCTCCACTATACATCACTCACACACTTAGAATAAATTTTATTAACTCATAATTATACTTTTATTCAATTTTTAAATACAAAATTCAATGTCATACTATAAGGGCCTCGCGATACTAGTTGTGGTCTCCCTTACAATAACCGAGATGGCTCACATTTATAGAATTTGGAAGAAGAGATAGAGAAGATATGTTTAAGAGCCAAAAGGAAAATTTTTAAAAAGTGTAAATAAGTTAAAATTCATGTGAATAAGGTGTATTAAGAGTCATGAAACTTATTTTCACATCATTCTATCCCAAAATAGCATCTTCTCCAAGTGTGGCATAGCAATCTTCTCAATCATGCTCTCTTATGAAACTGCCTTCATGATGGGCTTTCAAGAGAACTTAAAAGTAGTTTAGGGATAATTTTTTCATGGAAATTATATGGAAGAGAGATCAAGTAACTTATGTGTACATGTGTCCATCCTAAACTGAGCACCTTCCTCACATGTGGCATTAAAACTCTTCACAAGCATCTTTAAGTCTTGAAACTCATTAACAAGTGGCAAACAGAAAGATTTTGATCATTAGATCTATTATATAGTTAAATTATCATCCCAAGAAAACTTTTAAACCATATTAGAGCATTTAAAATAGTTATATTACCCGAAATCATCAATTATCCTCTTAGGTGTCACAAGGCCTCCTTGTCTCATCAGGCCTAATTTGGCCAAAATAGCTAAAATTTAGATTTAGCTCAATTGGTAAAAATTTTATTCATGAAAGGAATATTATCATCATATTGGACTGAAAAAAAACCATTTGGAATCATCAAGCTCTCACGAAGACCCCATTTTGCCTATAGAGCCTTCATTAGGCATTGTCTTCTTGTAACCTTTTTTTTACACAAGTCTCCTTGTGTAGGAGAATGTATGGACCTCCAAGACTAAGTGAGATCATTTTTTAGTAAATTTTTATCCATTTTTATTTATTCTAAGTTTCATGGTTCTAGACGTAAGGAAAGTGTGCTTTTTAGATCGATTAGTCCTCCCAATTAGGCTTAATTAAGCCTCTTTAGCCTAGAAGACTAAAAATATCCATTTTGAGCTCCCAAATGTGTGAAATGGAAAATTAACCTATGATTAACTTTTTTTTACCTCATTATCATCCCTCATGTTAAATTTGAGCTCCTAATCATTTGTATGGACCCCTATTTTAGCATTAAATGCTCCTTCTTGGCCTATTCCATACAAGCCTATACTTACAAGTGTGGACTAGTGGTAGGAGATGAATCTAAAGAGAGTTATAAAGGTCATCCTAATGATTTTAAAAATTTAAACATCCATTTGAGTGATTTTATTGTCCTTTCTCTCTCATCAATTCTAAATCAGGCTTCTTAGAGGGCTTGTTCATAAAGGATGCACATTGGAGATTACTCAAAATGACACTGAGGGCTCCTTAATGACCTTTTATTACACTTAAAATCTATTTGAAATATTTTCATTGATTTCAAAGGTCTATAATTATTGGTAATAAAGGCCCCATTGCATTTAATGGTGTTTTTAAAATTCATATCTTGGCTAATGCATGTTAATATTTATTTAATATTAATAAATATATTTTTGGTTGCATATAAGTCAAAAGAGGGCCAATGGAGAAGTCAAAGAGTCATGGGGTAAAGGCAAAAGAGGAATGGGACACATTTTCTCATAAGATTCATTGTGAGGAATTCCAAGAGTCACGATGTGAAGAGAAAAGAGGATATGACACATTTTTTCATGAATGGACACTTTGAGTAATATGAAAAGTCACCAAGATAAAGACAAAATAGGAAAGGATGCATTTGCTTATGAAGGGTCACCATATGAATTTTCAAATGCAAGGATACAAAGGGTCATGCAAGTTTGTAACCATTTTCCATGAGGATTTAAGAGTCACAAAGGGTGAATACCAAAATTCATTTGGAAAGCTATAAATAAAGTCTTGAGAAACCATTTGTAATATGCAAGAGAGTGCATGGTTTTTATTTGTGTTCAAAGGGAGAAATGTAGGAGATATTTTAGAGTTATATCATTTTTTGAGTAAGCAACATTGAGAGATAATTGTATTTTATACACAAGATGGGTTGGTGCTCTTATGGGTTGGTGCTCACAAATCTTTGCAAGAGCTTGGTGCTTCTGTGGGTTGGTGCTCACAAATAGTTGTTGTGTTGGTGCTCGTTAAAGGGGTTGGTGCTCTTGAAAGTTGGTGCTTGCAAACTTTGTAATTTGAGTTAGTTCTCATTTATATACTTGAGATTTTTCTTCATGGTTTTTCCCACTTTGTGTTTCCACCTGATAATTTGGTCTCTCTCTCTCTTGTGTGGTGCATATTATTGTTTCAATTTTATTACATATCTTGAATGTGTGATTAGGTGGTTAAATAAAAGAAATAAGATTAACTAAAATATATAAAATATACTGATTCACCCCCTCCCTTAGTATATTTCATGCTTAACAATTTGTATCAGAGCAGGTTCCTTTGGAAAATGGTTTACAACTTGAAGGTAGATTGGGAAAGCACGATGGCTAGATCACATGAAGTTTTTTCTAAAAATAAGGCACCTTTGTTTAATGAGACAAATTATACTTTTTATAGAATAAGGATGAAGACTTATTTGATGGCCCTTGGATTCAACATTTGGCAAGTAGTGATGGAGGAATATGAAGAGCCACAAACACTTGTAACTACTCTAGTAGAAAAGAAGGCAAGTGAAAATAATGTTGAAGCTTTAAATGCTATTTTATGTGGTTTATGTGAATCATAATTTGTTAAAGTTATGCAATATAAATTTTCTCATGAAACTTGGGTAAAACTTGAGAATATTTACAAAGGTGATGGAAAGGTTCAGCAAGCTAAGCTTCATATTTTTAGAAGATAGTTTTAGAATTTGAAGATGGAAGAGGAAGAAAATATAGCAAGTTGTGTTTTACGAGTTGATCAAATAGTTAATCAGATTCAAGGTCTTGGAGATAAGTTAGTATAATCAATTATGGTACAAAAAGTTTTGAGATCTCTACCATTGAGATATGATGTAAAAGTTTTGACAATTGAAGAGATGAAGAATTTAGCTAAGCTAAAGATGGATGAGCCACATGGTATTCTTACGACATATGAGATGTAGACTAAATAAGAGAAACCCTCAAAGAGAGAATTTGCTTTCAAGACATCAGAAAAAGAGAAGGCTAAGATTCAAGAATCAAGTGATAGTTCTAGAGATGATGAAGATGACAATGGAGCTCTATTCATTCACAAGCCAAAAAGGGGCATAGGTAAATATCAAAGAAAATTACCTTTTAAATGTTTTAATTATGGAAAGATTAGACATTTTTAAACTAAGTGGCCAGATAAGGGTAATGGTGACAATGAAGAAGGAAAGTCTACATAAAAGAATAATTTCAAAGTAAAATTCAAGAAGGGTTTAGAGAAGAAGAGTTTGTATTCTAAAGATCCTAGCTCAGCTGAAGATAGTGGAGTAAGTGATTGAAAATAAGAAGAGATTATATTCATGGCCATACATAAATATGCCTCAATAAGCAAAAATGCAGATGATCAAGAAGAAGAATAGGATGAATTATAAGTAAACCTAGAAGGAGAACTTATTTTTGCCTTACAAGAGTTAAAATCTCTTGAAAAGAAGAATCAAAGATTAAAGCTCCAGATCAAGAAAAATGAAAAGGAGTCAAAAGAAATAATTAAAGATATGCAAACACAATTTGAAGAAGCTAAGGAGAATGAATAAAATATAATAGCACATTTGAAAAAATTAAGTAATGAATGTGAAAGGTATGTTATTGAAATTACTTCTTTAAAAGTAGATCTTGAGTAAACAAATAAAGCAATCAATGATAGAGCAATCAATAATTCAAAATTTGAGAATAACACTAATATGTTGAATAGGATATTAGAAATTCAAAGATCAATGTCATATAAGATAGGTATCATATTTGAAAAAGAGAAAGGGTAGGCCACTACTTTCATAGACAAAGAAAAAAGAAAGAGCTATGTTGAAGCTCTTACAAAAGAGGAAATAAAAAGGAAAGAAGTTAAGAATATAGAGGACATCTCAAACAAATAATGCTAGAAGGAACAAAGATAAAAAAGGAAATAAGGTCATAGATACACAAATAGGTCCTATTTTTATGGTTACTATTTTTATTATAATGGATATGGTCATAAGAAAATAGAATATCAAAAAAGGGCTAACAATTTTAGAAATAAGAAGGAAAGTCATGCAGAGTCAAGCAGAGTCAAGCATAAACCACAAATATTTTGCTCCTCTATCACGATTTAATGAAGAGGCCATAATATGTTACAAGTATAAAAAATTTAGACACATAGCCTAATAATATAGAAGCATGTTTGAGTTAGTAAAAAAGTAATATATTTTCTAGGCTTCATTCATCAAGAGGAAAGTTCAGACAAGTTCAGGGCAGAAGAAACAACCTGAAAAATCTATGTTGGTGTAGACAGCTTTGCATGCAAGAAATGAAAAAAATACATGGGTCATTGATAGTGGATGTTCAAGTCACATGATAAGAGACAAAATCAAGTTCATAACCTTGAATAATATTAATGGTTGCATAGTGAAATTCAGAGATAATACTACTACCAAAATTTCTAGAAAAGGTACACTAAGTTTAGATAATGGTAGAACTAAAATTGAAAATGTTTTATATGTAGAAGGTCTTAAGCATAATATTTTGATTTTAAGTCAAATATGTGATCAGGGGCACATACTAAAGTTTTATGCAAAAATTTGTGAAATTAGGAGAAAAGATTCAGATATGTTGGTTGTAGATGCGTAGAGAATAGGCAATAATTTATATATGTTATCAGACATCAAAGGTCAAAGATGTTGTTTATGTTAGATTGAATAAATTTGGCTATGACACAATAGAATGGGACACAAATTTTGAAAATCTTATCAACATCAGCAAAAATCAAGCAATAAAAAATCTTCCAAAGATTACAAAGCCATTTGACATACTTTGTGAACCTTGTCAACATGGGAAGTAAGCCAGATGCTAGTTCAAAAAAAAAGAGTACTCGACCACTCAGATGATAGAGCTTGTTCACATTGATCTGTATGGACCTATGAGAACTCAAAGTAATCAAGGTGATATATATTTCATGTTTCTTATTGATAATTTTCACGTATGACTTGAGTAATGTTTTTAAATAAAAAATCAGAAGCTTTCAGACATTTCAAAGCATTAGTTGAGAATGAAACCAATTTGAAGATTAAGTGTCTAAGATTAGATCAAGGAGGAGAATTCATGTTAGATTAGTTTATTGAGTTTTGTAAAGATCATGTAATAAAGAGACACTATTCAATATCTAGAACTCCACATCAAAATAAAGTAGTTGAGTGAAGAAATAGAACAGTTTAGGAGATGGTTAGGATAATGCTAAATGAATCCAAGATACTAGATAAATATTGGAGAGAGGTAGTTGCTATAGTAGTGCATATTAATAATAGATAATCATTTAGATTAAATAATGACAAGACTCCTTATGAGCTATGGAAAGACAAACCAGTAACAGTTGATTATTTCAAAGTTCTTGGCAACAGATGCTTCATAAAGAGAACTAATAAAAAAACTTGGTAAGTTTGAATCTAGAGAAGATGGAGTTATATTTCTTGGTTATTCTTGCAAAAGTAAAACTTATAAATGTTATAAAAATATAACCAATAAAATTGTTGAAAGTGCAAGTGTGAGGATAGAAGAAGATGGAACATAAAGAATTAGTGATCTAGTAGACATTCCTAAAATCATTAAAGAGAAAGATTTTGAAGAATCAAATGAAGATGAGAAGAAGGAGAAAAAGGACACCAAAACCCCATCCAAATATGTTTATAGAAATCATAATAAAAGTGACATCATTAAGGACATAAATGAAGGAATTCACACTAGAATAATGATGGTAAGTGAATCTGAGCAAGTTAATTTCTCTTTGTTATCCAAAATTTAGCCTAAAACTTTTTTATAAGTTAGACATGATAAGCATTAGGTTAAGGTAATGGATGAATAATTAAATTAAATAGAAAATAATGATACATGGGAATTAGTGCCTAGACCAAAAGATCACAATGTGATAGGAACAAAATGGGTTTATAGAAATAATTTGAATGAAATGGAGAAGTGACCAAGAATAAAGAAAGATTAGTATGTAAAGGATATACTCATATTAAGGGAATAGATTTTAAAGAAACTTATGTACTAGTGGCAAGGCTAGAGGATATTAGAATGTTTCTTGCATATGCAGTGTTTAAAAATTTCAAAGTATTTTAGATGGATGTCAAATCCTCCTTCCTAAATAGGAATCTAGAAGAAGTGGTCTACATTGAGCAGCCTGAGGATTTATTCTCTCAAATATTAGTAGCCATGTATTTAGATTGAAGAAATCATTGTATGGATTGAAACAAGCTCCTAGAGCTTGGTATGTAAGACTTGATAAGTGCCTATAGGATCAAGGTTTCAAGAGAATATTTGGTAATAGTAATATCTACATCAAAACAGAAGGCGAGCATCAATTGATTCTTGTGGTATATGTTGATGACATCATTTTTGGAGAAAACATTGAAAAGATGACAAAAGAATTTTTTGATAATATTCAAAAAAAAATTGAGATGTCTATGCTTGAAGAATTGTCATTTTTCTTAGGATTGTAAATATTTCAATTAGATAAAGGAATTTTCATATCTAAAAGTAAATATGCCAAGAAAATGTTGAAGAAATTTGGTTTTGAGGATTATGCACTAGTTGGCACACCAATATGTATAGGATGAAGATTCAACTATTGTAGATCAATCTTTGTATAGATCTATGATTGGTAGTCTTTTATATTTAACAACATTGAGGCCAGAAATCATGCATGCAGTAGGTATAGTTGCAAGCTATCAGTTAGCTCCAAAAGATAGTCATGTTTATTTGGTGAAGAGAATATTCAGATATATCAAGGGGACATTGGATTATGAATTGTGGTATCTCATAGATAGATATTTCACTTTGGTTGCTTATACATATTCAAATTGGGTAGGGTGCTTAGATGATAGAAAGAGTATAAGTGAAGGATATTTCTTCCTTGGTGATAGCTTAGTATCATGGCTAAGCAAAAATCATAATTTAGTATCACTTTCTATAGCTGAAGCAGAATATATTGTAGTAGTATTGTTTTGTACTCAAGTGCTTTAGATGAAGTAAACTTTGGAAGCTATCAAGATAAAATATGGTGAACCTATTTATATTTTTTGTGACAACACAAGTTCTATTAATATTTTGAATAATCCAATGATGCATTCAAGAACGAAATATATTCCCTTCAGATATCACTTTTTGAGGGAGTAGGTTGTAGATCAATGAGTTAGTATGGAATATATCAATACTATAGAGCAGATTGTAGATATTTTCACAAAGGCACTACCAAAAGACACATTTGAGTGTCTGTAGGAGAAGTTGAGAGTAATTTCTTTTACTTCCTACCATTGAGGTTCAACATCAATTAAGGGGGAGCTAAGTGTTAGCTCCAGGTAGGCCCTTTGCCATTGATGTCAAAGGGAGATATGAATATAAATAGGTATAGGTATAAGTATAGATGTATAAATAGGTACATCGAATAGGTGTAGGTTGCTATAGTAAAGGGGAGTTACTATATGTTTTTCAGATGATAGTATGTGATAGTTTTAAGATGTGACAGTTTCAATTTGAGGTTTCCATCAATGACAAAGGGGGAGATTGTTATAAATATTGTCATTGATGTCAAAGGTCTAATATTATTGGTGATAAAGGCCCCATTACATTTAATGGTGTTTTTAGTATTCATATGTTGGCTAATGTGTGTTAATATTTATTTAATATTAATGAATATATTTTTGGTTACATATAAGTCAAAAGAGGCCCCATGGAGAAGTCAAAGAGTCATGAGGTAAAGACAAAAGAGGAATGGGATGCATTTTCTCATGAAGAGTCATATTGAGGGATTTCAAGAGTCACCATGTGAAGACAAAAGAGGGTATGGCATATTTTTCCATGAAAGGACACTTTGAGGAGTACAAAACGTCACCAAGATAAAGATAAAAGAGGAAAGGAAACATTTTCTTATGAAGGGTCACCATATGACTTTTCAAATGTAAGGATACGAAGGGTCATGCAATTTTGGTGCCATTTTCCATGAGGATTGAAGGGTCACAAAGAGTGAATGCCAAAGGTCATTTGTAAATCTATAAATAAAGTCTTGAGAAGCCATTTGTAATATGTAAGAGTGTGCATGGTTTGTATTTGTTTTCAAAGAGAGAAAAGAAGGAGATATTATAGAGTTATATCATTTGTTGAGTAAGCAACATTGAGAGATAATTGTGTTTTATACACAAGAGGGGTTTGTTCTCTTATGGGTTGGTGTTCACAAATCTTTTCAAGGGTTGGTGCTCCTATGGGTTGGTGCTCATAAATAGTTGTTGTGTTGGTGCTCGATAAAGGGGTTGGTACTTCTATAAGTTGGTGCTCATTCATATACTTGATATTTTTCTCTATGGTTTTTCCCACTTTAGGTTTCTATGTAAAAATATGGTGTCTCTCTCTTTTGTGTGGTGCATATTATTGTTTCAGTTTTATTGCATATCTTGAATGTGTGATTAAGTGGTTAAAAAAAAGAAATTAGATTAAGTAAAAGATATATAATATATTGATTCACTGCCCCTCTCAGTATATTTTTTTGTTAACATAATCATCTCTAGGTCCCATGCATAAGCTCATGAATGTTTCAACCATTTAAAGTTGGCCATTCAAACCACTTGGTGTATTATATGAGGGTTTGAGATCTTTCAAGCCAAGAATTTTTTGATGAATTTACTTTCAAACACATAGTTTAGACACATCTAAATATTTACCTTAAACATGCCTCAATCATTGGAATATCTCCTTAATATCTAGGAATGAAATTTACCCCTTATTTGATATTAGGCTTGTGCATTGCTAATGAGCCTGCCTATATTTTCAAGCCAAAAGACCATTGTTTTCCTTGTACATGCATCCTCATAGCATAAACATGAATTTTTAATCCCATGAGGTTTATCCAATACATTTATATTCATTCCTAAGGCTGAAACTAGAAATGACCCCTCATTTGGAATCATGCCTATTCTTTTCCTTACCCTGATGACTATAAACCTCCTTATGTGGAGTATATTGCTTACCCTAAGACCTTATAGTAAGGATTTATATTTTTTATTAGGTTTTATTGAACTTATAAAACCATAATTTTAGCTTACTTGACCTTTTGGTCACCAATTTCATCATTTTCTTCAAAGTTGTAATCTCCATGCATAGGAAAACTACCCCTACTCTAAGATAGAAAAGAGAGGATTTTTCCTATTGGAGTTAGAAAAATGATATTTTTATCATATTAATTAGGTATTTATGGTACTCTTTACCAAATTTTGGCACCTAAATCCTCCATTTAGACTTCCATCCAACACCATTTCCAAGGTAGACTTTGACAAGGCAGCATGATGAAGGTGGGCAGGGTACAAGTTGTGATTGTAGGAAATGAAAGTTATATTTTTATTTTACATAAAATATAAGGGTAATTAACTAATCCCATTTTGTATTTAAATCATTTTATATTCTATTTTACCCTCAAACACTTCCATGCCTTTGAGACATAGAAAACATTTATGATTACAAAGGAAGGGAAACCCTATTTTGTGACCTAGTTGTAGGGTATTATGAGCTTGGTTTGGATTTAAAGACACAATTAAGAACTTATTTTATGTTAATTATGATTATATATTCATCTATTCATAATTTTTATATGGCTAAGCTCCATCCCTTACACCCATGTATCTTTCATCCTCAAGATCAAGACTCTGCTTATGTGGACTGAGACACTTGAAAACCTACCAATATGTCTTGGTTTAAGTTTTGTTTGATGTTTTTATACCTCTTATTCATTTTTCCTAGGAAATAAACCATATTAATGCTTTTTATTCACTTATAGGCCTTTAAACCATATCATTTCATGCTTAAGTCCTTAACTATTATAACCCTTTGCTTGCTTAGATTGAGACAGGCATGTAGGTGTGCTTGGGGTTTGGAATTAGGATTTTTTTCATGTTGTATAAGTTTAATAATAAGTTCCTTGAGATCAATTCTCACTTTAATTTCACCTTCATCCACTTAAATAATTCCAAACCAAGTTCAAACTCCATATTTCTTCTTCATTGCCAACATGGTTCACATGACTGTGTGTTAGGCTATCTGTAGGTTAATTTGAGATCACTTAGGTCATGTGGTTAATGGAATCATATTTTAAATTTAGTTATAGTTTAATTCAATTAATAAATTCACTCTAAACCTATAAATTGGTTACTATATTCCCAATTGAGACAAGATCTTACCCAAGCCTGCTGTAAATGACCCTTCATAGGCTTGTGTATGTATAGGGAAGGGTACATTAGTGATCAAAACATAAAAAATCATATCTTATTTGACATATTGGCTCAATAATTATATTTTAAATATTTTATATTGATAAATCTTAGTATCATATCTTAGGATTTTCAAATAAAAATACAAAATGATTTTTCAATCAATGTCCTGTAGATATCACTGCCCCTTTTTAGTGGGTTTTTTGCAACTTTAAGACCTTGAAAATATCATATCCACTCCTCCTTTTCTCCTTAAAATTGAAATAATTATTATGGGTGGATAGTTATATTATATTAAATAAATAATCTCATTTTAAATTCCTTATATCATGACAAATGTTAATTCACAAAGCTCAAGGATCTTTATCTACAACTTTTAGGGATAAAAGAACCAATACAGTCCCATCATTGTTTTGAAGGAAAATCCCACTTAGCATATCATTATAACTCTCATGGAATGAACACTATGAATCTTTGGGTATGTTATGAATTCAAAAATTAAATCCATCATGTTTTTCACTCTTTTCACCTTCGTACAAACCTCTTGAACTCAAGCATAAGCTGATTATGAGCAAACTAGGTAGTGAACAAGGAAATTAGGTAATTTGGATTTGGAGGAGTATGATAATTTTATCTTTCACAAGGTAATTCAATTATATAACTTTAAAAACATGAACCCAATCATATTAAACATCTTCAATATCCTCCTTCCATGTTGAGAAAACTTAGGTCCCCATACATTGCTACCCAGCTAAAAAACAAGCACAATTTTGGATATCTCCTTTAAAGACATTAAGAGAGAAGTGTTGGATGATGGAAAAACCATTGGAACGGATCTATTCCCAACTAAAAACACTTCATCAAACCCAAATAGCTCCATGGATTACTAAAAGTAAGAAATAAATGAAAACTTATACCCCTCTTGAATTTAATTTCATAAACAACTACCTGGAGTAAAATGGATTGTTCATAGAGAAGGCACCAAATTGCAACTTCTTAATATTAAAGTGAAGTGTAATCATAGTAATATCAACCCCAAGAATAAATATCTCTAATTCCACTATTATGGACCATAGTAAGTGATATAATTTTCCCTTCATAGGTTTCCCAATGGAAAATGAAGGAAAAAAAATTGAAGACAGACCTTTTTGCATTCTCCCTGCAAACCAAATGTGGAAATGACCTATGCAGAGGCAAAGAGTCACTCTACCATGTTTTCAACTGATGGTGGACTTGAGAAGTCTATACAAGTGCCCAAAAGCTCTTATTTCTTAGGAAAAACTACTATTTATTGATCATAACATACTTCTAATTGTCACCTGACTGCTTTTGACATGATTTAACCTTATCCACATTGATATCCACTTTAAAGACATATTTTGTAACTTCCATCATCCGTAGTCAATTAATGAGCTAGAAAAATGACCAAATGACCCTTTTATCACATGAAACCTATCAAATGGCCAATTTGTGACTTATATAAACCTTGAAATAATTAAAAGACCATTTTAGGACATTTTCAATATAATTTAGCACTTTGACTAAGTCTGACTAGGTTTGACTAATGTTTTAGATTAAGGTAAAAATAGGTTTTGAAGGGACCCCAAAACCATGAATAAAAGGAGAAAGATAAAATAGTAACATCCATAGGCAAGCCTAAAGCCTACTTCACTGAAGTAACAAAACCAAGTTACAAAGACCTGAAGCTAACAAACAAAAAACCAAAGATAGACCCCAATTTTTATAGAGACCTGGAAACTCCATAGTAAGAGTTCAAAAACCAGGTACCAAGACCAAAAATCACAACCAACTAGCAAAACCAACTAAAAGAACCTGAAACTATTCTTCTAGTTCCAATATCATCTTCACTACTTCCTTACCTTTCACAACAGTGTCCTGGATGGCAGCAGTCGCCTGCGTAGATCCCTCTTGCATTGCTTTCTTTCTTGAGCTTTGTCTAGTTCTCTTTCTAGGCCCCTCCAAAGTTTTGATTTCCTCATTTGCTCTTTTTCCAATGTTTACAACAGCAGCACAAATGCTAGAGGTTACCTCCTCCATCTTTAATCTGCTTTCCTTTATGAGTTCCCTTAGGTTGTTCTCATAATCTTTGAGTTTTATGGGAATATCCCTCATCTTCTTTTCCATGTTATTGATTTTGTTCCAAACTGCCTCCTATTTACCCTCCATTATTTCCATTTTCCTATTGATTTCCATTATCTCCTTATACGTCCATAAATCAAATTGAAGAGTAGCATCTGCTTTACAATTGGCCAATCTAGTAGGTGGGTACCTTTCATCTTTCTGCCTTTTGTCACTCCAATCTTCTATGTTCTTTTTATGATTGCTTCCAACTTCTTCAATATAGTCCTCCATTTCCAATCATTTCTGTTCCTTTGTTTCAGCAGGGCTTACATTTTTGTTACTTACTTCCTTTACTTGAGCTCCCATTTCCAATATTTGGTTAGCGACTTGAACTAGATTTTCCTTTTCATTAATCGGATCAGGGTCCACAGTAGGATCATCTAGATCTTTATCAATTTCCTTAAACACTTGCTAGTTTTCCTCAAACTCATGGTTGTTGTTTTTAGACTTTTCCTCTATAGTGACTCCTTTCTCATTCTTATCTTGCACTTCTTCTTCCTCACTGGAACTTGAATGCCCACTTTCTGTTCCTCCTTCTTCCTCCAGACTCTCCTCCCTAGTGTTTTCAAAACTTTCCCACTCTGTTTCCTCATCAGTAGTCTAGTTATTGAAGCTTGGGAGTTTGAATTTAGCTTTTTCATTCCCTTTTACTATTTATTTCTTGTTACTCTGTAGGTCCTTGTATTTTCCCAAATAAGGATTCTTTATAATGGCCTTATTCTTGCAATGCCCTTCAATTATAAGAATTAACCCCTCATGCAGGATGGGACGAGATTCCTTTTTCCTATGAGCAAATAGACCTTGGAGCAAGGAAAAATGCAAATAAAAAGGAAAGGAGATTCTTACTTTGTGTCTGAAGTGATTGAGAAATACAAAGTGAAATTTGTGGACTCTTTTGCTTCTTCCATCAAGTATGAAGTGCTCGTGGATGCAGCATAAGACATCTCTCTAGATGCCCTTGATCTGCTCCAATTCAAAAAAATCTCCACTTTTTTCCAGGTGCTGCTCCTCAGCATCCGTTTTACAGAATTTGCAAAAAGCCTCATTGGAAATGCTGGTCTACTTTGAATATTTTATTCCCTCCATTAGAAGCCCCATCATCTCCGCTATGAATTCCTCAGTGAGATTCACCATAATGACATGCAAGGTAACGCTATCATCAGTCCAGTTTTTGAAAAAAACCATTATTATATGGGGTTTTGAGCCATGAAGCCGTTCCATGTAACTCACAACCTTTCCTCTCTGTAGGATCTTCCAGACATCTTCTTTTGCTTTCCACTCTTCACAATATTTGGGTTCTTGCTTCCTTGGTTCTCCTTTCTATTTACGAGCCATACGAATCTCCTTTAATGCTTGAACCCTGTCAGCTAAACAATGAACCCGACTATTACCAATTTGAAACAGAACTCGCCTATATTTTGGCACATTTTGAATCCTCCTTGTGTACTCTAGAACATTTCTATTTAATGAGTGTATATCTTCCTCCGTGGATCCACTCCCCCAAATCATTAGTTTTTTATTCCAATCTGATCTCTCCCTCCTTAGCATGAATTGCATCATGATGAATGAGCACTCTAAGATCCATGTTCTTGTTTAATGTCTCCTGCCAACTCACCTTGTGTCCTGCTTGAACTGCATAATTTGTTATCCAATTAGTAACTCCGTTTGCTTCATGGTAAGTATGGGTAATATTGAGTTTCTCAATTTTTTTAATTAAATTTTTCATTTCCATCACCATAGCCTCTATTGACCATGAGATAGAATTTTTATTATTTAATATATTTATGATATTCAAGGAGTCCCCTTCCAACCATAATTTAGAATATCCCGATTCAACAGCTAGCTTAATGGTTTGGAGGGTAGCATAAGCTTTAGCAATATGGCAGTTCAACTTACCAATGGGAATTGCAATAGCATTAATTATGTTTCCCATATGGTTTCTCAAGA
Source organism: Torreya grandis (assembly GCA_037957365.1). Lineage (NCBI taxonomy): Eukaryota > Viridiplantae > Streptophyta > Pinopsida > Cupressales > Taxaceae > Torreya > Torreya grandis. The sequence goes on from JARHVA010002334.1 coordinate 1,264,312, forward strand.
CTCCTCCACATCTTACATTCCCCGGGTTCCCTTTAGCAGCTCCATCAAAGTTCCCTTTGATCCACCCATGAGGGGGGACATTCCAAGTAACACCAAGTCTAAGATTTTCATTTTTTACATTAGACTTTTCTAATCTTAAAGGATTATCAATTTGAAAGGTAGGATTAGGATCCCTTTGCAATGAAAAATTCTCCTTGATAGCTCTAATGATGTTCTGCCCCACCACCCATCCTGGAAGTTCTTTACTTCTAAAAATACGATTATTTCTTTCTTTCCATATTCCCCACCAAATATGGGGGAGAGTTAGTTTCCATAAAAAAAGAACATCAGGATTCTTAGAAAGATAGTACCAACTTTTAAAAGATAGATCCACACTTTTATGTTGAATCCATGCAATACCCCAAAGATTGAGGATTTCTTTCCAAACTAGTTGCGTAAAGGAACAATTCACAAACAAGTGATCTCTATCTTCAAAACCTTTTTTGCAAAGAATACACCTGTTCACTATGTTTATTCCTCTTTTCTTTAAGTTATCCAGAGTCAAGATTTTATTTTGGAGAAGGGTCTAGAAGAAGATTTTGATTTTAGGGATGAGTCCCTTGATCTAGGCCTGTGTCCACAATGGTTGGTTACCGTTTCCCTTTGAAGTAAAGATGGTAGAAACTTTAAATTGTCCGCTAGGCTCATCATGCCAAACAATCTTATCTTCAAGATTAGAATTGAGGGAAATAGCATTGAGGGATATTTGAATATTATTGAAATCTTGATCAATATCATTAAGGTTCACCCATGAATTGTTCTGCCAGTATTGATTAACCTTTATTCCATATCTTTGCTTACAATAGTCAATTACTTCTTTATCTTGGAATTCTTCTATCAAAGGGATTTCTTTTAACCAAGAATCCTCCCAAAAATTCACCTTTTTTCCATTACCTACTTTCCAAGAACTTCCTTTTTTTAGGATTTGTTTAGTACCCTGAAAAGCCCCCCATATAGAAGATGGATGGGTTATGTCAGGGTAAGAAAAGAATTCAGAGAGGGATTTTGCATTTAATAAATACTTTTGCTTCCATATATTGCTCCATTCTTTGTTTTCATGAAAAACCCTCCATCCCTATTTTGCTAAGAGAGCTGTATTCATACTTCTTATTTTCCTTATTCCCAATCCTCCTTCCCTGAAAGGTTTACAGATGTTTTCCCAGGCAATTAATGGCATTCTCCTTTTTTCCTCGGTACCTGTCCAAAGAAAGTTTCTCTGTATTTTTTCAATTGCTTTTGCAAATTTGGTGGGAATTTTGAAAAGACTTAAAGCATAAGTAGGTATGCTTTGAAGACTTGCTTTGAGAAGGGTTAGCTTTCCTGCCTGACTGAGAAAATTTCCTTTCCATCCCGCAAGTTTCTTGCTGAATTTATTAATGAGATCTTCCCAAAAGGCTTCAGGGACTTTCATCCCAAGAGGGAGACCTAGGTAAGAGGATGGGAAATAACCAATAGAGCATTCAAGGATTTTAGCTATTTTGTTCTGTCTCTAAATAGGGGTATTAGTGAAGAACATTGCAATTTTGTTCCAATTAATCAACTGTCCAGAGGCAGATGAGTATAAATTTATAGCTTGCTTCAGAGTTCTAGCTTCCTTGACTTTAGATTGCCCCATGAAGATAGTATCATCAAAAAATTGTCCATGGGAGCATATTAGAGGATGAGAAGAGGGTTTAAGACCCTTAAATAAACCTTTACGAACTAAGTCTCCTATATATCTTCCCATACAGTTGGCCACAATTACAAACAAAATGGGGGATATAGGGTCCCCTTGTCTCAATCCCCTTGACGGATTAAAGAAATGGGATGAGCTCCCATTTACCAGTACATCAATTGAGGTAGTAGATATCAACTGATAAATCATATCAACCACCTTTTGTTCAAAACCAAAAGCTGTTAAACTATTTGAAAGGAAAAACCAATCCACCCTGTCATATGCTTTTGCAATATCAACTTTCATAATGAATCCCTCATTGTTAGAACTAAACAACGAATGAATGTTCTCATGAATAGTAATTATAGTATTGAGGATTTGTCTACCTGGGATAAATCCATTTTTCTGGTTGGCAATAATTAAAGGGATCACTTGAGGATTATAGGTTTGACTAATGTTGACTTTCGTTGAATGAGCTAGTACAAGGAAGATGGGTTTCAATAAAGACTAGGGAAAGGGTAAGTGAGATATGTTAGACAATGTATGACCCCATAGGACATATTAAACTTTCTATAATAGTTTAAAATAGTAGGTATTGACCCAAATTTAACTTGGGGTCAAATTTTGTCAACATTCTTGGTGATTCCCAATGGTGGCATGCCTGTTATGCCTAAGACCAGTTGCCTAATCCTTCCATTGGGAACAAATTCATGCATATGAGTACTCTAATTTCCTTGAATATAATTTTTAATTGAGGGGACACAAGCTGATTGACACACACACACATAAAAACAAAGACACACACCAATAAAAGGAGAGAAATACACTTGTGTCATGAAGCACTTAAGAAACACAAGACAATTGAAACAAACCACTCTAATGTGTATAAACTAAGTAGAAAGGACTGATCCTCCTAGATCAAAATGAAATTTATTCATAATATCTTCTTGAAGTGAAATAAAATAATTTCTACCACTTAGGACATCTTGTTCAGCTCCCATGGTGCTTATATTGGTTTCTCCTGATTCCGCAACCAAGAACATGTATTCAATGGAAACATACTCATTTTGACTTGTTTAAATGGAAACCATAGCCCTTATTTCAAGTGATCTTTCATTGATCCTAGATTCATTCTAATCTTCACACTCAACCTCAAGCTCTACTATGAATGGCTTTCCATCATTAAGGTTATGCTCATTTTAAAAGGTAAGGCCTATATCAAACTTTGGTGGTTCTAGCAGTTGAGTGTATGAGAGAGGTTCTTCAAAACTTAATACCTCTCTTGGTACCTTATGCTCTTCATCTATCTTATGAATTTTATTTTCTTGAGATGAACCATGCTTAACTTGTTCTTCTTTTTGAGGTGCTTCATGAATATCAATAGGTTAAGCTGCAACATCTTCAAAATGTTTCTCAATCTCTTCATGAAGTGGAGATACATCATCCAAGCTTAAGCAAAATTTCTCAAGGTCATCCCAAAATGCCAACTCTTCATGGTCAATATAAAGGGCTTAAAGTTCATCAACATTCTAACAAACTTATTGTAGAGCATCATGTTGGCTGGTGGGCACCTCTTCTTCACCTTGTGTTTTAGGTTGATCATCATCATCTTCCATGAAGCATGGCAATTCATCCATCCACTCAAGTTATACTTTTTGTTATCTTACCATTGAATTTTCTTCTTCTCCAAAAAACTTTTTTGGTTGCTCCATATGATGAGATCCTTCTTCAATGTGTTTAAGGAACTCATCTATGATAACATCCTCCCCTAACTCTTGTGGAGTCTTAAAAACAATCAGTTGATGTGAAGGCAATAGAGAAGAAGTACTGAATGGCAATCCTTTAGGTGCTTTGTCAACCTTGTCCACATTTTTATCTTCCTTTTAAAAGTTCATAGGAATGGTACTTTGGCTGCTACCTTCTCCATGAGTATCCCTTTGCATGATATTTGATTCTTTTGATGTGAGGTAAGGAGTTGTTATTTATTGTGACACTAAGGATTTACAACCTCTTCCACCATCATACGTAAACTGACCTTGATATTGTCCCCAATGATCCAAATTTTCTTCTCCTTGAACCAGGTTAGAAGGGATTGGAATAATAGCCTTTGTAGATGGAATGGAATTAGGATTATAGGTATTAGGCTACATATTGAAATCTTATTAATCTGGTCCTCCTCCTTGGTAATTGTATTGGGGTGGAAGTCTATGAGTTTGTGAAGGATAATGTTGGGGATTGGGTGGAGCAATTACATGTAATTGATCTTGTTTGAGCTAGGCCTATAATGACTAAATAATTACATCTTTATCTATAGAATTATCCACCTTCTTGGGAGTGATTATAGACTTGACATTGGCATTGAGATATTTATCTACACTTGGGGTTTTAAATGAATTATGAGATAAAAAAGGCATCACAACTCTTGGGGACAATTTCCCAGCTAGTATAAAACTATTCTCAGCTTCAATAAATATCTCATATGCATCAAGTAAATTAAATCCTCCCATTAAATGAAACATTATTGCCACATCAGTGCCAATAGCCTTGAGATAGGTAGGGAATACAAATCTTGGAGGAGGCCTCAGGATAGGTGGCAATCTATACCATGTCCTTTGAAACATTTCATTGAAATCTCCCATAGATTCATTCAAATTTCTCTTTATCACATTTATCTAATGGATTAGTGAAGTGTGATCACTCTTATTCTCAAACCTATTCACCAACAACTCTCCAAATCCATCCCAACTAGTGATGTAACCACCTCCTAATATCCTATACCAATCAAGTGGTTTACCCTTTAGGGACATGGCATGTATTCTAATGGCTATGTTAACTTGGGTGATATTGTGGAAGTTACAAAAAATTGAAATGTCCCTAATGTGCTTAGATGAGGTAATAAAGACCTTCTCCATTGAATTTAGGGAGACTTTTGGTGGCATTGGGAAGGATATGATCATATATAGAAAGATTGATTAGATTTTGGGTATTGAAGGCTAGGAAAGCATGTTGCCTTGCCATCTCTTCTTCCTTCTGACCATGCAATATAATGTGGAAAAACTTGATCTACAACCAGAGATTCTCACATTTTGGACTTTCCAAATGCTAGATTAGAAACACTTTTGTAACCTTGGGCTTGCCAAGACTAGTATTCACCTTGAGATGGAAGAAATTCGGACTAGTTGTCCCACCAAGTGTGCTAAAACTATTATCTTCAAACTATGCACACTAGGATACTCTATGAGGTTCCTAAAACTTTATGCAACATGGAATCATCTCTCAAGTTGTGGGTGAACTTGTAAGAGAGATGAATCTCTAGATTATAAGAACTAGCTCCCTAGATTCATCTTTATGTACTTATCACCTAATCTAATGATTGTTTATGAAAAAAAGGGTTAGGAGTTTGTATTCAAAGGAAAATACACTAAAGAGGTGATATACCAAGACATATCCCATAGACTATCACACTCCTACTAGGCAACAAAGCTTTCCAAGACCAATTCTAGTCATTGAAGGATCCTAACATAGTGTTTCAATGTGAAGGTAGGAATACATAGGATAATCAAAAAGATAATTCATCTAGGGGAATATTTCACACCATAGAGACAATTTCATACTTGAAGAGGAGCCTAGTACATTCACACACTTCACATGACCTGTTAAAATCAAGAAGGATAAAGAGGAGTAAGGATGACACCATCAATTAGCTCCACTATACATCACTCACACACTAAAAAAAATGTTCTTAAGTAAAATAATAAGACTTGTATTTAATTTTTAAACATAAAATGGAATGTCATACCAGAAGGGCCTCACCATATTAGTTGTGGTCTCCCTTATAATAGCCAAGATGACTCACATTTATAGAATTTGGAAGAATAGAGAGAGAAGAGAAGTTGAAAAGCCACAAGGACAAATTTCCAAAGGTGGAAATCAGTTAAAATTAATGTGAATGAGGTGTAGGAAGAGTCATGAAAATTATTTTCACATCATTCTATCCCAAATTAGCCTCTTCTCCAAGGGTGGCATTGTAATCTTCTCAATCATTCTCTCTTGTGAAATTGCCTTCATGATGGGATTTCAAGAGCACTTCAAAGTAGGCTATGGACAAGTGTTTCAAGTAAATAATGTGGAGGAGAGATCAATTAACTGATTTGGACATGTTTCCATCCCAAATTAAGCACCTTCCTCACATGTGGCATTGAAACTCTTCACAAGCATCTTTAAGTCTTGAAACTCCTTCTTGACAAGTGGTAAAAGGCAAGAGTTTGATCATGAGATCTCTTGGAAAGTTAAATTTTCATCCCAAGGACACTTTTAAACCATATTTAATCATGTAAAATATCTATATTACCTTCAATCATCAATTCCCCTCTTAGGTGTCACAAGGCCTCCTCGTATCATTAGCCCTAATTTGGCCAAAATAGATAAAATTTAGATTTAGCTCAATTAGTGCAATTTTTATTCATTAAATGCCTATTCTCATCATATTGAACTAAAAAATTCCATTTTGAATCATCAATCTCTTACCAAGACCCCATTTTTCCTATAGAGCCTTCACTAGGCCTTGTTTTCTTGTAGCCCTATTTTTACATAAGTCTCCTTGTGTAGGAGAATGTACGAACCTCCAAGACTGAGTGAGATAATTTTTAGTACCTTTTTTCTCCATTGTGATCTATTGACCATTTTTGGTGTAACAAGCCAAAAATTGGTTCCCTTCTTCCTCTACTGTTTTAGGCCAATTCATTTTTTATTTTGCACAAATCTAGAAATTTCTACGGACTCTATAGGTCCATTTCTACAGACTCTACAAGTCTAAATCTATGAACTCTATAGGTTTCTACGAACTTAGTAGGGCTTGTTCTTCTACGGACTTAGTAGTGATTTTTTTCTATGAACTCTGTAGGTGTAATCTTTTGATAGATGAAGAACCAGTTCAGAGAGTGTAAGGTTTTTCAAAGCTTCTTCAGACTCTAGTCTAAAGAAATTCATAAGGAGGGCTAAAATGGTTCAAAAGGCACTTTTCCATTAATGTTGGAAGGGTGGTTCAATGACAATCTTTCCAAGAGCTAGCACCTTTGAACCATTAAACTGGTTCAAGCAGCTTCAGGTTTAATGTTTGGTTTAACACACTAGTTCAATGCCTTTGGTTCATTGCTTGGTTCAATCGGTGGGTTCATCGGTTGGTTCAATTGGCCTTGGTTCAATCGGTGGGTTCATCACTTGGTTCAAAAAAAAATTTTAGCACAAGGTTCATTGGTAGGTTCAAACAAATGGTTCATCACTTGGTTCAACCACTTATTTCAGTCAATTACTCCATTGGCAAGTTCATCAGCATGTAGTGTTGAACCATTGAACTAGTTCAATCATTGGTTCAATCACTTGGTTCAAAGTCTTATTTCAATGCATCGGTTTAACATAAAGTAAGAAGCTTAGCACATAGCATTGAATCATTGAACTGGTTCAATGAGTGGTTCAAGCAAACAGTTCAACAAGCTTGGTTTAAAGGCTCGACGCGTAGTGTTGAACCATTGAACCATTATTGGTTCAATGGCTTGGTTCAAGGGACACCCCAAAGCTAAATGGTAGGTGCCCTTGCAAAGGGCAGCTCTGAGTCAAAAAAGCCCTTGCGGAGGGCAAGGAGCATTTTAAAGGTAGACAAAGGGTAAGTTTTTAGAATTTTTATTGAGGCCAAATTCTTTCAAACTTTTTATCTAAAGGAATTCCTTCAGACAAAAAAGTTTGAAGGAATTTAGAGGAAGGGCGCCAGCATAAAGAAAATCCAAAGAGCACGAAAGAAAAGGACAAGGGACTGAGATGATTCTCATGGAATTTTTATCTGTGGGAAAAATGTTTACAGGGAAAAAGCCCACAGAAAAGGCCTAACAAATTTTGCCAAGGATGGTGATGTCTTGAAAACTATCAAAATTAAGCATGTGAATTAGCCATTGGATTTTCAAGTGATGATAGGTGTGCAAATGTCAAATTTTACACCAGGAAATATAGAGCATGGAAGGCACCAAGTGGCAACCACAGAAGACTTTGACATGCTTATTAGGAGCAGTGAAACATGCCACGTGTTCTCTGTAAGGCTCAACAAAAGGTAACAAGTGTCGACATCTGCAAATTTCTCCTTTTGCTTCTTTATTCAAAGAGAAGACTATGGTGGGCCTGAATGAGTTTCTAAATATAGCAGAATCTACCAAGTGTTAGCATCTTTGATAACCAAAAAAGGGTCCCTAAGGTTTTTCTAAGGTAGCTAAAGGTTTTGCAGAAGTGGCCACATGTCGCCTTCCTCAGAAATCTCAAGAAATACTTCCAAAGCCTCTAGGTTAAGCAAAAAGAATAGGCAAAAGTAGCCACATGTCAACTTCCACCTGACTCTCGAAGGACCCTCTAAGATAAGTGGATGCTACCACATCCCATTATCAGCTCGACATAAGCCACCATGTATCGACATCTGCATTTCAAAGTGTCTCCTAAGTTTCAAAGTAGTAGACTGTGACACGTGTCAGAAGTGGATGCACTCTCAGCCAAAGAGCCAAAGGAGTATCAAAAGATAGCTTGAGGGATGAAAGAGATAGAGGATGCAAAATGGCCAAGCACAGAAGTAGATGAAGTGATCTAAGTGGTGCAAGAAAGTGTCAGTTCAAGAAGTTATTCTAGTGGTTGACATAATACCTACCATGCGATCATTAAGAGTCACCAAGAGTCACTTGTAAAAAGGGTGCCAAAAGGCCTCCTTTCTTCCTCTATATATTGTAGAATTGTCATTTGAAAAGGATCTTTTCACATTTATAAGGTGAAGCCCTAGCAAATTTTCACCTGAAATCAAATAAACGCATTTTTACCTCTATTGTGGTTAGATATCTCTATGTGTCTGAGTGTTAGTTTAATTTTAGTCATTACTTCTTAATGCTTCCACAGGTTTAACACCAACACACTTGGTGTCTACAAGGTGCCATTTCTATAAGTGACAAGGAGAGCTATATTTGGAAGTGCAGAGATAGAAGCTACTATGCAATGTGCCTTTCTATAGCACCTTTGGTGAATCTCTATTTTCTATGTGTTCCATTAAAACCTCCCTGCTAAGCTTCCTACAGCCTGGTCCTTCTACCAGTTTGAAGTGTACGTATGTGTTTCTCTGATTTCAAGTGTGAGTGTGAGAAGGTCAAATCATTTGGTGCATCACCCCTTTTAGAGTAGTTTTGTTTTCCTATAATCCTTCTCCCTTTTCACCCCCCATTATATATATATACACCTATATTAGCACTTATTGAAATAATTCAGATGCATCAAAGGGAGCTAGCCCTTACCTAGAGACTCTCCCCTCCATCTTCACCAATCCCACAGGTGAGAGGGGACTTTCCATTTTGATATGTGGAAGGCAGGAGCTTAGTCTCCTGCCCTGGGTGTAATCCACTACATCAATAGTTTTTGGCATGCCCAGTGGGACTCAATTTTAAACTCAGTAAAGTTTCAAGATTGATGTTGGTCCTGTTACATCAAATCAACTATTTTCAGCATCTAGTGACTCCAATGGTAGGAACTTCATTTCCTAATCAAAGACCAGTCTGACTTCTTATGCCTAAAGTCACCACAGGGTCTACTTTTAAGGGTGTCCCTTTTGAATTTTTTGAATTGCCTCTAAACTCAGTAAAAAGATTGAGGTTTGAAAGGACCCATCCTTATTTAGCAAACCACCTTCCCAGACCTATTATAAGGATCACATATGTAGCAGGGCCACAGTTACATCCCATCCCAGCTATGACATTACCCTTTGTCACTTTTCGTGGTCAGAGTCCCTTGAATCTCCCATGTTATAACCCAATCCCAAGAGCAGCCCTAAAAAATGTGCCTTATTTTGATGGAGAGGGGCCCATTATAGTCATCGAGCACATCAGAAATATTGCTAACCTCTGCAATATTCACAATGTCACCGAGGAAAATATCACAATCAGATTGTTGGCATTGTCTCTCAAGGGCAAAGCTCTTGACTGGTATGGGACTTTGGCTATAAATTCAATCCATTCTTGGAATGAATTGGGTACTCACTTGACAGACCATTTTGGGGAAAATAATGACCAACTCTCACTTGCTGAGCAGCTGACTACCATGAAAAGAGCCCCACATGAATACATGTAGGATTTCAACACTCAGTTTTAGAAGACATGGGATAGAATCCCCATTCTAGTAAGGCTGACTAATAGCTATGCTTTCCTATATTATTTAAGAGCCTTGAATAGTGATATTGCTATTATGATACAATCCATGGGAGGACATGTGTTGCTTGTTGCCTCTGATATAGCTATAGTAGCTAAAAATTTCTTAGTGCAGGCTGGGAGAATAGCCCCTAAACCCCATATGCCACTTTTCCTTGAAATGCTACCTCCAATTCAAACTGCTACTCCCACATTAGCCCCTCTGCCCACCATAGAGAAACTTGCTGCTGTTCCATCTAATGAGTTTCATGAAGTTAAGATTCTATTGCAAATTATGTCAAACAAACTTGTAGCTCTTAAAAGGTAGCAAGCTCAAAGCAACAGACCAAACTAAGGATACCAATAGTATGGCCAAGCTCCTAGACCCCCTTTCCAAAATTACAATCAAGGATAGGGTCAGCTTACTCAGACTAGACCTTTTAAAGGCTACAACCCAGGTACTCCTTCATCATCTAAGGTCATAGTGCCCATTCAAAATAATTTGGTGCAAGACCAGCCAAGTTGTTCAACCATGGGATATGGTCAGGAGCAAGCTATTTATACAAATGAGATGATGGGTTATTACCCAAATGTGTAAGAAAATTAGGCAACCACCCATTCCCAAGTCTTTGAGGCTCCAATGCAACCTAGCACGAGTAGCTATCAGGCCCAACCTAATTCTACCCTCATGAATCATCTAGAAGGAGAATTCTATTCAGTCAATTATGTGGGTGCTGCAAAGAATCAAGTTGACTGTGTTGCAGCCAACACAAGATTCAAAAGAAGGGTGATGGAAGAAACTCATACTGCTACCCAGGCATTAACAACACCTTCATCACATGCAAATCAAAAGGTCCCAAGTTTTAGACCATCAATTGTACCTCCAGCTCCTCAGTCTGCCCCTCATGCTGTACATAATTCCAAAGAAATTTTGAAGGTAACCTTTGAGTCAACATGGTTGACTAGATGAAAAAGCTTCACATGAACATCTCCTTGTGGGATTCACTGTCAATACCAGGGCAAAAAGACATGCTGTAAAAGGAACTGCATGAAATAAATGAACGAGTTGTCCTAGCAAAAGTTGATAACATTTTGATGATGAATGGATAGCCCTCCACCTCGGGTCAGATCTAGAAGGAAGAAAAGGTTCCTCCTTTTTATGTGTCCCTGGTCATAGGAGATTTCTTGGTACATAATTGCATAATTGATAGTGGAGCAAGCACCTCGGTGATGCCCAAATGCATAGCCGACAATCTGGGCTTGAAATATGAAGAAATGACCTAGGGAGTTTTGTAGCTGGATGGAACCCCAGCAAAGACAATTGGGGTGGTAAGAGGTTTGAGCTTGACTCTGGATGCTTCCCTGACTTTCTCAATTCTTCATGATGTGGGAGTGGTAGATGTCCCTCCCTACTTTGCCATCTACTTATCCAGGGATTTTACAGCCAAGATAGGCAGCTACTTAGCATAAAATTGGTCTTATCTAGTTTTTAGAACCAAGTATGGGACTAAATTCAAGATTGAATTTGAGCCACTCCACAGAGATCATCTAGAACCTTACTCACTAAAGGCAGCAAATGTCAACTATGCCATCATTAACTAGGAGGAGTTCCAAGTAGACCAATCTTCATCCTCTGCCCTTGAAATAGTTGTAAACCTACTCTTAGATGAGTGGGGAAGTGACAACTTTGAGCATGATCCTTACAAATTCATAGAGGAGGCAGGCCTTGGAGTTTATTGCATGCATGAAGAGGGTACTTTTGTACCAAATTTGATGAAATCTAGCTAGGAGAACTTAGGTCTATGGCAGTTATTCTTTGATGGTTCAAGGAGTAAGTTGGGAGCTAGTGGTGGAGCGGTGCTAGTCTCTCCTTCAAAAGAGAGGTATTTTTTAGACTTCCATTTCCATTTTTTGTGCACATGGAATGTTGAAAAATATGAATCCCTCATCCACGGCTTGGAGTGGGTGAGGAAAAGAGGAATCAAAGAGCTGCAAGTGTTTGGTGATAGTGAGTTGATTGTTAACCAGGTAAGAGGCCAGAATTTGACGAAGAACTCTCTACTAAAGTCCTACAAACATAGGGTATGGGACTTAGTAGAAATTTTTTGTGCTTTCAACATTACCTCCATCCCTAGAGAACAAAACAAGCAAGCAGATAGGTTGGCGGTAGTTGGTGCCCAGTTCGATATTACTAAAGAAATAGGCTAAGACCATAGATCACGTCACTTGAAAGTAGTGATCCAGCCTTCTGTACCTGACAACATCACCAAATGGCAGGTTTTCAATAGTGATAAACAAATAGCACTTTTGCTACAAGAAGAAGTGGAATTTGCTGCAAAAAACTAGGCAAAGCTACAGTAGCAATATGGCAGCGAAATTGTTCAGCTGAAGAACAATAAGCTCCCCAAAGTTTTGGTCACTCTAGAGAATATCTTCAATGGAGATGACCAATTGAGAAGTGATAAGGTGTGCATTGCAACAAAGGAGGAGCACCATGAGAAGGTGAAAATATTCAAGGAGAAGTTGCTTACACTTAGAAAAGTGTGTAAAGACCAGCAAGGTAGGCCTTCATCTTGTTGTGCCAAGAAGTTGCCGATATCTTTACTTGGGAGTATAATGATTTGAAGGGTTTTAACCCAAGCTTAGCCCAGCATACCATTGAACTAAAATAAGGCACCAAACCATTCAAGTAGAAGTAGAGGCCTATCAATCCAATGATTGAGCCTCTCATGTGCAAGAAGCTCACCAAATTGATTGATTCTAAGATAATATTTCCAATCAAACACTCTTCTGGGTTGGCCAATCTTGTTCCCGTCCAAAAAAAGAATGGAGAGATCAGACTATGCATCAGTTTTAGAGACCTCAACAGAGTCTCTTTGAAATAACATTATCCTCTCCCAAGCCTGGAGTAGATCCTTTAAATGGTGATAGGCAGTGAGCATTTCTCCCTCTTGGATGGATATTCAGGATATAACCAAATTTTGGTGCAAGACTGTGACCAACACAAAATAGCCTTCACAACCAAGTGGGGAATGTTTGCTTATAGGAAAATTCCTTTTAGACTATCTAATGCTGGTGCCACTTTCCAACAAGCTATGGACATGGCTTTTCAAGGCTTGATAAACAAGACTATGCTGGTATATCTTGACGATGTGACAGTTTTCTCCAAAGAAGCAAGCCAACACATGAAACACCTCAGGAAAATCTTTGAGAGGTGTAGAGAGTTTGGTCTCTCTCTCAATCCTAAGAAATGTGTGTTCACTATCCATGAGGGAAAGCTCCTTGGTCACATTGTTTCTTCAAAAGGTCTGGCTTTTGATCCAGAAAGAGTTTGCTCCATCTTGGAGCTATCCTTACCCAAGCACAAGAAAGGCTTGCAAAGTTTTTTTGGTAAGATAAATTTCATACAAAGATTTATCCCAAATTTTGTGAAAGTGGTTGAGCCATTGACCTCTATGCTGAGGAAGGGTGAGGAGTTCACATAGATAGTATAGAGAAAATATAGTTTTGAATAAATCAAGCAAGCCATATCTTAAGCTCTTACTTTGATCAGCCCTGACTTCACCAAATATTTCAATCTCTACACCTTCAGTAATGAAGAGGTAATCTCCGCCATGCTTACCCAAGCAAGTGATGATAACCTTGAGCAGCCAATTGCATTTTTTAGCCAAGGCCTAGAAGGTTTTGAATTCAACTACACATATGTGGAAAAATAAGTCTTGGTGGTCATACAAAGTCTAAAGAATTTTAGACACATGCTGTCCAATAGCAGAATCCACCTCATGGTTCCACATCCTAGCATCAAGGATTTCTTGATCAACCGAGATCTAAATGAGAAGAGATCAGGGTGGATCACTAAGGTGATGTAATATGATGTAGATATCAAGATCACCAAATTGGTAAGAGGGAGAGGCATGTGTGAACACCTCGCTACAGAACTTAAGCAGCAAAAGGAGGATAGTTTACTAATCCTTGATGCAACTATAGTAGAAGAACTAGCTGTCATGAAGGAGTGGACATCAAATGTGAGTCATTTCCTTCTCACTGGTGAGTGCCTGCACTCACTTGACAGGACCAAGAGAAGGTATTTTAGACTCCAGTGTCTTCCTTATGCTTTGATTGATAGAGTGTTATTCAAGAAGGATCTCTCATGAGTCTTTTTGAGATGCTTGGACTCGAGTGAGGCCGATAGGGTGCTATCTAAGTTCCATGATGGACCAGCTAGGAGTCATTTTTCTCCTAGGACTACTGTAGCAAGAATAATGAGAGCTATCTATTTTTGGCCTACTCTTTTTAGGGACACCCATGCTTGGGTAAGAAAGTGCCAGAAGTGTGTGTTTTTTGATGGGAAGTAATGATTGGCTACCATGCATTTACAGCCTATTTAGGTGGAGTAGCCATTTATGCAATGGGGCCTAGACTTCATAGGGATGATTAATCCTCCCTCTAGTGTAGGACACAAGTGGGTCCTAACTGCCACAGATTATTTCACAAGATGGGTAGAGGCTGTTGCTCTAAAGGAGGCAAATGAAAGTGCAGTCCTAGATTTCTATGAAGACATGGTGGTGAGGTTCAGGGTTTTAGCAACCATAATCTTAGATAATGTGTTAGCTTTTCTGGGAACCAAAACAAGTGAATGGGGCTGAGATATGGTATATATCTCAACACTTCATCCAATTACTACCTACAGGGGAATGGACTGGCTGAGTCTACAAATAGAACCTGATCAAGATCATAAAGTAGACCATGAAGGAAAATTAGAGGACTTGGCATGCCAAGTTGAAAATAGCCCTGTGGGCGGATAGGTTCACCCCAAGAGGGAAATTGGTAACTCACCATACACACTCTTCTATGAAATGGAAGCTAGGTTCCCCATTTCACTCAAGTTTCCAGCCTTAGATCTCGCTCGCCAGTTGCAATTAGAAGAAGGAAATAACATGGAAGATAGATTATGTGAGCTGATGGAACTCCAAGAGGCAAGGGACCAGGCTATGGCTTCTATGACCAGCTACCAATACCAAGTGAAGAGACACTTCAACAAGAAATCTTCATCAAAAGGTTTCTCTGAAGGAGACATTGTCTTGAAATGGGATGAAGACCAAGCTAAGCCTGGAAAGCATGTGAAGTTTGATGCCCTATAGAGTGGCCCATACGTAATAACCCAATGTAAGTAGCATAATGCATTCCAACTCTCCAAGTTGGATGGTGAAGAACTATATATCCTAGTTAATGGGATACATCTTAAGCATTACCACTAAGCCCTTTCTCCATCATGTATATATTTTCCCTTGCTTTTCTCCTATTTTTCCCTAAGTGCTTTTTGCACATGTTAGTAGTTTTCTTAGCTTTGTGTGTGTTTTCATTTCCTTTTGAGGTAAATCTTCGTGATTGGTTCTAGATTTATTAGAGCTATTACGGGTCTTTAAGTTACAATCTAACCCCATGCCTAATGGATTTTGAGGCAACTAGCTTCTAAGCATAGCAGACATGCTTCCCCTAGGAGTCACCAATTTGTTGACCATTTTTAGTGTAACAAGCCAAAAATTGTGTTAGGTGTGTGGAGCTAAAAGCTTCACCAAGGAGCATACACAAATAGGTTCGGGTCTACACAGATGCCGGCGTCAGTCAGGAGCGACCGATGTCGGTCAGTTGCAGTTGCAGAGGCGCCGACGTCGGCAGTATGGTCGGTCGGCGACGGTCACAGGCGAACAGGCAGGAACCGACGTCGGTTACCTGTGTGTCCTGAAAGCGATTTCTGAGGACAGAAGCGAGTGTTTGCATGATGAGTTTGAGTTGTAGACTCAAGCTCGCGTCTCTATTGTTAGCAATATTATTTTTAGAGCCCTTGTTGAAGAGGCTTAACTGTTTGTTGTAAGAGCATGCTCAAGTTTCCTATTTCTATATGTAGGAGAGATATTCTAAGCTATTGTATGAGAGTTGAACTGTAAGAGTAGAACATTGTGAATGTTTGAAGGACAGTACTTGAGAGAGAGCTCTTGAGGAATAGAGATTTAGTGAGAGATCTTGTGTGCATCTGAGAGAGGTGTGGAAGAACAAAGTTCTTCATTTGTATTCCTATTGTAAAGAGTTTTTAATACAAGTTTTCAGGGTGTTTTCTTGTATATCTTGTTCTGTGCTATTTATCATTTCAGTTACTTATCTATCTGATTTATTTCTGCATTCATTGCTTTCACAAGTGTAATCCATTGTTGGTTGATCCCCAACAAGTGGTATCAGAGCTTAGGTTCACTAACAGGTGGTTCAGATCTGTGTAGTGTGTTTGGATTACAGGTTGCTCACAGGGATTTCTGTTTGAGTGGGAGAAGCAATGGCAGAAGAAAGTAAGTTGAGAATGGAAAAGTTTAATGGCAAAAACTATCAACATTGGAGAATGCAGATAGAGGACTATCTGTATCAGAAGGATCTTTACTTACCGTTAGGTGGGATAGCAAAGAAGCCCAAGGACATGGAGGATGAAGAATGGGAAGTTCTTGACAGAAAGGGTCTTGGGTCTATAAGACTGAGTCTGGCCTCCACTGTGATATCTAATTTGTCACAGTCAAAAACTACGGTAGAGTTAATGACTACGTTAGCAAATTTATATGAAAAACCCTCAGCTTCAAATAAGGTATATTTAATGAAGCAGTTGTTTAATTTGCATATGCAAGAAGGTGGATCTGTTTCTAATCACCTGAATGATTTCCATGGTATTGTTAATCAGTTAAGTTCTGTCAATATTGCATTTGAAGATGAAATAAAAGCTCTTTTAATATTATGTTCTTTGCCTGAAAGCTGGCATGGCTTGGTAATGGCAGTTTCTAATACTGCTTCTACTTCAAATATTTTAAAAGTAGAGGATGTGGTTAGTGTTATTTTGAATGAGGAAATTCGCAGGAAAAGCACAGAAGAGACATCTGGGACATCCGGGAACGCTTTAAATCTCGAGAGCAGAGGAAGGCAAAAAGAAAAGAGCAAGAGGAGATCAAGATCTAAGTCTAAGGGAAGAGGCAGATCCAAATCCAGGAATGGCAGAAGGCCACAATGCTGGAACTGTGGAAAGTTGGGGCACATAAGTAGAGATTGATGGTCAAAGCCTAAGGAGGACAATCAGCACGAAGGAAAGGAAGAAACAAAGGTTGCAGGTATTGCACAGGATGCTCTTATTTTCTCTTTGCATAATAATATAGAATCTTGGGTATTAGATTCTGGTGCATCTTTCCATGCTACCCCTAACAGAGAATATTTCAGTGACTATGTCCATGGAGATTTTGGAATAGTGTACTTAGGGGATGATGAGCCTTGTAAGATTATTGGCAAAGGTAAAGTGCAGCTAAAGATGCAGAATGGCAACACATGGGTGTTGAGAGATGTGATGCATGTTCCTAGTTTGAAGAGAAATTTGATTTCTGCAGGTAAGCTAGGTGATGAGGGTTGTACAATAACTCTCACAGCAGATTCTTGGAAGGTGACCAAGGGTGCACTTGTTATGGCCAGAGGTAAGAGAGAAGGTACTCTCTATTTGTGTAATTGTGTTACTAACAAATCTCCTTCAGTTTTATCTACTTCAGATGTGGATGCTAAATTGTGGCACTCAAGGCTTGGCCACATGAGTGAGAAGGGGATGTCAATTCTTAAGTCTAAAGGTATGCTTTCAGATTTGAAAAGTATGGATCTAGAATTTTGTGAGCATTGTGTATTTGGAAAACAGAAAAGGGTTAGTTTTCTAAAGACTGGGTCTACTAAGAAAAGGCAGAAGTTGCAGCTTGTTCACACAGACGTGTGGGGACCGGCTCAGGTAGCCTCTATTGGCAGATCACAGTACTATGTTACATTCATAGATGACGCCACAAGAAAGGTACGGATCTACTGTATTAAAAAAAAATCTGATGTTTTTGAGACTTTCAAGATTTGGAAAGCCATGGTTGAGAATGAAACAGGCAAAAGATTAAAGTGCTTGAGATCTGATAATGGTGGTGAGTTCTGCAGTCTTAAGTTCAAATTGTATTGTTACATAAATGGAATCCGTAGGCAAAGGACGGTTCCAAGGACACCTCAGCAGAATGGTATTGCTGAAAGGATGAACAGAACTATTATGGAGCATGCAAGATGTATGAGATTGCATGCAGGGTTGCCCTTAGAGTTTTGGGCAGAAGTAGTTAACACCGCAATGTACCTGATCAACAGAGGACCCTCTACAGCTCTGGATGGTGGAATTCCAGAAGAGGCATGGACAGGTAAAAAGGTAGATCTCTCATATCTCAAAGTTTTTGGTTGTGAAGCCTTTGTGCACGTAGATAAGGAAAATAGAAAGAAGCTTGATGCTAAGTCTATGAGGTGCACGTTTATAGGCTATGGCTCAGATGATTTTGGTTTCAGATTTTGGAATCTAGGAACTAACAAGGTAATTAGGAGCCGTGATGTTGTTTTCAATGAAAGAGTGATGTACAGTGATCAGATAAGGAAGCTAGATCAAGCTGGGTAGAGCAATAATGAGTTGGACGAAGTTATGGTCCAAAATGAGCTCGCGGGAAAAAGAAATAATCACTTATAGGAAAACACAGAGACCGACGTCGGCAGGTTTGGAACCGGCGTCGGCAGTACAGAAACCGATGTCGGTCATACAGAGACCAACGTCGGCAGACCAGGCACCGGCGTCGGCCAGGAAGAACCGGCGTCGGCTAGTAACAGGTCTACAGGTGGCCGAGGTCGGTCACTGTCAGAAAATTTGGGTGGACAGATTGTTGAGAACGAGTCCAAGACACCAATCAGGAGGTCTGAAAGGGTAAGTAAGTCTCCAATTAGATATTCTCCTTCCTTATATTATTTATTGCTAACCGATGGTGGAGAACCAGAAAGTTTTGAAGAAGCTTTACAGGTGGAGTCTAGGAGTAAGTGGGAGCGTGGCATGGTTGAGGAGATGGAGTCCTTAAGAGAGAACCAAACATGGGATTTGGTTAAATTGCCAGCTGGTAAGAGAACACTGAAGAACAGGTGGACCTATAGGTTGAAATAAGGTGAGGATGGATAGATGAGGTATAAGGCCAGATTGGTTGTAAAAGGATTTGCACAAAAGCCAGGTATTGACTTTGGTGAGATTTTTTCTCCCGTTGTTAAGATGACTTCTATAAGGGTTGTATTGTCTTTGGTTGCTTTTGAGGATTTGCATCTTGAGCAGCTAGATGTTAAGACAGCATTTCTTCATGGAGATTTGGATGAGGAAATTTACATGGAACAGCCAGAAGGTTTCGAGGTCAAGGGTAAGGAGAAACTAGTGTGCAGGTTGAAGAAAAGCTTGTATGGCCTCAAGCAAGCTCCTAGGCAATGGTACTTGAAATTTGACAGGTTTATGACTGAGCATGGCTACACTAGATGTCAATCAGACCATTGTGTATATTTTAAGAGATTTGATAACGGTAGATATATTATTCTATTGTTGTATGTAGATGATATGCTGGTTGCAGGATCTCACATGCAGGATATCTCTGAGCTTAAGGTGAAGTTAGCTCAAACGTTTGCTATCAAGGATTTGGGAGCAGCTAAGAAAATCCTTGGCATGAGCATTAAGAGAGACAGAGAAAATCACATATTGATATTGTCTCAAGAAGATTATGTGGACAAGGTGTTGAAACGGTTCAACATGCAGGATGCTAAACTGGTAAGCACACCTTTGGCTAGACATTTCAAGTTGAGTAAAGAACAATGTCCCAATTCACATGATGAGGTAGAGTACATGAGTAAGGTTCCATATTCTTCCACAGTAGGAAGTTTGATGTATGCAATGGTGTGTACTAGACCGGATATTGCCCAAGCAGTGGGAGTAGTAAGCAGGTATATGGCCAATCCAGGAAAGGAACATTGGAAAGCAGTACAATGGATCCTTAGATATCTGAGAGGAACCAGTAGTAGACACTTGTGCTATGGAGGTTCAGATACTTCTCTACATGGCTATGTAGATTCAGATATGGCAGGGGATTTGGATGGCAGGAGGAGCACCACAGGTTATGTTTTTACTGTAGGTGGAACAGCGGTTAGTTGGATATCTAAGTTGCAGAAGGTTATAGCCTTGTCAACTACAGAAGCAGAGTACATTGCAGCTATAGAAGCTAGCAAGGAGATGATATGGATGACACGGTTCATGGAAGAGCTTGGAAGGGAGCATGGGAGTTGCAGATTGTATAGTGACAGTCAAAGTGCAATCCATTTGGCTAAGAACTCAGCTTTTCATTCTAGAACCAAGCACATACAGCTAAGGTACCACTTCATACAGCAGGTATTGGAAGATGGTGAGTTGAAGCTGGAGAAGATCCATACAGACGAGAATCCTGCTGATATGCTAATAAAACCGGTCACTAAGGAGAAGTTGAATCTTCATTCAACTTCTATTGGTCTTCATGATTGAGTTGAAGATGGAGGAGCTAGAAGATGTTGCTGTACAGGTACTGGTGCAGCTGGTTTATCTCCAAGTGGGAGATTGTTAGGTGTGTGGAGCTAAAAGCTTCACCAAGGAGCATACACAAATAGGTTCGGGTCTACACAGACGCCGGCGTCGGTCAGGAGCGACCGACGTCGGTCAGTTGCAGTTGCAGAGGCACCGACGTTGGTAGTATGGTCGGCCGGCGACGGTCACAGGCGAACAGGCAGGAACTGACGTCGGTTACCTGTGTGTCCTGAAAGTGATTTCCGAGGACAGAAGCGAGTGTTTGCATGATGAGTTTGAGTTGTAGACTCAAGCTCGCGTCTCTATTGTTAGCAATATTATTTTTAGAGCCCTTGTTGAAGAGGCTTAACTGTTTGTTGTAAGAGCATGCTCAAGTTTCCTATTTCTATATGTAGGAGAGATCTTCTAAGCTATTGTATGAGAGTTGAACTGTAAGAGTAAAACATTGTGAATGTTTGAAGGACAGTACTTGAGAGAGAGCTCTTGAGGAATAGAGATCTAGTGAGAGATCTTGTGTGCATATGAGAGAGGTGTGGAAGAACAAAGTTCTTCATTTGTATTCCTATTGTAAAGAGTTTTTAATACAAGTTTTCAGGGTGTTTTCTTGTATATCTTGTTCTGTGCTATTTATCATTTCAGTTACTTATCTATCTGATTTATTTCCGCATTCATTGCTTTCACAAGTGTAATCCATTGTTGGTTGATCCCCAACAAATTGGTCCCCTTTTTCCTCTGTTATTTCAGGCCAATTCATTTTTTATTTTACACAAATCTAGAAATTTATATGGACTCTGCAGGTCTAAATCTATGGACTCTACAGGTTTCTACAGACTTAGCAGGGCTTGTTCTTCTATGGACTCAGTAGTGAGTTTTTTCTATGAACTCTGTAGGTGTAATCTTTTGACAGATGAAGAACTAGTTCAGAGAGTGCAAGGTTTTGCAAAGCTTCTTCAGACTCTAGTCTAAAGAAATTCATAAGGAAGGAGGGCTAAAATGGTTTAGAAGACACTTTTCTTTTAAGGTTGGATGGGTGTTTCAATGACATAATATTTCCAAGAGTTAGCACCTTTAAACCATTAAACTGGTTCAAGTGACTTCAGGTTCAATGTTTGGTTCAATGCACTAGTTCAATGCCTTTAGTTCATCGCTTGGTTCAATCGGTGGGTTCATCACTTGGTTCAATCGGCCTTGGTTTAATCAGCTAGTTCATCGCTTGGTTCAAACAAAAATTTCAGCGTAAGGTTCATCGACAGGTTCAAACAAATGGTTCATCACTTGGTTCAACCACTTGTTTCAGTCAATCATTCCATCAGCAAGTTCATCAGCGCGTAGTGTTGAACCATTGAACCAGTTCAATTATTGGTTCAATCACTTGGTTCAAATGCTTGTTTCAACATGTTGGTTGAATGTGAATTAAGAAGCTCAACACACAACATTAAACCATTGAACTGGTTCAATAAGTGGTTCAAGTGAATGGTTCAACAAGCTTGGTTCAAAGGCTTGGCGTGCAGCATTGCACCATTGAACTGTTGAACCATTTTTGGTTCAATGGGTTGGTTCAACGGCTTGGTTTAAGGGGGCACCCCAAAGCTAAAGGGTAGGTGCCCTTGCAGAGGGTAGCTCTGAGTCAAAAAAGCCCTTGTAGAGGGCAAGGAGCATTTCAAATGCAGCCGAAGGGTAAGTTTTTGGAATTTTTCTTGAGGCTGAATTCTTTCAGACTTTTTGACTAAAGGAATTCCTTCAGAAAATTTTTTTTAAAGGAATTCGGAGGAAGGGCGCCAGCATAAAGAAAAGCCAAAGAGCATGAAAGAAAAGGATAAGGGACTGAGATGATTTTTGCAGACTTTTTGTCTGCGGGAAAAATGTTCGTGGGGAAAAAGTTTGTAGAAAAGGCCTAACAAATTTTACCAAGGATGGTGATGTCCTAAAAACTGTCAAAATTAAGCACATGAATTAGCCATTAGGCTTTCAAGCAATGACAGGTGCCAAATGTCAAATTTTACACCAAGAAAGCTAGAGCATGGAAGGCACCAAGTGGCAACTATGAAAGACTTTGACATGCTTTTTAAGAGCAGTAGAACATGCCACGTGTTCTCTGTAAGGCTTGATAGAAGCTAACAAGTGTCAACATCTATGGGTTTATCCTTTTGCTTCATTATTCAAAGAGAAGACTATGGTGGGCCTGAATGAGTTTCTAGATGCAGCAGAAGCTACCAAGTGTTAACGTCTGTGAGAACCAAAAAAGGGTCCCTAAGGTTTTTCTAACATAGCTAAAGGTTCTGTGGAAGTAGCCACATGTCACCTTTCACACAAATCTCAAGAAATACTTCTAAAGCCTCTAAGTTAAGCAAAAGAATAGGTGGAAGTGTCCACATGTCAAATTTCACTTGACTCTTGAAGGACCCTCTGAGATAAGCAGATGCTGCCACATCCCATTATCAGCTTGACAAAAGCTGCCATGTGTCGATGTCCACATTTTAAAGTGTCTCCTAAGTTTCAAAGTAGCAGACTGTGACATGTGTTAGAAGTGGATGCACTCTCATCCAAAGAGCCAAAGGAGTAGCAAAAGATAGCCTGAGGGATGAAGGAGATAGAGGAGGCAAAATGGCCAAGCACAGAAGTAGATGAAGTGATCCAAGTGGCGCAAGAAAGTGTCGATTCAAGAAATTATTCTAGTGGTTAACATAGTACCTACCATGTGATCATCAAGAGGCACCAACAGTGAACATCACAACCTATTTTTATTCAATATGCATTGATAAGCAGGTAAATGGGGTAGCTCATAATTTCAAATCTTGACAAGAACTGACACAACATTATCTTCAGGCAGCTTCCTCATCCCAATACT
Organism: Torreya grandis; assembly: GCA_037957365.1. Classification (NCBI taxonomy): domain Eukaryota; kingdom Viridiplantae; phylum Streptophyta; class Pinopsida; order Cupressales; family Taxaceae; genus Torreya; species Torreya grandis. Next base: position 1,287,489 of record JARHVA010002334.1, read on the forward strand.
CAGGAAGCACATGGGTCACTTGTAAATAGGGTGCCAAAAGGCCTCCTTTCTTCCTCTCTATATATTGTAGACTTGTCATTTGAAAATCATCTTTTCACATTTATAAGGTGAAGCCCTGGTGAATTTTCACCTAAAATCAAATAAACGCATTTTTACCTCTATTCTAGTTAGATATCTCTCTATGTGTCTAAGTGTTAGTTTGTGTTTAGTCATTACTTCTTAATGCTTCCACAAGTTTAACACCAACACACTTGGTGTCTACAAGGTGCCATTTCTACAGGTGACAAGGAGAGTTATATTTGGAAGTGCAGAGACAGAAAAAGCTACTATGCAGTGTGCCTTTCTATAGCACCTTTGGTGAGTCTCTATTTTTTGTGTGTTCCATTAAAGTTCCCTGCTAAGCTTCCTACAGCCTGGTCCTTCTTCTAGTTTGAAGTGTACATATGTGTTTATCTGATTTCAAGTGTGAGTGTGAGAAGGTCAAATCATTTGGTGCATCACCCCTTCTAGAGTAGTTTTGTTTTCCTGTAATCCTTCTCCCTTTTCACCCCCCACGATTATATATATCTATATACCTGTATTAGCACTTATTGAAATAATTCAGATGCATCAAAGGGAGCTAGCCCTTACCTAGAGACTCTCCCCTCTAGCTTCACTAGTCCCATAGGTGAGAGGGGAGTTTCCATTTTGATGTGTGGAAGGTAGGAGCTTGGCCTCCTACCCCAGGTGCAATCCACTGCATCAACATGATCTACACTAAGTTTCATGGTTCTACACTTAAGGAAAGCATGATTTTTAGATCCATTAGTCCTCCCAATTAGGTCTAATTAGGCCTCTTTAGCCTAGAAGAATAAAAATATTCATTTTGATCCACCACATGTGTAAAATATAAAATTAATATATGATTAAATTTTTTTACCTCCTTATCATCCCTCAAGTTGAATTTGAGCTCTTGATCATTTGTACGGACCCTTGTTTTAGCATTAAATGCTCCTTCTTGGCCTATTTCATACAACCCTATACTTATAGGTGTGGACCAGTGGTAGGAGATGAATCTTAGGAGAGTTATGAAGGTCATCCTAATTATTTTAAATCTTGAAACATCCATTTGACTTATTTTTTTGGCCTTTCTCTCTCATCGAGTTTAAATCAAGCTTTTGGAGGGTTTGGAGTGCATTAACCCTTAAAGGATTATTCATAAAAGATAAACATTGGAGATTATTCAAAATGATAATGAGGGATCATTAATTACCTTAAATAACACCTCCAATAATCTCTATTTACCATGCATAATCTCATGAATTTTTTAAACATTTGAAGTTGGCCATTTAAACCACTTGGTGCATTTTGTGAGGGTTTGAGAGCTTTTAAGCCAATAATTGGATTATTGATGAATTTACTTGAAAAAAATGGTTAATAAACCTCTAAATATGTCCCATTAACATTTATAAATCATTTTTATATCTCCTCAATATCTAGGAATGAAATTTACCACTTATTTGACATTAGGCTTATGCCTTGCCAATGAGCTTGCTTGCACTTTGGAGCCAAAATACCAATGTTTGAAATTTACATGAAAAATAATAGATTAAAAACATAATTTTAAACCCCATTATATTTATTCAATAAATTTATGTTCTTTTATATGGCTGACACTTGAAATTACCCCTCATTTAGAATCATGCCTATTCCTTTCTTTACCCTAATGACTGTAAACCTCCTTGTGTGGAGCATCCTGATTATTATCAGACCTTATATAAAGGTTTTATATATATTTTTTAGGTTTTATTCAACTTAAAAAACCATAATTTTTTTCTAAATTGACCTTTTGGTCACCAATTCCATCATTTTTCTCAAAGTTGTCATCTCCGTGCATAGGAAAATTGCCCCTGCTCTGAAAGAAAACAAAGAGGGTTTTCCCTATTTTAGTTGGTTAATTTATGATTATATAATATTAATAATGTATTTTTGGTACTATATACCAAATTTATGTACCTAAATCATCCATTTAGACTTCCATCCAACACCATTTCCAAGGTAGACTTTGACAAGGTAGCCTGATGAAGGTTGGTAGGGTAGAGGTTGTGTTTGTAGGAAATGAAGGTTATATTTTGATTGTACATGAAATATAAGGGTAATTAATTCCTCAAATGGTGTATTTAAACCATTTTATATTATATTTTAACCTAAAACACTTCCATACCTTTGAGATAGAAAAATTTTATGATTGCAAAAGAAGGGAAACCCTGTTTTGAAACCTAGATGTAGGCTATTATGAGTTTGGTTTGGATTTAAATACACAATTAAGACATTATTTTATGTTAAATATTATTATGTATGAATTAATTCATAATTTTTATAGGGATAAGCTCCATCCCTTACACCCATGTATCTTTCATCCTCAAGAGTAAGACTCTGCTTATGTAGACTAAGACACTTTAAAACCTACCTGTATGTTTTGGTTTAAGCTTTGTTTGATGTTTTTAGATCTATTATTCATGTTTCCTAGGTAACATACCATATTAATTATTTTTATTCACTTATATTCATTTAAACCATATCATTTCATGCATAAGTCCTTAACAATTATACCCCTCTGCCTACTTGGACTAAGACATGCTTGTAGGTGTGCTTGGGGTTTGGAATTAGGTTTAGAATTAGGATTTGTTCATGTTATATAATTTTAATATTGAGTTATTTGAGATAAATTATAACTTTAATTTCACTTTAATCCACTTAAATAACTACAAACCAAGTTAAAACTCCAAATTTCTTCGTCAATACCAACATGCTTTACATGACTGTGTGTTAGGTTATCTGTAGGTTAATTTGAGATCACCTAGGTCATGTAGTTAATGGAATCATCCTTTAAATTTCGGTATAGTTTCCTTCAAGTAATAAATTCACTCTAAACCTCTAAATTGGTTACTATTTTCCCAATTGAGACAAGATCTTGCCTAAGCCTGTTGTAGATGACCCTTCCTAGTCCTGTGTATAGACATGGAAGGGTATATTAGTGATCAAAACATCAAACTCCATATCTTATTTGACCTCTTGGATCAATAATTCTATTTGAAATATTTTATATTAATTAATGTTATTTTCATATCTTAGGATAGTCAAATTTAAATTCAAAACCATTTTTCAATTAATGTCCTATAGATATCACTACCACTTTTCAGTGGGTTTTTGGCAACTTTGAGACCTTGAAAATCTAATCTCCACTCCTCCTTTGCTCCTTGAAATTGAAAAAATTATTATGGATGGATAGGTATATTATATTAAATAATTAATATAATTTTAAATTCCTTCTATCATGACAAATTTTAATTCACAAAAGCTCAAGGATCTCTGTCTGTAACTTTTAGGGAGAAAAGAACCAATACAGTCCCATAATTATTTTGAAGGAAAATTCCACTTAGCATAACATTCTAAATCTCATGGCTTGAAAAATATGAATATTTTGGTATTTAAGGACTTTAAAAATTAACTCCATCATGTCTTTCACATTTTTCACCTCCATATAAACCTCTTGAACTCAAGCATAAGCTGACTATGAGCAGACTAGGCAGTGAACAAGGAAATTAGGCAATTTGGCTTTGGAGGAGTATTCTAATTTGATCCTTCACAAGTTAATTAAATGAGATAAATTTTAAATTATGAACCCAATCATATTAAACATATTCAATATCCTCATTCTATGTTGATAAAATTTAGGTTACCTATACATGGTTGCCCACTTGAAAAACAAGCACAATTTTGGAAATCTCCTACAAATAAATTAAGAGAGAAGTGTTAAATGATTTAAAAACCATTATAAATGGATTATTCCCACCTAAAAACACTTCATCAAACCCACACCTCTCCATGGATTCCTAAAAACAAGAAATAGATGAAAACTTATACCCCTCTTGAATGCAATTTCATAAAAGGTTGCTTGGAGTCAAACTGATTATTCATAAAGGAGGAGGCAAAAAATTTAAACTTATTGATATGAAATTTAATTTTACTAAGATTAATATCCACCCCCATAATCACTCTTTCCAATTCCACCTGTATGACCCATAACAAGTGATTGAATTTGCCCTTCCTTAGTTTGCCAATGGAAAAGGAAGGAAAAGAAGTTGTAGATAGACCTTTTTACATTATACCTAAAAAATTTGTAAATGAATTATGGTGAGGTTAAGGGTCACTCCACTACATTTTAAACTAATGGTGGACTTGATAATTCCATACAAGTGCCCAAAAGTTCCTATTTTAAAGGAAAAACTAACATTTATTGATCATAATAGAATTATAACTATAACCTAACTAATTATAACATTATTTGACCTTATCCACATTTATATCCACCTTGATGACATATTTTTTAACTTCCACCATCTGTATAAGTTAATTAATGAGCCAGAAAAGTGACCAAATGACCCCTTTACCACACAAAACCTAGAAAATGGCCAATTTCTAACTTAAAGACACCTTGAAACATTTAAAAGACCATTTTATGAAATTTTAAATAAAATTTCACAAATTGACCTGGTTTAACCAATGTTTACTTTGGTTGACTGAGCTAGTACAAGGAGGATGGGTTTTAGGACTAGGGAAAGGGTAAGTGAGACATGTAAGACAATAGATGACCCTATAGGACATATGAAACTTTCTCTAAAATTTAAAAATATTAGGGGTTGACCCAAATTTTACTTGGGGTCAAATTTTTTCAACAATAACATCCTCAACATCTTTATTCAAGTCATCTAATTCTTTATTTATTTCTGTATCGGTGGGGGTACCCATTTACAGGTTTATTCCCACACCTTATTCTATACTTGACTTCACCTCTGGCACTAAAATTGGCACCTTTGGAGGGGAAGGGACACCTTATGTTACCTTAGGAACTATTTATAAGTCTACATGTTCATTCACCACTCTAGAATAGATGGTGACTTGGGTTTCTTATTCTAGCTCTACTTTGGATTTATCATCAGATTTGTTCAACTCTTCAACTCCACCTTGATCACCTTGGCCTAGTGGTTGGGTGATGATATTATCAAGAAATGTATATGTATCTAATTATATGGCTTCATTTTCCTGAGGGACCTGAGCTTATGTGGCTACCTCAACTCTAACCTGTACAACATCATCCAAAGACAAAGAATCATTTGATGTTAGAATGTATTCCTCATTACCTTTGCTCTTTACTCCTACGGGACCCTCTTCTTCAAATAATCCCATCATCGAGGCTTTCACTAGGGTCTGGGGCCTTTCCCTCAGAGTTCTTTGCCTAGTTTTGACTTGTAGAGGAGTGAATGCACACTACTTCATCACCTCAACGATGGGCCTACCTTCATTTGAATCTTCATCATCACTCATATCGCTCAACTTTTGGGCATATGAAAACTAGTTTTCTTTCCTATTCATAGGGATTTACTTGGAAGGTAGGTCCTTAAACACAACCTCCTTCCTCTTTTTAGGTAATCCACTTGGAGGTTGTAAAGCCCTCTTAGTTCTCTTTTTTTGGGGCTGCTCTTTTTCATCATTACCCCCTCTCTTCTTTGAATATATATCTGGGGGAGGGGAAACTATTGGTTGTTGTGTTGGTGGAGTAGGTGGAATAATAACTGGGGTGGCCATTAGAATGGCTAGCATTATTGGGGCTCCCTCTATCAAAATATATATGGGGGTGGTATTGGCCAATGTAACTTCCCTAGTAATAATTTTGTCCCAGTTTTCATCTAGACTTCTTATCTTCAAGAAGGATAGCCCAACCTTGGATTATGATGTTATTAATTCTATATCAACTGGCTTGGTGAAATTAATGTCATAAAGCTTGCAATTCCCCTTGACCTTTTTTTTTTGGTGTTGGAGCCAAAGGATCACCACTATATTATGGGAGGAAACGTTTTAGTTCTTGACCCTATCTGAGTTCTTGGAGGGTAGGGGTATCATATGCATCAAGATCAACCTCATTTTCCTTCAACCACCTAAAGGTTCTCCTCATAATTTTAAAGGCTCTCTAGTGGATGGAATCATTCTCTTTAACATTAAATTTCACCTATGATATGGCCTCAAATTTAATATTTATGTCATTATACACTGAAGATAGTGTCATATTATCATCCACCATGTCCTTAGGGATGGGAGTGATATTATAAGCAATAACCTCCTACATTGTTAGCATCATGTAATCCAATTTTATGACATCCTCTTCAATGGTACATTCAAACTATATATCTTCATAATGTGATTGATGTATAATCACATTGGTTTCCATGTTTACCAACCATTTGATGTCATAGTTGGGCCTAGGTGACATCTTATCAATTACACACTGGCCCATTTCTTATTCCAATCCCTTCATCTTGGTAACCTAAGGACATGAATAATATCCAATCACAACAAGAAACTTGAAGGGATTGTTTATTTTTTTGGCCACTATCATCTTGTGTGGAGCACCATCTATCAACTTAGCTCCATTACTACTAACCTATCATCCAGGTACCTTGGTAATTTGTGTGGACACCATGAGTAACCACTTATCTTTATGTAGGAGAATGTCTTGAATTGAATATAGGAGGTGTCATATTTCTCAATTATCTTCTTAGCTTCCTTAGACATTTTGTTTAGGCTTCTCAAAGGAAATAACACACTCATCATAATGTTGAAGAAGCAATTGTAAACCCTATAAATGTTTTTCTTGAATCCATCCATGGTGATTTTTAGATATATCTCATAAATTTGCATCCCATTAGGGTTCTTAGTGATCCCCTAGAATGTCCTATTTTGTAGTAGGCTATACATTAAATAAGAGGACATGTAAAATGTACCTATAAATGCCTCTTTTGAAATAATTATGGCCTAGAGCTACATCATCTACTAGTGTAGATAATCACTTAGAATGGTAGCCCAGTCTAGATTCATTTATCTCTCCAACATGCAGATTAGGATTAAGAACATCTAGGGATTAAATTTCTCTATGGTGGGCATCCCATAAATCCTAGTAGCCATGGTAATGATGTATTGAGGCAATTATTAAATTCCACTAGCTTTAGAATTTTGGGCATTCCAGAGACCTTTTTTCTTCTTTTAACCAGTTAGCAGGAGTTGATAATATCCCTAATTAACTTGTCATTTTTCTCCATGTACTCCTAGTATTCCTCTAGGGAGAGTGTAATGATTTTAGGTTGGGGAGGAATTTTGAACATGGTGTTTTGGGCCATAGGATAGAAAAATCAAAAAATTAAATGGCTACCATTGATGACAGTCCTAGTGTTTGGTTGGTATACTTAAACACACACAATAATCAATTCTAGGTATGGGCCAGCCAAGGGGAATGTTACCGTAGGGGTGATGTAGCTCATTCCAAAATTAGAAACTACTGGGAGCGTGTCTAACTACTATAATACATTCAACAAGGCCATAAAATCTAACCCTCTGAAATCTTTATCTTTAATCCCATCCAAGATAGAGATAATGTTGCTCTTCACAATAGTAAAAGATGCTACCATTTTTCCCTAGATTTCTAGTGCAATATTTTGAATTTGAACAAACCCTTCACTTAGGCTACCCTAAAAATACCTTAAAACCCCTCTCAAATAACACAACACAAGGAGCTTAAAATAACACTTACTATTAATCCAGAGGGTTGCACATAATGGAAGCTAAAAATCTATGAAGAATTCATTGTAATCACTTTCTCATGTTGTACATAGCTAGGGCACACAAATAGCTCAAATACACAAATGGAAGATCTTAATGTAAAGGGTAAGAATAAATGAAGGAAAATTCCTTAGTTATAATACTTTAGATTTTGAAATTAGGGTTTCCCTTAATGCTTTGAAGCATAATGGCTAATTACCAACTACCTTGTTTAAGTCATTTAAGCCCCTTTTTGAAAGAAGGGAAGGTAAAAATGTTTCATTTATACTGGGTGATTCTTCTTGTAACACATGGACCCATATAAGTGGAAAAAAAATTATGGTACCTTTTTAGTCCCTCAGAGACTTTTGCACCTTTTTCACTTGTTATTTCCTTTGGTGCAGTGGTTCAATATGCCTGAAACTCTTCATGGGATGTAATAACACCACGTGTCATTATTTATCTTTACAAATTTGGGCATTAGGGCCTTTAGGGACCTTTTGAACCTTTCCTACCAAAATTTAAGTGAGGAAATATTTAAAAAGGGACTAAAACTTAAAAGATATTGAGGAGCTACCATGTGGCATTACTTTACTTAACATGTTTGAGCACTCAGGCACTGGAGACTTTCTACACCTTGACAACTAAATGGTAAGTGGGGAAATCTTTAAAAAGGGCCCAAAATTTATGAAGCCCCAAGAACCCACCATGTATCCAACTTAGATGTAAGCTTAGACTCTTGACTATTTTTCACCTTTACACTAAATTTATTTACTCAGGGAAGGGTGAAAGATCCTCCTGACCTCTGACAAGATTCATAGGAATCCCCTGAGATAGACACATGTCCTTCATTCGATTCATCAGGTAATTCATCACCTTAATCATCAAAACACATTGAAGGTGTAATTTGTCCATTTCATCTAGGTCCCCTAATTTCTTCTTTGAACATAAGGTATCAAATATATGCATGGAAAGAGGCTTGGCTACATTTTTATGTTCTCACTATGAATAATTCTGCCATGAAACCTTTGATTGAACCATGTTATTCCTTCATAACTATATAAAATGTCCTTCATCTTTAAAAAGTGACCTTCAAAACTTTTGTAGACATTCTTCATGAATTTTACAAGGGCAAAGGGCCTGAAGGAAATAATCCTCTGGACATTTTTCAAGGGAAAAATGACCCATCAAAGGCACCCTTCGATAATATTTCCAAGGCAAAATGCCTAAAGGAAAATTTCCTTCAAAGATTTTACAAGGGTAAGATGATCCTACAAATCCCTTAGGATTTTTGTGTAAGTGAATTTTCAAAGGAAAAGTGCCCTTCAGACTTTTTTCCATGCACAAAATTTTTGAGATAAATGATCCAAAAACATTTAAGACCACAAGACAAGGTTTGTAATTCTTTCAGAACTTTTGGAATGGATAAAATGTCTGACAAAAATAAGTCTTTAGAGTTTTTGTCTAAGACAAAAATCTTGAAGATCTATTTCTATAGATCAAGTGTTATTTCCAAAAGGCCCAAAAATTTTAAGGGATATAATATTTTAACTACAAAATCAATACAAAAGACTTGGAAAATTATGAACATAAACTTTGACCTTTCTAAGGAATATATAGAGACATGATTGGAGCTAGTGACCTAAACATTGGTACTCACCTAATTCAAATTTGCGAATTTTACTGATAAGGGCCCAATTAATCTAGTGTAATTTTAGGCACTAGCATAGGTTCTTTCTCAGTGATGATTACCCCCAATGGGTACATAGAGAACACTAGACCAAATGCTTATCCACTAGGCCATAGGGTCAAAAGATTTTTCCATAGAGGCAAGGAAAAACACATCATGGATGAAAATATTTATAATGAGACATCCAAAAATTAAAAAAAAGGACAAGAAAAGAAACAATTTATACAAACAAAAACCAAAATATGACCACAAAAACAAAAGGGACTATACAACATGTACACATTTATAAAAGTTGGCATGGACTCAATCTAGAAAATGCTTGAGGTGTCTACCATTAACTGACAGCTCTAGGGTTTATCCATTAATATCTTTGAGATAAATTATATGATTCCCTATCTGATAATCAATAATGTAGGGATCCATCCATAGAGAATCAAATTTACCATTTTTTCTCTTGTCCCCATGTCTATTGTCCTAGAGGAGGACCAAATCTCCAATTTGAAAAGCTCTCGAGGTGACTTTCTTATCAAAGATCCTTTTGAGCCTCTCCTTGAACTTTAAATTATTTTCATGAGCTTGTTTGAGAGATTCATCAGGATTGATGATGTATTTGATCCTTTCTTCTTAGTGGTTTATTTCTTCCTCATCCTCATTTATTTTCTACATGAATTGGTAAGTAGGTAACTATAGATTTAGGGAAAAAATAGCTTGATTTCCATAAACAAGATCAAATGGGATTTTTATAGTAGACCTATTTAGACTCAACCTATCAACCTAGATGGAAAACTTCAAATAATCATCCCATTTCCTTTTGTTAACATCTAGAGTCCTAATGATTTTCAATAAATTCTTATTACTGGACATGACCTGCCCATTTCCTTATGGATTGTGATTAGAGGCATATGCTAAATTAATCCCATAATATTCACACAATGCAACTAACTATTTGGATCTAAATCACATGGAATTATTACATACAATTTTAATTCGCACTCCAAATCAATAAATCACATTATTCACAAGGAAATTAGTGAATACTAAATGGGTTGATTTTCTGGTAGGGATTTTTTTAACCCACTTTGTGAAGTAATCATTAGCCACTAAGATCCACTTGTGACTAGAACTTGAAGAATCTAATATTTTACCCATGAAGTCCATTCCCCACTACCTAAAAGGATCCTTAATAGAAATAAGTTTTCAGGGAAGTGATCTAGATGCTTTCATTCTCTTAGAAAATCATTGGCACTCTTCACATCTTACCATGGCAGCAACATCTTTGAAGAGTTTGGGCCACCAATACCTGACCCTCAGAATCTTGTGTGGTATGAATTTAGGAGAAAAGTGACCACCACACACACTAATATGGAATCATGTTACAAGTTCAAAAATATCACTTTTCACAAAGAATCTCAAGAGGACACCATCTAGGTTCCTCCAAACTAAATCATCATGTAATAGAAGATACTTTTGGGATACTAACTTCAACGTCCTCTTTTGATTTTTTTATAAATAGGGAGGACAATTCAAAGTATTTAAATAATATACTATGTCCTTGTACCATGGAGATTGGTTGTACTTGGATTTATGGCTATCAATAACCCCTTTTACATTATTCACTTCTACCACCTATAAGTTGGTTTTAGTCATCAGCTTGGCAAGACCCATTCCTCTAAAAACCTTATTAGTTTGTATCTCCAAGTCATATTATTAAATTTGGTTGACCCATTAACATATTTTATTAGTATCCTCATTTTAAGTTAATATGTCCTTCACCATAGTGTCAAGAACATAGGCTATAATTTTTGAGCTTAGAATGTAGGATCTAAACTATTTCATAGCCTTTAAGAGATCAAAGTCTTGTTTCTCCATTATGGTATAGTTTAGTTCAGACCCTTGTAATGCCTTACTAAAGAAGGAAATTGGATACTCATGACCCTCATCATTCTTTTATAACATCATTAAAGTAATAGTATGTTTGGATACAAACAAAAAAGATCTAGAAATATTTCTATAATCAGGACTAGCAAGCACTGGGGTAATTTTCAAAGCTACCTTGATGTCCTAAAATGATTTGGTATCCTTCTCCTCCAAATTTATAGTTTTATATTTCTCCAAAATTTATGTGATAAATAGATTAATCTTTACAAATTTGGAAACAAACCTCCTAACAAAATTGATCTAGCCAAAGAAAGATTGGGTACCTTTCTTGGTCTATGGGATGCGTAATTTATCAATTCCCTCTACCCTTTTAGGATCTATCATGACACCTTTCTGAGACACAATGTGCCCCAGTAGATTTGCCTTTTGTACTCCAAAGTGGCACTTCTTAAGATTGAGGGAGATTTTAAACTCCCTACATCTGATAAACATTTATTTTGAATATGCCAAGGGGTCATATATTTTCTTGGAGTACACTATAACATCATCTTGATAAACAATAATGAATTGGTTGATTAACCCAATGAAGGCTATATCCATTTCTCTCTAGAAGGTGAAACCTGAATTCATTAAACCAAAAGGCATCTAGACATATACATAGGTGCCCCATGGGGTATTAAAAGTAGTCTTAGACCTTTTAGACTCCTTCACTACTACCTAGTTATAGCTAGAAAAGCCATCTAAAGTTGATAATAGTTCAGACCTGGTAACATTTTGGAGCATGTTTTCCTTGTTAGGCAATGGATTATTGTCCTTTAGTGAAGCCTTGTTCAAGTTCCAAAAATCAACACAAATTTAGATGTCTTCATTTTTATTTCTAATAGGGACTAGATTTACCACCCATGAGGAATACCTGATGGGTTGAACGATCCCAACATCTCTTAAATTATTTAATTCTTCCAACATATTAGTGGCCAAGATGGGATTGAAAAGGCCACTTTTTTTTTGGAAAAATGGTTTTATATTAGGTTAGAGGGGGATAACATGCTGGAATAAGTCCTCCTTATAATCCTTTAACTCTGAATATGACCATGCTAAATAGTCCTGGTACTTTCTCAATAGCTTGATGACTGTTTCCTTCTCCTTCTTACTTATGTGAGTACCAAGCCAAATCTTCCTTGGATTTTCCTATGTTCCAATGTTAATCTCAATCACATCATTTGATATATAAATATTTCTAGATTTGACTTTGTTAGGTCTATTAAAGGATGCTTCTAGATTAACCAATCCTCTAGGGATAGTATTAGTCATTAAATGGATAATTTATTTTCCATATAAGGTTTATTTTCCATCATATATCTATAAAATAGAGTCCAAATTTGTAATTGTTCCTTCTAAATCATATATACAACACAAAAACCTTCTTATTTGATCATCACTATCAAAGAATTGCCAATGATCAATGTATCTTAGACAAAAGGCCTTATTGATACCTCAACCTCATACTCACAAGAGGGATTTCTATGTTCATTTTTAAAATTTACATACATATTCACAAGCATATATTCCACATGATTTAGACATTAGGCATGATATTCAATGTTGAAAGCATCAAACCATTCCAAGCAGTCCCATACAACATTTTGGTACTAATTCAATCTTTTCTATTTCATGGTGTAAATATCTCAGACCTACTTCACCACTAGTTCTAAATCACCCTTCACCAATAACCTTTTAAATTCATATTCATAGGTGATCTATAGGCCAATCAAGAGTGCTTCATATTATACAATATTGTTCATGCACTCAAAGGAAAATTGGAAGGATTATCTATAAACTTGGCCATTAGGGGCATAAAAGATAGCCCTAGCTTCATTTCTAATGTTTGAACATGCTCCATAAAAATTCATGGTCCAAATAGAATCTTCATCTACAATACTAGATTTAGGAGGTAACTCCATAGATTTTACACTCCCTACAAAATTCCCAATGCCTATATCCACATACAGCACTTCATTCAATTGGTATTTAGGATCTTCCAAGACATGGAGAATTTTTGGCTCCTAATTTAGGTGAACCATCCTCCCATCCAAAGGTATTATGGTATATGGAAATTCCATTTGAACACTACCCCCAATACTAGTACCCAATTTTTTAGATAGCAACATAACTCACTTTAGTAGATAATCTACAACAACAACATCCATACTCAGGAACTTAAGAGGGTATTGTGTGAGTTGCACCAAAAGTCCTTTGACCATGCCAATAACAAGTACTTCTATAGAATCCATGGCAAGGCATCATTCATATGCTATGGTTATCCTTATATAAATCTCAATCAATACAACTAGTGGCATAATGTTACAAGATGCACCAGAATTAAAGATACAATTATGGATAATTAATTCATTGATCAATAAGGTGGTATAGAAGGGGTTGACATCTATTTTAATATCTACCAATGTTTTTCCCAAATACACCTCTAAGGGATGATCATGAGACTCTAAGGTATTCTCACTTTCCATAGGGAAAGTAAGAGAAGTCTCAGCTTCAAAAATCTTATTGGTAGTGACCTTCTCGATGAATCTCAAATATTCAAAATCTCTTCTCTTGTGCTTTGAAATTCTAATAAATTCCACAAAAGGAATTGTGACCTTAAATTGACTCGATACTTAGGCCATGTCAAAATACTATATTTGGGCAGAAGAGTGTTAGTAGGTAGACCAGTGACACTCTCATTTTGGGTATACTCATCAAGAGTTAGAGGAAGAGGAGCAGGATAATCCAAATGTTTTACTTCACTTTTCAAGGGAGGTTTCATGGGTTCATCTTTCTTAAGAATAGTAGACAACATGGGAGTTCTATTCTTGTCTTAGGTATCTCTTCATTTGACATTATTAGGTGTAGAACTAGGCTTGGTAAGATATTGGACCTCCTTATTCCATTTGGTCTCCTTTTCTTTAGTTTCTAATTTAGGGGCAGTAGAGTTTTTATCTTTTAGAAGAGTATTTTGATCCTTACTTCTCAAATTATACTCCATATCTTGGGAAATTACTATGTGGATCATTAATTTTTAATCCTCAATTGATGGAGGATAATCTCCATATTTTTATTTCATCATTGATCTTAGAAACTCAAAATAATTAATAGGTAATGTATATTCATTTATCATGTTTATTTCATAGATGAAGTCTAGGGTTAGGACCCTTACCTTTTCACATGATTGTCAGAATTCTTGAGTAGTAGTATCACTCATCAACTCTATAGATGGAGAAATAACCATCACATCTAGTTCAAAAATTTAGAAATTAAAACATTCATATGTTAGAGTGTCTTCATAATTAGGGACATTTGGATCACTCATAGCTTCCTCTTGGAAGGTGTAAATTTCTTTCTCTTAGAAATAAACAATGTAAATATAATCATCTTTATTAGATGTAAATTCAAAAACTTTTAGATCTTAACCATCACCATCAATTGTGCTACATGGAGGATGACAAAGGAAGCACTCAATATCAAAATCAACTACATTATCCTTTATAGCTAAAGGATCTGATACTTCCCTCCCATTTCCTTAGTTTTCCTTTCTTTCATGTTTATCATCCCTTACCAGGCCCTTTCCCTTGTCACTAGTCCTGGCTTGGAAGGCTAACTTATTCTGACCCTGATCTTGGGGATGATTTCTTTCCTCCTTATGATCCCTCCTATCCTCATGGTTAGAAGAACCTTCAGATAACCCAATTTCTGCTATAACCAACTTGTAAGAGATCTCTTTCACAATAGTGGCTAGAGTATTCACAATTCCTATAGATCTACACTCTTATGGGAGGCTTGAAGCTTCTCGTTATTTACCAACTTGATATCAACCCTCTTGTTTAAAGGCTTACCCACAACCTTGATGTTTTTCTCTATTTGGATGGCCAAATTAAATTTTATCGTTACATTTATGGGAGCCTTATCTCTGAGATAATGAGCCACTTTCTTATCAAATACATCAAAATACTTAATCAAAGAAGTATCACCACTAGGCCTAATGTCTTTTGGTATCCTTCTCAATAGTTTGTTGAATCTATAATTAAAATCCTTGACACATTCATTAGGATTTTTCTTAAGTTTCTAAAATTTGGTAAGCAAGAACCTAAGATCAATGATATCCTTGAATTTCATCTTAAATTCCTCAATCATAGTTTGTCATGTGTCTATGGATCTATTAGGGAGTGATTTGAACCACTCCTAGACCTTATCCTCAAGTGTGTTCACAAAGAGCTTTATGCATACATCTTCTAGATCAATTTCATAATCTTCTATAACATTTAAGAAGGCTTTCAAATGTTATTTCCTAGACACATCATTGTTTCCTTGAAACTTAGGAAAAATATTCTTTACTTTGATGGGAACTTCATTACAGAAACTAGGTATACCATTGATTAATATGTCTAAACCTTGGGATCATAAATGGTCTACATATGTTAGCCAAACATTGATCATCTTCTCAATTATTGTCATTGCCTACATTAAACATCCTCCTTCTTAAATCATGGTCTCCCATCTCTAAATCTAAAAATGAATATGAACTAGGGGATGACTGAGAATGAATACTATGAGGAGGGATTGAAGGAGGAGAATTAGAATGAGGCCTTAATAATTGAACAGGAGGATTAAAGACTTATTTGGGGAGAAAGAACTTAACTTGAAATGAGCTAAGATTTCTTTGAGGCAATCTCATATCCTTTAACCAAAGGGATATTAGAGAAAAGGGAGTAAATATAATGGGGGGCAAACTGATTAGGTCTTACTTGATTACCTTAGTTTTGGCCTATAATAGCTTTCCACACTTATCTCCTTTTGGATGGAGCTTTCAAATCAAGGACAAGATCTTTAGATGGATATTTTTGAAAGGAAGATGTAATACCTTCTAGCTTTGTAGATGTAAAGAAAACTCTTTAAAATAGAGAAGAGTACATATAGTAGGCACTGATCTTTCAAATTTGATAACCACATAGTTTCCATTAGAACCAAAAACTTTATACCAAATTAAATAAAACTACACACATAAAATAATCGAAGGCAAACTTTTAGTCACTAAAAATAACTCCAAGAACAATGTAAAACATCTCACAACATGGGGGTGAACATGCCCAGTGGAATCACCAAGAAAGGATGTAAAAAACCAATAATGAACAATTCAATGTAATAACAATAGAGAATGAAATAAAAAACACTTATAGATCTCTATAAGTATTTTTGATAACATGGGTGATAAGAGATGTCCTTGAAAATGGCACCAAAAATATGTTAGTTCCCAATTGTACACATTTATTGCTCAGCCTTGCACACTTGAAGAGAGTGACAAGCAAAGCTAAAAAACCTAATTAATCTGTTGTTATAGCTAGGAAAGGTTTCGACATTATGACTAGATTAAACATAGTAAATGACTGGGAGGTAGTTATAAAGGGTATGGTTAGTTCCCTAATACTTTTATCTCTACCTAAACTAAGGTGAGAGGACCTAAGGGGTAGCTTTGCTCACATGAAGGGATTTTGAATTTTAATCTTCATGGGGATTGTTAGCACAAGGGAATACATTTATGATTAGAACACAACCAATCTTGCTCAATCCGCTTGACAAGCGTTGTCACACAAAGTGAGAAAATGTTCTAAGCCAAACATAAGCTACTAAAGATAGATGTGGACATGGTTACAACTTCCATTCTAAAGAATCTTCAACAATAAAGGGCTTAATAAGAGGTGATGTTGATATTCAATGCACAAAATGCAAACACACGATAAGTATACAATGTTTATGCACTTGCAGGCAAAAAAACTTTCGATAAGCAAAGGATGTGTTGTAAACAGGGTAGGACAAAATTATTAGTTAATAGAGATTAAAGTGAATGGTTAATATATGAGTACAAATAAGTTCAAATATACTGCTATGTTGCCTTTATGAGTAAATTTACCACATATCTAAAAAAAATGAAATTAAAATCATGCACAAATGATATCCTTTAATAACCTCTTCTAGTTGAGTTTTTAAGCCCAAAATTACCCTTAAAAAGGATATCAACACCCTATTCCCAGATCTCAAAGTAGAAAATATTTTATAATCTAGACATACACTATGAATGACTACCATAAAGATAAATAAATCAGATCACCAATAAACCAAGCATGTAAAACATGGAATTACACTTCAATAATGGAAATAGAATGGGAGCCACAAGCAAATTTCATTGATCAATTGAATCAAAAATGAATACAATGTGTATTGAGAAATATAATAGATTAACACTGTGCAAGAAGATCTTATATCAAGGGAAACATGTATAATTCTCTCAAATATTACCAATTATTTTACATTAGAAATCAATTTGGCACCAAAAGTATTACATAGTAAGGACTCCTTAAGGCTATCACTCTTTACTCAAAAAATTTATCGACCATTGTAAAGGGACATACCCCATTTACTTATCCAATTAAGCTAGGCCTAGCATATTCCTAAAGATGCTCTTGCTAGGAGATTCTTTCATGGGCTTGGATTTTGTTAGACCTTATAACAAACATGATTCCTAAAATTATGCTCATGCTCTTATGATGATGGCAAGATTGAGCCTCTACAAAGGTAGAATATTTATATTTATCCACTGGAGGATGATCCTACAAGGGATAAAAAAAACCTTTGTCCTTTTACATAACAAACAAAAACATCCCTTTCTTATGCACTTGATTACAAAAAACTACCTTCAAAGGGACATGCCACTATCAGATGGAGTGAAATGGTTCCCTAGTGGGAAATGAGAAAAAAGAAGAAGAAGAAGGGAGAGAAAATGGGAGGGAAGTTGTGTCATCTTGAAAGAAACTAAAATATCCAATTATGTCTCGAGGTCAATATAAATAATGGAATCCTTCACCAAACTATTCTTATACCTGGTATATTTTTTGTGCATGAGGGTAAGACTCCATTGGTTTGGGCCTACTTGGTATCTAAATTTGACTTTGTACTCCTCAAATAGGTGGAAATGTTTTGAAACATGGTTTGATTTTATCCAATGAGCTCTTTGAGATGGTCACAAGATTTCTCAAGTGACACCAATTTCTTTCTCTTACTAACATCAAAGGACTCTTATGGTGCATCAATGAGGCTCTTTAGATTAGTGCATACTAAGTCCTCACCCAAATCACCTGCACCATCAGAGCTTACCATATTTCTCAACACATCTATATCTTTTGTTGTAATCTTAAGAGGCTGCACTTCTCCTTTTATATGAAAGATGCCATCTTTGATAATCATCAGATGATGTTTGATTTCTAGTTAATACTCTTTGGGCATTTTTTGATAATTTAGAGTAATGATATTCTATATAATCAAAGTGTTTATACCCATATTACATATCTCATCCACCTTATCCTAAGATTATTCCCACTTTTTGGTGTCTACCTCATAGGAAAACATTTGGGCATCACACTCCCTTTTATTGTCCACTATGTTATTTAATCATTTAAATGCTAAGTGGATTATTCTTCTACCCTAGTGCCTAAGTCTTAATTCCAATCCTCTATTTCTCACCCTTTGGTCTTCAAATAATCAATCTAATCAAATTAAAATCATGAAAATTCAAGATAGAGATGACCTGAAGCCTTGCTAGCAATTGGAATCACCACCTTAGGCTCACTCAGTAACTTTTGCAAGTACTGGATCATATCTTGGTTTTCATCTTCAACTCCTTCATGCTAGCTTTATATTTATCCATTATATGGGCCACCATGTTAGCCAAAACCTATTATCTATGTTTCATCTCATTTTTTGATGGTTCCCCTAGACTATAGTTATAGATAGTGTAAGTCTCAAGGGGGACATCCTTCTTCAAGGCATATAGCAAAAGGATGCTTATCTCCACATTCCTTTCTCCTATAGTGGTGAAGGTGGTATCGAAATGTGTTATGTCCTTTTTATGGGGCTTGGCCTTGTGTGTCTGAATGATATTCATTATGTTGATCTCCCATATTTTTGTCATAATGTCCCTTTTCTCCTTGACCTATTAATTGACCCAGAGAAGGGGTCTAGTCTAGAACCCTATTGAAGTGGACATTGATGATGGCTTGAGATAGTGAAAGATGGTGTCATTAGAGTGATTGATGTCAAGAGTACCACATAAGTGGGTTGTGCGCTTAACACAAAATTCTCAATTTATTCATCACTCTCCTACTCCTCACCACTTTTATCCATGCCATGTTCTCTTTCTAGGTTCAACTCTATTTACTCCAAGACTTCAAAATCTAACACTAGATGATGAGACCCCTTTATAAATTTCTCAATTGAAGTCCTACAAAAAAGATATGCATCATCTTTCTTTTCTTTATTTATTTAGGCCTTAGACATGGATAAGGCTATGGTGATATCCTTAATGCCTTCACCCAACTCTTCACTAGTCATGGCCTCAGGACCTTTATTATGGGTTGGGTCATGGACCCAAATGTAAGGGAGAAGTCATTATGGTACTTTAATTGAATAAAAACTTCTATATTTACCTTCCTTAGCATCTTTATTCAAGTCATCCAGTTCTTTATTTGTTTTTGTATATGTGGGGGTACCCATTTGTAGGTTTTCTCCCCCACCTTCCTCTGTACTCACCTTCTCCTTTGGTTCTAAACTTAACACCTTTGGAGGGGAAGGGACACCTTTCTATACCTTAAGAACTACCTATAAGCCTAATTTATCAACCACCAATCTATAATTGGTAGTGACGTGTTTTTTTTGCTTCTGTTCTACTTTAGCTTTCTCATCAAATTTGTTCAACTCTTTAGCTCCACCCTAATCACCTTGGCCTAGTGTTTGGGTGATAATATTATAAATAAATGTATTTATATTTAATGATATGGATTCCTTTTCATGAGGGTCTTGAGCTTGCGTAGCCACCTCAAATCCAACCTACACAACATCATCAAAAGACAAAGGATCATTTGAGGTTAAACAGTCTTCCTCATTACCTTTGCTTTCTACTCCTAAGGGAACCTCTTCTGCAAATAAGCCCATCACCAGGGATTTCATTGGCATCTGGGACATTTCCCTCAAAGTTATTTACCTAATTTTGACTTGTAGAGGAATGAATTCATGTTGATTTTTCATCACCTTGATGATGGACCTACCTTCATCTGAATCTTCATCATCACTCATATCCCTCAACTTTTGGGCATATGAGGACTGGTCTTCTTTCCTCTTCATAGGGAGTTCCTTGGAAGGTAGGTTCATAAACGCAACCTCATTCATATTTATAGATAATCCACTTGGAGTTTGTATAGCCTTCTTAATTCTCTTTTTTTGGGTTGCTCTCTTTCATCTTCACCCACTCTCTTCCTTGAATATATCTTTAAGAGAGGGACAACTGCTAGTTATTTTTTTTGGTGGAACAGGTGGAAGAGTAATTAGGATGCCCATTGGAAAGATTGAAATTATTGGAGATCCTTCTACCAAAATATATATGGGGGTGATACTGGCTAATGTAACCTCCTCAATAATAATTTTATCCTAGTTTTTGGCTAGACTTGTTATCTTTGAGAAGGGCAGCCCAACCTTAGACTGTGATGTTATTTATTCTATATCAATTGGCTTGGTGAAATTAATAAAAATAATCTTATGCTTCCCCTTTCCCTTTTCTACTAGTGTGGAGACAAAGGATTACCATTGTATTCTATGAGGAAACCTTTTAGTTCCTAAACTTATCTGAGCTCTCAGAGGGCAAGGGTATCATACACACCAAGATCAACCCCATGTTCCTTCAACCACTTGAAGGTTCTCCTAATAATTATAAAGGCTCTAAAATGGATGAAATAATTCTCTTTAACATTAAATTCCACATGTGATATGGCCCAGGCTTCAATATTTGTGTCATTATACACTAAAGATAGTTTCATTTTATCATCTGCCATGTCCTTGGGGATGTAAGAAATATTATATGAAATAACCTTCTGCACTATCAACATCATGTAATACAATTTTATAACATCTTCCTTAGTGGTGAAATTGAACTAGATATCTTCATAATTTGATTGATGTAGACTCACATTGGTTACCATGTTTACCAATCATTTGATGTTATAGTTGGGCCTAGGTGGCATCTTATCAATTATATACTAGCCCATTTCTTGTTCCAATCCCTTTGCCTTGGAAACAAAAGGACATGAATAATATCCAATTATAATGGGAAACTTGAAGTTATTGTTTATATTTTTAGCTGCTATCGTCTTTTGTGGAGGCACCATCTATTAGCTCAACTCCATTATTGCCAACCTATCATCCAGGTGCCTTGGTAGTTTATGTGGACACCTTGAGTAATCACTTATCTTGATGTAGATAAATGTCCTAAATTAAATATAAGAGGCACCATATTCCTCAATTATGTCTTTGGCTACCTTGGACATTCTACTGAGGCTGTTCAAAGGACAAAACACACTCATCATAATGTTGAAGAAGAAATTGTAAACCCTACAAAAGTTTTTCTTGAATCCATCCATGATGATTTTTGGATATATCTCATAAATTCTCATCCCATTAGGGTTATTTATGATTCCTTATAATATCTTATTATGCACCAAGATATACATTAAATAAGAGGACATGTAAAATGTACCTATGACTATCTCTTTTAAAATAATTACATCTTGGAGCTACATCATCTGCCTATGTAAATTGTTTCTCTTAATGGTGGTCAGTCCAACTTCTTCTATCTCTCTAACATGAAGATTAGGATTAAGAACATCTAGGGCTCAAATTTATCCATAGTGGACATCCCATATATCTTGATGGCCATGGTGCTTACATAATATGGAAATTCATTAAATTTCACTAGCTTTAAACTTTTAGATATTTTGGAGACCTTTATCTTCTCTTGGATAGCCAGTAGGAGTTGATAATGTCTTAAATTTCCTTGTCATTTTTTTTGAATTCTCTTGGCATTATTTTAGGGAGAGTGTAATGATTTCAATTTGGGGAGGAATTCTAAGCATGGTACTAAGGGAAATAAGAGTGAAATAATAAAAAATGGAATGGATACTATCAACAATAGTCTTGGTGTTTGGTCGGTACACTTGAGCACATATAATAATCAATTTTGGGTATGGGGTAGCCAAGGGGAATGTTTCCACAGGGGTGATGTAACTCATAATAACATTAGAAACTATTGGGAGGGGCTTTAACCATTGTAATACATTTAATAGGGCCACAAAATCTAACCCTAGGAGATCTATATATTTAATCCCATCCAAGATAGAGACAGTGTTATTTTTCATAGTAGTCGATAATGTCACCATTTTCCCCTAGTTTTCTAGTGTAATATTTTGAATTTGAACAAACCCTTCACTCAGGAAACCCTCAAAATACATTAAAACCCCTCTCAAATAACACAACACAATGAGCTTAAAATAACACTTACTATTAATATGGAGGGCTACACATAATGGAATCTAAAAATCTATGAAGAATTCACCATAATCACTTTCTCATGCTGCACATAGCTAGGGTACAAAAATAGATCAAAGACATAAATAAAAGCTCTGAATGCAAAGGGTAAACATAAATGAAGGAAAATTCCTTAGTTATGTTATTTTGTATTTTGAAATTAGTATTACCATTAATGCTTTAATGTATAATGGGTAATTACCAACTACCCTCTTTAAGTCATTTAAGCCCATTTTCAAAAGAAGATAAGGAAGGTGCAAAAGTTTCCTTTATACCAAGTGACTCTCCTCACAACACATGGACCCATACAAGTGGAAAATATGTTATGGTACCTTTTTAGGACCTCAAGTACTTTTTCACCTTTTTCACTCATTATTTCCTTTGATGCAATGGTTCAATATGCCCTAAACTCTTCATGGGATGTAATAATGCCACATGTCATTATTTATCTTTACAAATTTGAGCATTTAGGCATTCAATGACCTTTTGAACCTTTCCCACCAAAATGTAAGTGAGGTAATATTCAAAAAGGGATCAAAAGTTAAAAGACCCTGAGGAGCTACAACATGGCATTTCTTTACTTAACACATTTAAGCACTTGGGCCTTAGAGACTTCCTGCACCTTGCCCACTAAAAGGTAAGTGGGGTAATATTTAAAAAGGACCCAAAACTTATGAAGCTCAAAAAACCTACCACATTTCCAACTTAGACATAAGCTCAGGCTCTCAACCACTTTTAACCTTTACACTAACTTTATTTATTTTGGGAAGGGTGAAAGATCCTCTCAAACTCCAACAAGATTCATAGGAGTCCCTTGAGATAGACATATGTCCTTCATTTTATTCATCAGTTAATTCCTCACCTCAGTTAGCAAAACATGTTGAAGGTGAAATTTGGCCATTTCATTTAGGGCCCTAGAATTTCTTCTTCAAACATAAGGCAACAAATCTCTGCATGGAAAGAGGCTTGGATATATTTCTATCTTCTCACTATGAATCATCCCATCATGAAACCTTTAGTCAAACCATGCCATTCCTTTATAACTATAGAAAATGTCCATTTTTATAAAGTAACCTTCAAACATTTTCTAGACATTCTTCAAGAATTTTGTAAGGGAAAAATGCCTGAAGGAAATAATCTTTCCAAAAAAATTTAGAGGTAAAATTACCCTTCAAAGGTGCCCTTCAATAATCTTGAAAAGGAAAAATGCATGAAATAAAAGTTCCTTTAGAGCTTTTACAAGGGCAAGATGATCCTACAAATCCTTCAAGCTTTTTGTGCGGGTGAATCATTCAAAGGACAAGTGCCCTTAGGACTTTTTAATGTGGAAAAAAAGTCCAAGATAAATGATCTAAAAACGTTTAAGACCAAAAGATAAGGTATGGAATTCTTTCAAAAATTTTTGGAGCAGATAAAATCTCTGATAAAAATACATCTTCAATGTTTTTATCCAAAATAAAAATCTCAAAGATATATATATTTTTTAGGCATTGTGTTCATGTCAAAAGGTCTAAAACATTGAAGGGATAGAATGTTTTCACTCAAAAAAATCAATACAAAAGACTTGGAAAATTATGAACATGAACTTTGACCTTTCGAAGGAATATATAGAGACAAGATTGGAGCTAGTGACTTAAACATTGGTAACCACCAAGTTCAAACTTGGGAATTTTAATGACAAGGGCCCAATTTCTCTAGTGTAATTTTGGAAACTAACACTATCCATGGTCTTACACTATAACTCATAAAATATAAACCCAAGAGGGTGCCAAAAACCATGTGAAAAATAAATGAAGTAAGAAAATGATGGTATTTGTGAGGAAAACTAGGTCCTATTCATGGTTTTACAATGCAACTCATAAAATAAGAATCCAAGGTATGTCAAAAAGTGTGTAAAAAGTGTATGAAAATAAAGAAGACTATGGTACATCATGAGGAAGACTGGGTCCTATCCACAGTTTTATAATGCAACTCATGAGAAAAATGGGAAACCAAAAGACCAAAAAGGAAGGACTAAAGGCTTGTGAAAAAAGAGGACTTCTACAAAGGGAGAGACCTGTGTAAATATCCTAAAAAAAGTGTTAGATAGATAGCATATAGAAAGAATGAAAATAATGAAAATTTTCTATGTTAACATCTATACCAAGGATGATCATGTGAGGGACAATCCTAGGTGTCTCAAAATGTTTCTTGAAGTTGAATTAGTTTGGTAGCATGTAATGGAGAATAAGGGTGGGCATCAAAATATGCCCCAAAGGGTAAGTGGATATAGGGATGGGCATTGTACGGTGCCCTAGAGTCTAAAGTGATATGTGGGTGGGTATCTTAAGATGCCCCAAAGGCTAGAGTAATATGTGGATGGGCATTGTAAGATGCCTCATAAGCTAAAAAGAGGAAGAAAAGATAAGAAGTGAAGAGAACCCCATATAGTATATAAATGGATTTAAGTTATCCAAGCAGATTATAATAGGGTACATGATGATTGAGGAAATAAAAATGATGCTAAGAAAGAAAAATAAGAGGAAAATATAAAGAACTAAATCACACATATAGGGAAGGTAGAAAAAGTACAAAGTCAACTAGGTTGCATTAGTACAAAACATAGGGTCTCAAAATTGTATAGAGTCAACCTAGTATAAGAAACAAGAGATAAAAAAGAGTATAAAGTTGAAAAAATTGACCTAGTATAGGAAACAAGATCTAAAAAAGTATACAAAGTTGACAGAGTAAACCTAGTACAATAGGCAAGGGAAAAATAAATAGTCTATAAGAGATTATGTCAAGTAGAACGATTGTGTACTAAAAACAAAAAAATTGAAATTAATTTTTAAATAAATAAATAAATGGAAAAACACAATCAATTGAGTTAATGAGGTTGATCCAATTGAGGCACACAACTCAAAACCTTGCACCAACATTGGCTAATGCAAGTTTTTATAATGCAACATACAATTGAGCAAAAAGCAAGTAGTCAACTTTGGAAAGTAAAATCTAACTAAGTGGTCAACCTAAATGTTGTTATATTATTATAATATGATTTTGGATGTGATAGGAAGTTGGATATAAGTCAGGAACTAGACAAAAATATAAGGATGGTTTTAGGATGTTTGGGTTGAAAAGGATTTGTGTTGGTAATGGTACTAGAATGGTATTGGGGCCTACCCCCTCACTTCACACACCATAGTGATAAGGGTTTTAGGTGCTTATATAAAATATACCATCAACCATGTGTTTATACTTGGCCATAAAACCAAGTTAGCTTCCCATTTAGTGATGAAATCCAAGTAGGTAGGCCTTGGATAAATAATTATTAAAAAGTGTTTTAAGATTTTGTGATTTGGTAGTGTGTGCATAAAAGAGAAAATAGTTCAACTGAATGGTATATTGAAAAACCACATAATTAGACTATGTGATCAATTATAAGCATGTAAACAAAAATAAATGAAAGTGTGAGATAATTACTAGAATATAAGGATTAATTCCAACTTTAAAACATAATATAGTGTTGATTTTGTCAATAATATATGTAGATAATATAGAATAGGGTCAACATTGTCATATATATACTATGGAAGAAAGGGTCTACAAATGAAATACATCAATAAAGTCAACCTATCTTTCCAGGCAAAATATAAAATATAGAACTAAGTCTACAGGGTTAACCTAGTTGACTGTACAGGGGAAATTTTAAAGAATTTAAACTATAAAAAATAGAACTGCAACAAATGCTAGGAATGATAAAGAAGGATAAAAATGAACCTTGGTGGGTTGGATGATGCAAAGGAAAATAATATTATTTTTTGAATAACCTTGATTAATACTTTTAAATATTTATAACTATGTCGACTAGGTTGACCTAACTTTATAGAAACTTATAGATGATATACTAAAAATGTGTAGGGTCGACTAGGTCAACCTAGTATCCTTAATTGGATGTCTAAAAACATGTACTATTTCGATTGGGTTGACCTAGTAGCCTACACTATATGTTTTAAAGTTTGAAAACCTATACTATGTTAACTGGGTTGACCTAGTAGCATGTACTTGAAGAATAACCTACATGGACAAAATAGAGTCATATGGATGTAACTATGTGTTAAACCTACAAATATAAGTCATGAGCTAGGATGGCCAAAATCTAAACTACTTCCTATGTGAAAACCACTCAAAACTATCTAGGGTTGACCCAGTCAACCTAGCATAACCACCTAACAAAAGGGACTTATGGTGAGGAAAAGAGGGATGGAAATTAGAAAAGACTAGAAGAGTGTGCAAAGGAGGAGTAATAGCTTAGGGAATGGTTTTAGGAGATGGTTGGATTAGAAATAAGTGGAAAAATGGGAAACAATCATGTTAATCACCAATGCTCTACCCACCCCTTTCCCAATGCATAATTTAAGGCATACACTTAGAGAGATTGAGTCTCAATGGGTTCTAGCAAGATGTAAAGCATTAGTATTTGATAAAAGTTTAAAATATTGTGTATAAAGAAACTGATAGTTAAAATAATGGAAATGAAATATTGGGCCATTTTATTACCTTTCTAATTCTCTTGTAGTCTTGATTCAATGATTTTTAGTTTTGTCTTATTGGACATTTCATGCTACAAGTGTTAGTTTTTATTACATTCATGTATATTCACATTTGATCTTATGTTCTTTGGTTCCTTTATATTCATCTCCCACATGTTTGGTGGCGATCATTTATTTAGTTTTTCTTACTTGTAAAATTTATGCCTTATGCAGGTTTGATGTCATTTTGGATTATTTAATGTAGTGCATATTTAACTTACTATAATTATAGGCTTGTTAGTTCATTGTTAATTAAATGTTATTGAACCCTTAAGGGATCATGATATTTGAACTATGCATTGAATCTGGAGGTGTCCATGATGTTGTTTTGTTAGGATGGAATGATGGTCATGATGACCTATGGGACTCATGAGGCCTTTTGAACTACCCCCCTAGGCATCATGAAGAATATTGGTGGATGAGATTTTAGGTTTTTGTTATTATCATTATTTATTTTAGTTTTGGTTGCTAAACTCATCTCTCAATTAGGGAAATGGATTTTTAGATAATCTTTGAGCATTAGCTTAAACTAACTATTCGGCCTGGAACCCTATGGAAAAATGGTGGTGTTAAAGTGAATAGTGGAGGCTTTTATTGTGCAAGACATTAATTGTAGAAAGGAGAAAATAGGGTCCACACAAAGAAGGAAGGTGTGGGTTTCCTTTAGGTGGCTAGAAGAAGAAGGATGGGCATTCACCATTTTCCTTCTATATACAGATGGAATTGAGTCCAAGTAAATAATGCTTTAAAATTTGACATGGGTGAATGACTACAAGTTTAATTTTCTTTTAGGTAAAAATCTTAAGCCTATAATGACTATCGATTCACCATGAAGTCATAAGGCTTCATAACCAACCCACAATTAAATTATAATCATATTAAATCAATATTAATGTTGTGTGGGTTGAATAATATATATTATTTATTTGGGTTGAGAGATGTTATCTTTGATTTCTAATTTATGCCTTTTTGAGCTCAACTTATAGATCTAGTATATGATCTTTTGATTAAAACCCTAGCTGGGTAAGGTTTGTTAAATATTAGGTTTTCCTTTCTTATCTATTTGATGTCTAAGTGGTATTCAATGTTGTTGAGTTTAAAACCCTTTTGAGTCTTGAAGACCAATTTAGATTAAATCTTGGTGCTCAATCTTTCATTTTTGGCTTGGTGTTTTAGTTCATCATTGTAGTCATTGGAATGGTGTATGATTATGTCATGGAAATATTATTTTCAGTTGTAGGTGACTATTTCATTAGAATATAATAGTTTTATTCTTTTACAATCAAGATTTAAAAATTGTATAGATGAGCATAGAATTTGGTGTCCTTGGTTATATTTTTCTTAGGTAAAGAATCCAATATTTTATAGGGATTCTTGAAGATGTTGTAGTCTTAATCATTTATAGACTCTCTTTGGTATTGTTGATATTATGTCATGGTACCTTTGTATTCACATGTAAGCTGGAAGATTGTATTTTGATTAATTATGAGCTTCTTCCATTTATAAACCTATTGATTGAAACAAATGTATGTGAACTCCTTGAGTGAGGCATCATTGAGTTTGTTGAATGGATTTGGTTTACATTGGTGACATATAGTTCTTGTAAGATGCTAGTTGTTTATTAAATAATATGCATGTATATTCCAATGTAATTTTTTTACTATTGTTAGCATCCCTATCTTTGAAAATTTTCATTAAGGATTGATTACCTTGTGTTATTATTTTTGGTGTGTGACTATTATTCCCATTTTTATCCATGGCTTCAATCTCATATCACATGCCCATGCTCTTTATCCAATCCTAGACGTTTGATTTCCACCATGAAGATGATTATTATGGTAGTTAGGGCCACCGATGGTTTGGCTCATAGGATTGGGAATAAAGATTTGTTTTGCTAGAAGTAATCTTCTTTTCTATTTAGATTCAAGTTACTGACATGTTTCCAATTTTAAATTAGATATTCTTTAGTTGTATTTATGGAATTTATTTTATTTGTGAAGAGTTATATTTAGCCATTCTTTACTTTCCTATATTATAAATTATTCTTTCATTACATGTTTATATTATGAGTTAATTACTATAATGCTTAAAGTTAGTGTTAATTTGAATTGCTCAGTGTAGGAACATTATTTTTTTTAATTACTTAGTGAGATCTATTCATGTATATTATTCTAGATTTTAATATTAAAATATATGTCCTTTTAAGTGTACTTAAACTAGTATTTCATCTTTATTAACCATTGGAATATGTAAATTGGTGTATTCTTTTACTCATGTTTCAGTTATAAATGACTAGACTATAATGGTTAAGGGATTAATACTTTTGTTCCAATTTTCCTAATAAGTATTCATAGTTAAGTTAATGAATGAATGTTCCAATATTTTTTATTGTTATTTAATATAGAATAACCAACATTTATATTGATAATGGTAACCTAGATAATTTAAAATGGTTTAAATGTAAGATTAATAATATAATTTAGTGATTATTTCCTAAAGCAATTCATAAGGATATTAGTTTATAATTTAGTGATTATTGCCTAAAGCAATACATAAGGATATTAGTTTACATTAAAAAGTTGGAAATCTGACTTGACTTGTTAGAAGTTAAATCTATTGGTATTACTTGCATATTATTATTCATACAATTTTTATTAGAAATATTGGTATGGATCTTGATGTTTGACCAAATGTCTAAATCCCTATAGGCATGTACCAGTTCAATTAATTTGTTATTATTTTTCTTGTCATAAAAGAATTGCATTAAGGCTATGTTTGATTTCCAAAACTATAATATGGAATAGTAAGTAAGATGTAAGATCAATTTTTATTGTAGATCTTTATTTATTATCTTAATTTATCAAATAAGGATTATAGTTGGCTTCTATACATTGGAATATATGATTCATTGGACTATTGGAATGGATGTTTATCCTATTTAGATAGAATAGTTATGTTTTAATGCAACGTTTCCACTTAAATTCTATGATTGGATTTTGTCCAAATGGATAATTAAAGGGTAAAATTATCATTGATATTAAGTTATTTTTAAATATAATTGTTTTATTATTTGATGTTAGGTTATGGCTAGTGTATGAACAAAAATCTTGTGAACTAAGTGTAGTTAAAATTAGGTCTCATTCTAAAAATTATGTTAGGTGCTTAGTGTAGGAATGTTTTTGTGTTTAATTAATTAGTGGGATTGATTCATGTATATTAGTCAAGCTTTCAATGTTAAAATATATGTCCTTCTCGATGTACTTAAAGAAATTCTACATCTTGATTAACTATTGAAATATGTAAATTGGTGTATTATTTCTACTCATGTTACAATTATAAATTATTAGGCTATGATGGTTAAGGGATTAAGACTTTGATTCCAATTATCCTAATAATTATGTAGATTCAAGTTAATAAATGCATGCTTTAGTATTATATGTTCCTATTTTATATGAATTAACCAACATTTAGATCGATAACGATAACTTGGATAATTTAAAATTATTTAAATGAATTATTAATGTTAGTATTAAGTGTTTATTGCCTAAATCAATTCATATTGATATTGGTTTACATTAAAAAGTTGGAAATGTAACTCAACTTATTATAATTTAAAGTTAGTAGTATTGCTTGCATATTATTATTCATACAAATTCTGTTAGCAACATTGGTATGGATCTTGATGTTTGACCAAATGGACATATACCTATAGGTATGTACCAATTCAACTATTTTTTATTTTTTATTTTTTTTTCCTCTTGTAAAATAATTGCATTAAGGCTATGTTTGATTTCTAAAACCATAACATGGAATAGTAGGTAAGATGCAAGTTCAATTTTTTTTAGCTCTTGATTTATTATCTTAATTAATCAAATAAGGATTATAGTTGGATCCAAGACATTGGAATATATGATTCAGTGAACTGATGGAATGGATGTTGATTCTATTTGGTTGGAACAATTATGTTTTAATGCAATGTTGCTACTTCAATTATATGATTGGCATTTTGTCCAAATGGATAATTAGAAGGTAATGTTAGCATTGATATTAATTTGTTTATAAATAAAATAGTGTTACTAGTATTTGATTTTAAGTTATGACTAGTGTATTAAAAAAAATTGTGCACCAAGGGTAATTATCAAAATTAGGTCTCAATTGAAAAATTATATTACTACACCTACATTATTTTGGAATTAAGATAGCTTAACAAGTAAATGAGTGTTGAAATTTCCCCTTTCTTGTAACATTTGAATAAGAGGATTATTGTTTAATTTTTATTATTAAGTCACTAAATAGTAATATTACCTTAGGTTTATGCAAAAATGTGTATTCCATCTTTTAGGAACATTAAGGTATGTTTATGGTGTATAAATCTCTATTAATATGTAGTGAAGCATATAGAAGATACTAATTTAGAATTTATATAGCTCAGATGATTATTTAACTTAAACCAAGTTAAGATTAAAAAAAAAGAATCAAAAATTAATAAATATTCTAATATGGAATATAAGCATGGTTTTTGAGAAATTTGCTTTCGGTTTTAGTTAACCTTAATATTTTCATACTTAATAGACATGCAACTACTAAAAATAACCAAGGGAAAAGCAGGCAAAAAATAGAGATAAGACCTTTATTTACTAACCTACAGATGGTTAATAATATTGAATGTGTGATTAAAATTAATATTTTGATGATTATTTAAGTTGATGTGATGGCATATTATGGGGTATTATCCATATTCAATGTAAATTATCAAGACTCGTGTAACATTAGAATGTTAAATTAATGTTATAAAATGAAAAGTATGTCTTCATTACTATCATGCTACAACAAAGAAACAATGGTGCATTGATTCCTAAGTAATGAATAGGTCAAATGGCCAAAAGGGATAGCATAGACATATACATTCTACTTTCATAAAGATTAAAAGAATAAAAGTGTTTCAAAATCTTATATTATATTGATTTTGTAAATAGTCCTATAATTCATGCTCGATGATTTCAAAATATATGTAAATCCTTGTCTAAATAAAGTTTAGTAAGATGATTCTTCTATTGAGTTTTTAGAAATTTTTAATCAAACTATTTTTTTGTTTCTAATTTTTAGGTTTGTATATTTAACTATATGATTAGCTATATAATCTCAGATATCATTAACTAGTATTTTCATATTTATAATATTGACTATGTGGACTAAACCAAGATATTTATTTTCATATTATCAGTGCCACAATCATGAATAAACTATCTATTTCTTCTAACCATTAATTTACTCATTAAGGAGAGCGGGATGCTTACTTAGGGTTAAGGACCCTTAGATTATCCTATCAAGAAGATAACTCAGTGGTATAGAGTTATGATTTTATTAGTGTGGACCCACACATTGATGTACACTAAACTATATGCTTCTAATGGAAACATTTTTATTTCATATATAACCCTCTAATGGTGTTTATCCCTAGTTGAGAATCTTTAATGACTTGATATAGTTATTGGTTGCTTGCACATTAGTGTGAAAAATAGAAAAGACACATTTATGTGTTTGTAAGTATGTAATAATCTATACATGTAGTTCCTTCTATACTCTAAATACAATTAATTTCAATAATAATAAAAAAATCAATTCATTATTTGGGGTTGTTTCACCTGGTATCAAAATAAGGTTATTATAATAAGGTAATTTTAGGAGATGGTTTCCTAATTCTATACTCTGCCTAAACCATAGTTCTATGCCTTCTCAAGAAGATGGTTAGAGATATATCTAGTGGTGTTAACATTATAAATGATCAATTAATGATATACTAGTAATAAGGGGTATAAGAAGAGGTATGGGATATGGGGCTTAAAATCTCAATTAGAATATACCGAACCTCCTCTTAATAATGCTGATAACATCAATGAGGAACCTAATCCTCATGTAGCCAAATATAACCCTACCAATAAGTAGGAATAATTAATTAATGGGATCCTAATAGGATTGAAATCCCTTCAAGACAAGATATAAAATTAGGAACATAGATTGAATAATGTAGGTATTCTTCATGAATAAGTGCTCTGCCTAGAGATTGGTCAAGTAGAAGAGTAGGTGCTTGAAGAGGTACCTTTGATTATGGTTAACCCAATCATAAAAGATCTAAAAATTTTTCCACCACCCATGTTTTTAGGTAAATAATATATATATGTGCCTAATGCATTTCTTTTGAATTTGTATAATTATTTCAATTTTCATAATATGCCATCTAATGTAAAATTTAGGGTGGAAACCTACAAGCTAATTCAACCTATTACTTTATAATGGAATCACCTCTATGCCTTAGAGAGATATAAACCTATGAATCTAACATGAACAACATTTGAATTATAATTTTGAAAAAGGTACTTAGGAGCTAATTTCAAGGAGCAAGAAATAATTAATTTCTAGTTGTTAAAATAGGAAAACATGATTGTTATTGAACATGAAAATAAGTTACTCAACCTATTACGTCATGCGAACTATATGCATGACAAAGAGAAAAAAGTGTCTAAATTAGAATTGGAGAGAAAAATAGGTATTAATACATAATTTCAATATGACAAATCCAAAAATATTGGCAGTTGACATTGAATCTACTCATAGGGTAAAAGAGAAAGAAAAGTCTCAATAGAGGGTGAGACAAGATTTTCAAATGAATATGAAGAAATATAAGGCTAAAAATATCTTTCATGTACATAATAACTTAATAAAATAATATTTTAAACACAATTTTTATGGAAATAATAGAAAATTTAATAGATTTTAGGGTTAAAATAGAAATTTCAAGTCCCATGGCTCCTCAAAAATGAATTCATACAACAAGGAGCATAATTAGGATAGTCAATGTGGACCAGCCATAGGGTTAAAAAATGTTTCTATATCACCAAAATGGACTATTTAACGGTGCTAATGTGGTGATAACCACTATCATAAGGATTTCCCCAAGTTGAAACTAGAACAACCAACAAACCATCAGGTGTATGCAGTTGTAGATAATAGGAATGCTGATTTTTAGGCTACGCTAATTGAAATAAAGTGTATTATAGATGGTATTTTTTTATCTATTTTGATTAATTATAGTGAAATTAACATTTTTTATTTAACGAGTTGTTATTATTTAATGTAAAGTAGTACTTAATAGATAAGAGAAGTATGGG
The DNA here is from genome assembly GCA_037957365.1 of Torreya grandis. Taxonomy (NCBI): domain Eukaryota; kingdom Viridiplantae; phylum Streptophyta; class Pinopsida; order Cupressales; family Taxaceae; genus Torreya; species Torreya grandis. The sequence goes on from JARHVA010002334.1 coordinate 1,321,883, forward strand.
AAGTTAAGCATGGTATTGGTAATATAGTGCCTATTCAAGAGTATTTAGAACAAGTTAAGCTTCATTTTGTTGTTTTTAAAAACAAGGTAAATATATTTTTAACACCCTTTTGGTCTTATGATGTCATATTTGGCATGGAGTGGATATAACAACACCAATCCATGCTTGATTGTTTTTGAAAAAGAATGTAATTTATTGATGACTTTGGAAAGCATGTAGAAATATAAGGCATCTAAGGATCAAAAGTGCAAAAAATAATTTCAGATCTATAACTAAAAATGGATGTAAGTTCTATGCAATTTAGTTGTAAGAGTTACCCAAGGAAGAAGAACAAGCCTATGAATATTTTCCTATTATAAAGAATTTATGGATGTTTTTCCCATAAAACTACCTAGTCTTATTCCTAAGCATGAGTTTGACTTATCTATAGATATTATGTTAGGATATTCCCCTAAATCAAAGGCCCCTTATCAAATGAATGTGAAATATTTATAAGAGATAAAGGTTCAACTATAATAACTTTTATATAATGGGATCATTAGGCCAAGTGTTTCTCCTTCATGTGCACTAATGGTCTTTGTGAAGAATATATAATGTTGAGGCTATGTATTGATTACCATATGCTCAAAAAGGTAACAATTAAGTATCACTACCCATTACCAAGGATTGATGAGGTTTTTTTATCAAATTAAATATGTAATAGTATTTTCTAAAATTTACTTAATATTAGGCTATAATAATTTAAGAATCAAGTATGAATAAATTCATAAAATAGCATTCTGAACTTGGTATGGCCACTAAGAGTTCAATATTTTTCCATTCAGATTAACTAATGCACCTATTACATTTATGAACCTGATGGATATCATATTTAGGTATTTTATATACAAGTTTTTACTTGTATTCTTGGATGACATCCTTATTTATTCAAAATATGATTCTATGCATGATCGACATTAAGACTAGTTCTACAAAGGTTAAGGCAATATAAACTTTATGAGAAATTATCAAAATGTGATTTTTACCAATCTAAAATACACTATTTGGGTCACATCATTTATAATAAAGGCATTATTCTAGATCTAACAAATATTTTAACTATTCAATAGTGGTCTAATCCTAATAATGTGCATGAAGTGTGTAGTTTTATGGAACTAGCTCATTACTATCACTGATTTATAAAAGATTTATCTTGGCTATCCAATCCTATCACTTCTTTAATATGTAAGGGAAATAAATTTATTTGTATGCCTCAATGTGAAGAGGATTTACATAATCTTAGAGTTTTATTTAAAATAGTTCTAATTATAATTATTCATGTGGCAACTTTGAGATTTGCATTGATTCTTCTAAGGAGGGATTCATTGTCATCTTGATCCAATATGGTAAATTGGTGGATTATGAGTCATCCAAGATCAAGGATCATGAAAATAATTATCTTAAACATCATTTATATATTTCTTCCATAGTGAAGACTTTGAAACAATGGAGGTACTTATTATTAAGAAATCATTTTAAGGTGAAGTCTGATCACTGCACCTTAGAACACTTATTTTCATAGGATGATTTGAATGCACACCAACATAGATGGATAGAATTTGTAAATAGTTTTAACATGGACATATCCTATGTTAAGGGAAAATAAATTCATTTTGTTAATTCACTCATCTAATGTACATACCTTACTACTATGTCTATGCTATGAGGAAAGTTCAAAAATACTATGTTAAACATCAACTTATTGATAAATATTTCCAAGAAGTGCAAGGCTGGCTAACGAGCTTTTAGTAAAATATTTTAATATTTTTTTATTGATATATATGAATTTTTGAATCATAAAAACATAATTTTTTTACCTGATTTGAGTGATTTTTGGACTCTTGTGCTGTAAGAATCACATACAACTCCCCATTTTTCTACTTTGGGTGTCAAAAAATGACACATGAGCTAAAAAGGCATTGCTTTTGGCTTGACATGAGGCATGATTTGCTAATTTTATTGTAATATTCTTATAATGTCATCATATATAGAATAAACATTACCACTAGGGGTTTACTATATCATCATGATATACCCATTGGTAAGTGGGATATAATATCCCTTGATTTTATTGAAGTGTTACCTAAGTCTCTTAGAAAACTTGACAATATTATAGTGGTAATCAATAAAGACATGAGGTTAAGCACTTCATTGTTATAGATTTAATAGATGACACATCCGTATTTGGAGAGTGTTCTATAAAATTATTGGTCTAATTACATGGATACCTAAAGTGATAATTTATGATCAAGACAAGTTATTCAAGTCAAGGTTTTGGTGAACCTTGACTGCAAAATTTGACACCTGGTTGAACTTTAGTCCCTCATAATACCAAGAAATTGGTGGTCAAATTTAAAGACTCAATCAAGTGGTTAAGGATATGTTGTGAATGTACATTATGGATCAAAAATCTATGTGGGAGGACTATCTCCATTTAGTTTATTTTGATTATAATAACTCATACCATTAAGTGCTAAAAATGGCTCATTTTGCAGCTCTATATGGGATAAAATATAGGACCTCACTTGGATAGGATAGTTTATAAAATAAAACCATTGCTAACCATAAGGTATCGTGAGAGTATGATAAACAAATGGACTTAATCCACCATAATTTAAATGTTGCCTTAGACTGACAAATGAGTTATGATGTTAAAAATAAAACACCTCATGATTTTTTTGTTGGAAATAAGGTTTTTTTATGTGTTATACCTTAGAAAAGTTTAATTAAGTTTAGAAACACTTCCAATCTAGCTCCACACTTTGTCAGACCCTTCAAGATTATGGATAAGATTATCCTTATTACCTACAAGTTAGTTTCCCCCCTTCTCTATCTATCATCCATGATTTTTTCCATGTTTATTTATTAAAGAAATATATACCTGATATTTCTCATGTCTTAGGTTGGAAAAATATCTAGGTTATGTAAGAGAAAAATATGTTGTTGGGACCAATAAAATTTTTGGACCACTGCAATGTTAAGTTTTGAAATAGAAACATGTAACAAGTTTTGGTAAAATGGCACTATCTAAGTGAAATAAGTGCCACTTGGGAAGATGCACGATTATGTAGATAGCATTATCCTTAGTTATTTTGAGTAGTCACCATGATGAATCCTCTTTAAGGGAAGGAGGATGTCAAGACCCAATCCTATGATACATTTGGTTACTAGTTATGAGAGTTTTATAACATATATTTATTATTTTGATGCCTATTCAAACTTTGTGTTACATATGTGATTATAATTATGACATTATGTTTGAATTCATATCTTACAATATAATATTGATTGATACCATAGTGGATGATTATAGATGATTTGTTGTATCATGATTACATAATGTATATTTTAAATTATGTTATTTTATATAACACCATGTTCATATACTATTAATTTTCATTATCATGATTGTAGGAATTAGTTATATGAGCTAGGCTCAGTGGAAGACTTTAGTATCTTGGGTAATAAGGAAAGTGAGAGAAGTTAGTTGATATCGATAGTTAGAATAATGCAAATGAGATCTCAAGACATATTATTTACTTCCTAATTATGTTGTAATCCCGATTTGATGATTTTTAATTTTGTCTTCTTGGACATCTTACATACAAGTGTTTTTTTATTACATGCATATGTCTTCACATTCGATACTATGTTTTCTGGTTCATTTATATTAGTATCCCACATGTTTGGTAGTGTTTATTTGTTCAATTTTTAATGCTTGTAAAAGTTGTGCCTTATGCAGGTTTGGTGTCATTTTAAATTATTTAATATAATAAATATTTATCTTATTGTAATTATAGACATATTAAGCCATGGTTAATTAAATTTTGTTGATACCTTAGGAGATCATGATATTTGACCTATGCATTGACTTGGGATGGAGCCATAATGTTTTTTTGGTAGGATGGTACAATGGTCATCATGGCCTATGGGACTTGTAGGGCCTTTTGACCTACCCTCTAGGCATTATGAATAATATCGATCGATGAGATTTTAGGTTTTTATTTTGATCATTTTTTGTTGGTTACTCAACTCATCTCTTGAGTAGGGGCATGGATTATTGGAGAAGTTTTGAGACTTATCTAGAACCAACTATTTGGGATAGAATCCTAAGGTAAAATGGTAGTGAAATATTGAGTAATGGAAGATTTTACTACATAGGCCATTAATGGTAGTAAGAAGAAAATGGGGTCCACTTAGAGAACATAGTTGTGGGTTTCATTAAGGTTTCCAAAATTAGAAGGATGGAAATTCACCATTTTACTTCTCTACAAGCATGACATTGAATCCAAGTAAGTATTAATTTAAAATTTGACATGGGTAAAGGACTGTAAGTTTAGTTTTATTCTAGGTAAAACCTTGAGCTTATAAATTAATTTCAGTCCACCATGAATTCATAAGGCTTCATAGGAAATCCGCAATTATCTTATAATCATATTAAAGCATTATTAATGTTGTGTAGGTTGAAGAATGTATATTGGGTATTTGGGTTGAGACATTTTGTCTTTGTTTTCTTGTTTATGCCTTTTTAGGCATGAATTATAGATCCATTGTAAGTTATATTAATTAAAACCCAAGCTAGGAAAGGTTTGTTAAATATTGGGGTTTCCTTTCTTATTTTCTTGATGCCTGAGTGGTATTCACTCTCATTGAATTTGAAACCCTTCAAGACCACTTTAGATTAGATATTAGTGTTCAATATTTATTTATTGGCATGTTATTTTAGTCTATAATGGTAGTCATTAGAATGGTGTATGATTATGTTGTGGAAATATTGTTTTCAATTGTAGGTGGCCATTTCATTATAATATAATAGTTATGTTCTTTTACAACCAAGATTGAAAAATTATATGGATAAGTATGTCATTTTGTTTCCTTGGGTATGTTTTTCTCAAGTAAATAATCTAATCTTTTATAGGGGTTCTGGAGGATGTTGTAGTTTTAACCATTTCTTAACTCTTTTTGGTGTTTTAAAGATTCTGTCAAGGTAGTTTTGTATTCACGGGAAAGTTAGAATATTATCTCCTATTTAAATATGAGATTATTTAATTTATAAACCTATTGGTTACACTAAATGTCAATGAACTCCTTGAGTGATGCATCATTGAGTTTTTTGAATGGATTTGGTTCAATTTGGTGACAACTAACTCTTACAATATGCTAGTAGTTTTCTGATTGGGATTCATGTATATTCCAATGGAATGTTTAGACTATTTTTAGTGCCCTTTTATTTTAGATTCTTCATTAAGGATTGATTGCATTGTGTTATTATTTTTGGTGTGTGACTGTTGTTCACATTTTGATCCATGGCTTCAATGTCATAGAACATGCTCATTCTCTTTCTCCAATTCTAAATGTTTGGTTTCTACCATCTAGCTAATGGTTGGGGTGGTTAGGGCCATTGAAGGTTGGGATCATAGAACTAGGCATAAGGATTTACTCTGCTAGAAATACTTTTTTTTTAGTTGGATTTGAGTTGGTGACATGTTTCTAGTTTTACCGTAGATTTTTTATGCTTCAGTTGTATTTATTAAAGTTATTTGATCAGTGAAGAGTTATATTTAGTCAATATTTACTTGCCTATATTATTAATCAATTTTTAACTACATGTTTAAATTATGAGTTAATTTGATAATGATTAGATTTAGTGTTAATTTGAATTGCTCAATCTAAAAACATTATTGTGTTTAACTACTTAGTGAGATTGATTCATGTATATTAGTCAGGCTTTCAATTTTTAAATAGTTTCCTTCTCAGTGTACTTAAATCAATATTGTGTCTTAGTTAACCATTAAAATATGTAAATTAGTGTATTTTTGTACTCATGTTGTAGTTATAAATTATTATGATATAATTATTAAGGTATGGAGACTTATGTTCCAATCATCCTAAGAAGTATGTAGAGTTAAGTTAATGAATGAATGTTCTAGTATTATATGTTCCTATTTTTATATGGACTAACCAAAATTTAGATTGATGATGTTAATTTAGACAATTTTAAATAGTTTAAATGTAGGATTAATGTTAGTCTTGAGTGTTTATTGCCTGAAGCAATTTGTATGTATATTGGTTTACATTAAAAAGTTAGAAATCTAATTCTACTTGTTAGAAGTTAAATCTATAAGTATTAATTGCATATTATTATTCATATGGTTTTTATTATCAACATTGGTATGGATCTTCATGTTTGACAAAATGGTCAAATCCCTATAGGGTTGTATTAGTTCAACTATTGTTTGTTATTATTTTCCTCTTGTAAAAGAATTGAATTCAAGTTGTGCTTGATTTACAAAACCATAATATGGAATAGTAGGCAAGATGCAAGATGAAAGTTCAATTTTTATTTTAGCTCTTGATTTATTATCTTAATTGATCAAATAAGGATTATATTTGGATTTGAGACATTGGAATATATGATTCAATTGGCTATTGGAATGGATGTTGATTCTATTTGGATGGAACAATTATGTTTTAATCCAATGCTACTACTTCAATTAGATGATTAGAATTCTATCTAAATAGATAATTATATAGTAACATTAACATTGATATTAAATTATTTATAAATACAATAGTGTTACTATTATTTGATGTTATGTTGCGGCTAGTGTATGAACATAAATCCTTTACACTAAGTGTAAAGGACAAAATTAGGTGTCATTCAAAAACTATATTATTAAAGCTACATTATTTTGGCATTAAGATAGCATAATAATTAAATGAGTTTTGAAAGTTACCATTTCTTGAAACATTTGAATAAGAACATTAATTTTTAATTTTATTCTTATGAAGTCACTAAATAGTAATATTACCTGCAATTTATACAAAAGGGTATATTGCATATTTTGGGAACATCGATGTATGTTTATTAGAATATATTAATTTGAAATTTAGATAGCTTGAATGATTATTTAATTTAAACCAAGTTAAGATAACCAAAGAATTAGAAATTGATAAATATTCTAGTATGAAATATACACATGGTTGTTGAGGAATTTAATTTTGGTTTAGATTAACCTTAATATTTTCATACTTAATAAAAATGTAACTACTAATAATAACCAAAGGACAAGCAGGAAAAAAATAGAGATAAGACCTCTATTTACTAACCTTAGGGATGGTTGAGAATATTGTATGTATGATTAAAATTAATATTTTATTGATTTTTTAAGTTGATATGATGGCCTCTTATGGGGTATTATCCATCTTCAATGTAAACTATTAGGACACATGTAACATTATAATGCTAAATTAATGTTTTACAATGAAAAGTACATCTTCATTATTGTCATACTAAAACAAAGCAACCATGGTGTAATGATTTATAAGTAATGAACATGGTTAAATGGAAAAAATGGATTGTATAGATACATGGATTATTATTGCACAAAGCTTAAAATAATTAAAGTTTGTCAAAATATTATATTGTATTACTTTTGGAAATAGTCCTATAATTCCTACTTGATGATTTTAGAATATTTGTAAATCCTTGTCTAAGCAAAGCTTAGTATGATGATTCTTATGTCAAAATTTTAGAAATTTCTACTCAAATTATTGTGTTGTTTTTAGTTTTTAGGTTTGCATATTTAGCTATATGATTAGATAGATAATCTCAAATCTTATTAAGTGATCTTTTTATATTTATAATATTGACTATGTGGACTAATTAGGATATTTATTGTAATATTATTATTACCAAAATCATGAATAAAATATTTATTTCCCCTAACCATTAATTGGACTCATTGGGGAGAGTGGTATGTTTACTTAGAGTTAATTACCCTTAGATATATGGAAAATTTTAGTGTCTAATAAAAATGAACTTGGGGTTTTTCTAGGCAATGTATTTGAAAATTGTAGAAAATTAGTTTGAAAGGTGATTAATTGTGTACATGAATAAAATGATGTAATGAGGTGAAATGATGTTTAGTATAGTGGCATCAGGCATGTCATTATGGTGATCATATAAACATGACATGGGGAATAGTAGGATAAACAAACCCTAAGACCCATAGGTGACACATCTACATCATACAGATGGTCTCTCTGCATATACAGATGGATCATCTTCATATTCAAACAACCCTTTTACATATGTATATGTCATGTATGCATATGTAGATAGGATATCTACAAATTTAGATGGCTCATTTATATGTGTAGACATGTCACCTACACATAATATGTAGATCATTTGTCTGCATATGTAGATAAACCATTTGCATATAGCTCATCTACATGTGTAAACACATCATGTATGCATAAATATGGATGCATTATAGATTGTTTTATTATGCATGTAGATATATCCCTTATAGATAGGTATTTGCCCATAAAAAGGATCTCACCTCTTATTTTTCACTTTTCCACCCATTCTTTTGTGCTCAACCTTTGACTTCTAGTGACAGTCCTGAGTCCTCCCAACCTAAAATTGTACTATTTATAGCTTATAACACCAATGAAACAAAGTCTACCCTAACCTCATTTTTATAGGTTAAAATATATTAAAAAAATCTAATGTGCATGCCAATCCTCAAACTTATTTAAGAACAAGAAGATACATATAAGGAATGGATTAAAAAGTGTAATTTTTAGGGGATTGTTTACATTCCATGGCATGATACAAATACTTTCTTGATAAATTTACTCCTTAGATTGATTTGAAACTGTAACATCAAAACTTAAAATTACTATGGAATTACATTCCTTTTTATTTTGGATAAGTCCCAAGGATATCCATAAGCTAATAGGCCTACCCCAAAAGAATGTGAACTATATCAATATAAAGGCCTTACTTTTTGATGTGGAAAAAAAATTTGGATTCCCACTATGGCATACAATTGGATGGTATGATGGTTTTTATTTTATAATTCATCAATTTTGTAGATTGATTTTAATTTTGTTAGTGTTTATAACCCTATTAATTCTTTTTCATTTGTATCTACCCAAAGTCACAACAAAATGGGGTTTAAATTAGAATTAATGACACATCCTATTCTACTTTCCATGATTGAAATTTTTTAAGCCAGATTATTATTACATGGAAGATCATTAGACATTCCATTATAGGCTCTTGTGTATATCCTATGCACTCTCAGTGGTCAAAAGTTTGGTTGGTGTTCATTTATGTTTAAAATAATTAAGGATGATTTGGAATTTTCTATTCAAAATGAAAATTATATGTTTTAGTATACAAATTTTACTATTTCACTCTACAATAAGGCATTTTTTAAATTCTAAAGAACAACTATTCCAACCACTCTTCATCAAAAAATATTTTTCAACTCACTCTCTATTGTAGAGTGAGAGGTTAGGTTGCAATGAACTATAATTATTTTAAAATTATTATGTGATCTCTTTAATATTATAAATAGTTTCTTTATTAATTACATAAAAAATTATCTCAAACCATTACTAGAATAAAAGCAATAATTAAGGGCCATCAACCTATTAAGGCCTCTACTGAATCAGAAATAGATGCAGAATATTCTCCACAACTATTGATTAGATTAAAAAAATGAGGAGTTCAATTGTGTCTCCACATTTTAGTCAACCTTACTCTCATGTTACTAGTATAATGTTTTTACATAATTTCATTCTCAATATTCATAGTTTCAATAGAACATATGATAAGTTTATCATTTTATCATTTTAATATTTAATATTTATAGCATATGAATCTATACCACAAACTTCCCACCAACAATTATAAGTAGCTTATACAATTTAGTTACCACAATATCATACAATTTATGTTCAATATCAAGGTATGTAATTTCTAGCTTTAAGTATTTATTTTTGGTATATGTTAATTTAATATTAATTTTTTTATTTGCCCTTTCTATGTGAGACTATCTTGTCCAATTTATATGTCCAACTCCCACCTTAAGGAGAAATTTTCCACCACCACTTAAACTACCCCATTATACAAATATTAAACAAGGGAAATGTTTATATTTTTTTGCATAGAGTGGAAGAACTTTATATTTAACATCTGAATTTATAAAAAAAATTCTTAGTGGTCTCCCTAGTGTAATGGGAATGACATTTCTTAGACAAATTGATCTTTATGATGAGTTTTTGGGGATTGATAGTGAGACCACCCATGCCATTTTTAATCCTCATGATATGATACAAGTTTCTCATTTGAATGTGCTATAAAATTTTCATCCATCTTGTACATCCAACTCTCTACCTAGCAGAGCTATCATTGTTGATGATATTCCATAATCTAATGATCAGATTACATTTTTTCTATTGAATATTTTATTATATGAAAATAAAAATTCCTTCATTAATGAAGTTAATATCAATAACCTTAATGTTTTAAATTCATGGGAGTATTGGTAAAAAGCATTGATTCAACAAATCAACACCCATTTTTACAACCAGTCACAGCACAATCAATTATTTTCATTAGTTGAACATCAGCCTATAAAATTGATGTTTTGTTCAACTAGACACTTTTTAGAGTTGTTATGGTCAAAAATAGATTTGATCATAATATTTTAGATATAGTGTTAAATAGTATAAAAAAATAAAATGCATAAGCCTAAGTAAACTATAATCTATGGGTAAAAAATAAAGGCCTAATAGCAACTGCAAAGGTAGAAAAAAAGTTGTGGTAAGTTTTATTCTTTATTTTTTTACAATTAAAATTTATTTTATAATTTTAAATAACTTAATATTATTTATTCATTTGTAGTAAAAATATAAAAAATTGAATAATCAAGTTGTCATCCTTGACATACATTTGAAAAATGCATGCAAAATTTTAACTACGACTATTTCACTTGAGGAAAAGCTTGTTACAATGAATAAGCAAAATAATACTCTGAATAAAACTATTATGGAGCATCACTTAGATCTTGATGTTTTTTATAAATATAAATTTTATGTGGACCCCACTTTGATTTCAGTAAGAGATGCAGCTAAAAAATAATTGGAAAATAATTCCAATATCAATAGCGAAACAAAAGATCTTATAGAATCAGGTATCTTGAAAGACAACACTAGTGAAGTGGAATCTTAGGGAACTGAGATGTACTCCATGCAAATAATGTAGACATACACCCAAGTGTCTGAAAAATAATGAGATTTCAACTATTGGCATTGTATTTATGTTTTTCAAATAATGCAATCTGAGGAATTATCTTGAATCACAAAAACTACAATTATAATTTGATCTTTTCTATAATATTTAAAATATATTTTCTATTTGTGGATTTCTTAGTGTTTATTGTATTCAAATTTTTCTTTGATATTTTGATTTGTAATTGTTATATAATTAAGTGTATATTAAATTATAAAAAAATCATAGTCAAGATTTGTAGAAATTCAATTAAGGGATTCATAAATAACATACTTGTTTGCTTATGAGGTACCATTTCAAACAACATAGATTTATGAATAAAAAACAAACAAATATTATTAATAAATTAAAAAAAAAATGTTATCAATAAATAATATAAATATATATTATTTATTAAATACATAGATAATTTTAATAGATACCAAACTAAAATTTAGGTAGCTAAAACAATCTTTTTGCAACAATTTTTTCATAGTTGACTTCTTATGTATAGTCGAAGAGGTATTTTCAGTATCTTTTTTGGTCATTGTATTAGTTACTCATCTTATTTCATTGAGATAACTCCAAATTGAAAAATATATATCATATAGAAACACATCCACTATAAAACATGAAACATACAACCTCAAACATGTCTTATGAATTTTGTTGAATCTATTCTAAAGTTTTGAATTAACAAAAAATAATGCACTAAATACATTTTCATCTTCCAACAGACCCTAAATTTACTATTTATAATAATTCATATAATCAAAAATATTTTATAATATTATATTATGGAACATTAATGGGATACAATTTTTTCTATGGCCTAGTAATAACACTACTTTTTGTTGGTTTAATTAAGTACTGATATTGATCATTGTAAGTCTAAAATGTGTTGACAAGTACATCAAAAATTTATTTTGAAAAATACCCTTAAATTAAAATCCATTAATATATAAAAACTTATTAAAATGATTAATGAGAGTTCTCATTTATTTAATAAATAAATTACTTGTTATTTCTTCACTTTCAATAATGTTCCAAAATATAAGATTCACCACTGCCATGGCTTCAAGCAAGTCATCCCTATTAAAATGATCTCAAATTTTAGAATATAAGCTTTGTGAAATATTTATCAATTTAATTTTTATATCATAAATAACATTATTATAATAAATAACATTATCATATAGAAGACATGTTATAGGGACTTCTTCAATTTCTACTCCAATTAGATCAATACATTTTTGGAATGTGTGTAGTGGTATATCATTTTAATTAATGAAGATACAAAGATGATCATTAATATTAAATTTTAAATAGTTTTTAGGGTCATTAATATCTATTCAAAATTCCCAAGTACCAAAAATTGGTCCCTTAAAACTTTCTTATGAGACGTATAACATATCTAGAGATTGATAAACATGTTTCCTCAATTGTATGAAGTCCACAATATTTTTGGATATCTCTTGTACATGTTTCATCAAACAATGAATTTATTTCAAAATGGGTAGAATACCACACAATGTTAATATAGTTCTGAAATCTGTTAGATGATACAACAAATATTTTGTCTTGTCAACCTCCATCCAGTTTTTAAACATAAAACCTGTTAACAATGCATATTATTAAAATATTCTACATGTAGGATAATACATGGAAATCCATCTTGTATCAAAATATTTAAATGTTTTTTTCCCATCTATCACTTTGATTACAATTTTTTTAAACTCAAAATCTTTTTGGACTACTTGACATGTATGCATGCAAGTCATGGATAAATGTCTCCACTTTTCCTATATTTTTAAATGTGATAATAATTTTGTCATCATTATTCATTCTATATGCCATGTAATTAATTTTAATTATATATTTGGAAACTTTTCTTTAAGGTTGAACACATAGACCTTTTATGTTACCTCTCATTACTAATGCACCATCTGTACTAACACACACTAACTTGGTAAACATATCTTAATAATTCATCCTAGATATATCCATAAAATTAGAAACAACCAATTTGTAAAGGTTCTAAGCATTATAATTTTCCATCATTTTATTTATAGATAATAGGTGATGTTTTTTTGAATGGTTTTCAAATGCATAAACATGCATCTAAACCCATGATGTGTTGTCAACTAATGTTACATCATCAATGGATAGTGAGATAAACTATGTTACTTTTACTTTTTATTTCAAATCTTCCTTTTCAATCATCATGAGACATTTTTCCATTTCCCAAGCACTATTATCTAACTAATGTGATTTTGTTGAAATAAAATCTTATAATCTAAAAAATTAGAGATGGGTCTACCCCTTTTTCAGAATGTGATATATAGTGGAGAGGTGTATATTTTTGGTGTATAGATTCAATTGAATAAATTTTATGAATTAAGATATATTTTTTCCTCCTTTCTTAATGAGGTGTCATTGATATTCTAATGATTTTCATATTTTACTGCATAACATTGATCCATGTATTCTTTACATTTTTCCATTTCAATGTTCTTTAGGTTTGTCCATATTTTTATTCTATTGCTTGATATATTTTTCCACAATGTCTCTCAATTGTGTCTAAATTAAGATGAACTTTTTAGTCCTTTCCAAGTTTCTAACTACATATTATACATTTACATTTTGTTGGTGTGTCAGTACTATTTTTTGGCTCTACAAGTTTAATCATGGATATTTAGCTACCCAACCAAACTTAAATGAACTTATAATTATCCATGTACTTATCTTTTTTTGCACAAAATTTTTAGTGTTATTTTAAACTAAAGTTTGTGTTGGATGAGTAGAAATCTCATCTAATATTAGATTTCCATCATCGATATTAATAATGTCCTCTAATCTCATTTTTATTGAATTTTATTCCATTGTACTTGTTTCATGAGATCTAAAAAATGGTTATAATATTTACACCTCATTTATATAGTAATTATCCTCCAGTGACCCAATTTCATACCTAGGTACATCTTCTAGTGTAAGCATATCTTCAAAAAGGGTTATAAGTGGGTTTTTCAAGTAAAATATTTGTAGACCTTCATAATATAGAACTAGAAGTACACATAAATAATAATAAAATAAATCATTTAGTACTTATGTTGGTGGGAGTACTTCATACCCAGGTATGTCTTCTCGTGGAGGCATATATTAAAAAGGTTTATCCATGAGTTTTGCATGTAAAATGGTTGTATAGCTTGTCATTATTATTGAACCTTAACACAAAAGTACAAATTATAATAAATAAGAATACAATAAATTATTTATTACTTATTATTTATTTTTGGTGTATATATAAAATAATATAATAGTTTTTTTGTTATTTTTATTACCCCTATGGCATTTTTAGCATATTCCATCGAAAGACATGTACTAGAAAATGACAAAAATGCATTTGATTGATAAAAATGTAGATGAATAGTAATAAATGTATATGATCAATAGAAAATTTAGATGATTGACACAAAAATACATACAACCAATAACAAAATATAGATGATTGGTAGTAAATATAAATGATCGATAGTGAATGCAGATGCTTGACACCAAAATACAAATGATTGAAAATAAATGTATATGATTGACACTAAAATGTAGATTAACATTAAATATAGATGATTGACACCAAAATGTAGATGATTGACATTGAATTTAGATTACTAACACCAAATGTAGATGATTGATAGTGAATGCATATGTTTGACACCAAAATATAGATGATTTATAGTGAATGTAGATGATTGACACAAAATACAGATGATTGATAGGAGATGTAGATGATTGACACCAAATGTAAGCTCTAGAATAGTATGTGAGGCAAATGTACTTATATTTCCTTTTCAGGTATTGGAGAAATAAATTTATAAGAATGTAATTTATTTTAAATAATAGGTGAGCCAACCTTAGAAATTAACTTGCATTCTAAAAATTTAGGCAATTCTACGATGTTCAATACCCCACAAAATTGCAAAATGTAGATTTATAAAATTAAAATATTCATGAATTAATAAAAAAATTCACTAAATTTTTTCTTTCTTAGATAATCCTATCGAGAAGACAATATGATGGTAAAGAGTTCTGAGTTTATTAGTGTGGACCCATAAACTGATATACCTTGAAATATATGCTTATAATGGTAACATTCTTATTCCATATAAAACCATATAATGGTGTTTATCCCTAGTTAAGAATCTATAGTGACCTAATACAATTATTGGTTTCTTACACATTTATGTGAAAAATAGAAAAGATGTATTTACACATCAAGAAATGTGTAGCAGGTTCTACATGTAGTTTCATTCATACTCTAAATAGAATTAATTATAATAATAATATGTTTTAATTCATTATTTGGGGTTACTTCAATTTTGCACTCCATTGATATACAAAATAACATTATTGTCACTCAATCTTGCATCTTAGAGATGGTTTTTCAAGCCTAGTCTAGATTGAGTGAAACATTATAATACCTCTAAGCCTATGGGTTTCCTATAGTAGAGGTAAACCTCTAAGTTTAAGGTTCATCTCCCTACATTAGTCTTTTATAGATTATCACCTATACTACTTGCTTGATTGGATGAAAAGGGATAGAAGGAACATGAAAATTATCCTATCCTAATAAAGTGATACATGAGAATGATATCAACTAGACTAATATACACTTGCACTATGAAACATGATTCACAACACTAGTCTCAATATCTTAGATTTCTATACCATCAATATTTCAAACATGGAGGTGATATGCATTTCACTACTCAAGGTGAGTGAACCATAGGTCATATTAAAGATAATAAGGCTACTCTTTACACTTAAATATATAAAAATTAATTAGCTACACTTCATGTGATCTATTAGGGGGAGAACTACTTGCATCATACATGAAAGAGTAGAGATAAGGAAAGGATAGATACTTATCACTTGACATTCACTATGCACCACTTAAAAATATTTATAAAAGAAGATTATGAACTCAAAAATATATTTAAAATATTTATTTCAAATTAAAATACAATATTCAAACCAGTAGAGCTTCACCATACTAGGTGTGGATTCTTTACAAAAGCCAGAATGACTTGCATTTATAGAGCATGTGAGAAGAGAGAGAAGAAGGCAAGTGGAAAGTTCATAAACCCAAGTGTCAAGACATGGAAACTAATTAAATTATATGATAATGAAGTGGAGAATAGGATATTAAGGTATTCTTAGACAAATGTCCATCTGAAGTATGATAAATTCCTCAGACTAGCATAGAGACTTCATATTCTTCTTTGAAATTATCCTTTAGTGATGGGTTTACTTGACATATTGAAACTTAACTAGGAATGCTTAAAACATATTCAATGACTTAAGGAGGTTGGAAATAAGATGTGACAGTCACCAGATACCTCCCTAACTAATATCCTTCCTCTTAATACTTGTTTTCACTATTAGTAGTCACTCACTATCCCTCTTAGCCTAAATATTCACACTTGTCATCAAAGTGGCTAGTAGTTGCTCAAATAAATAAATGGAATAAGTGTTAGTAAACATGTTTATATCCATTTTTTATTCCATTCCATGAGTTAGACCTTAAAATATCCTAAATTAGACCTCTCATCTTCTCACTAGGTAGTCACTTCTCATTTTTACTATTTATCCAAGACTGCCTATAGTGAACTATGTAGCAGAGGAGTTTCCATGATTATATATGGTGATAAATGAGCTTATGGAGTTAAAAAAATTCCATATTGACCTCTTTCAATTTCATTCATCCATAAAATCTCCTCTATACCTTCAAAATACAACAAAACCTATAAGAAAACCTGAAATAGGCTTATCCATACAGGTGGTAGTACATAAAAATTATGTGGAAATGATCATGGGGGAATTCTATACAAGCTAAAATCAAATTCTAGTCCAATTTTACAATTTTGAGTGCATATCCATTTATTTCTTCTCCATCAAGTTTTGGCAAGGGTTTAGGTGGTTTGGATTATTAATGATTGTTCATAAAAGTTAGACATCTAAATTTTGAACAAATTACACAAAGTTTGGGTACATGACCCCTTAAACTCTTCCCAAGTGATTTAGGTACCATGAAATGTGTCTATATAGGTATGGGAATTTGAAAATGGCCTCTTGAGCTTTCTCATGCATTATGGGTACCCTTATCATATAATTGGGTCAAAATGACTAACTTGATGTAACTCTCTACAAACCAGTAGCTTTGATCAACCTTATACCTCCCCTTGAATGATATCAATAGGATTTAAAATGTCATATGGTTATGGAAATATAACTAGACACCTAGAGGCTTTAGGTCTAATAGGCCCAGCTGTGCTTTTGTGCATATGACCACCATTGAGTGGTTCTAAATGTTATATATTATAATTAATAGTTATTCAGATCCAAAATAACTTCCCACATCACTTCATAATGTCTTGATACTCCCCATCACATTGTATTAACTTCTACACACCAAACCTTCAATCATTTTACTCCTGGAGTGCCTTTTATTTGAGATAAAATAGAGGGAATGCCCCCTAATTACTTGGAATAATTGAGACCATAGAGGTATACAATCGATATTTTAGGTTTTTTGCACAAAATATCCTATCTAGATTACCTATATAGAGTCATCAACATTAAAAATTATTCAAGATAGGATTTTAGGTCTACTAATTGTACCAAAAAAAAATTTAGACCTAAGAACCTTAAGCTATGATTGTAGGCTAAGATCTTTACCTTTTGGGAGCACTTTGAAATGTGTCCTTATCACTATGATAGTGGTTTCAATATGATATATCCATCATAAACCTCTTCCAACTTTTAAAATCTCATATCCCTCATTTAACTAGGCTATTCCATAGACTACAATTAGACTATAGGTGGCATTTCTAATCAAATGAGATTCCTGTAAGTGTCTATTTGTGTGAGATTAATATATTAGATTATATTGATTCTCTCTAAGATAATTTAGACATTTTAAATATTAGATTAACATATATGTCTATAGGGTTTTCTTCTAGTCTCTTAGTATCAACATTGTGGGTCTATAGTAAACTATCGATACTCTATTTGAGAAACCATGGGGTTCTTGTAGGTAATGGTGTGTTACTTAACATTGGATCTCATCTTCTCTAATCCTTCTTAAGGTCACTAGAATATTATATACCTATATGATTTCATCGCATACCTTGAGACCATAGTTTCACACATTACTATAGGTCACTATAAAATAGGTTGCCTTTAGTCATTTCAACACAAGTTTTATTGAGTGTTTTAGGTCAAGACCCATCTAAGTTAGAAACCATTCAAATACCACTCTCTCTTGATCAAGTAACCATTTTGTTATGTCAAATCATTACCCATAGGCTTGGGTTACACTAATGAAACTAATAGGTCTATTTAGACCTCTGTACACTTCACTATGGAAAGACCAAGTCTATGAGCAAACCTTGGTTTGGAGAAGTTAAAGTAAGTTGTCCCAATTGTAACTTTTCAAACATGGGAACAAAGACAGGCATTTTTGCAATGAAATGACTTTATCACTATCACCTTGGTATTTTATATGTTCTTATACCTATTTTAAGGTCTCAAATGAGTTCAACCATCCTCATATCAACACTCTCTACCTCTTTTGGATTTCCTCAAACCACTATTGAAAACTACGTATAGGTATATATGATAGGATAGTGAGCTAAGAATTGGTTTTCATAACCAATACTAAAATTTTTATATAGCTCATTCTTATTTTTTACACTTTAAGATTATCTTCACAACATGAAACTCCAAGATTAATTAATACTCAAACCTTTATGGTATCCTTACTCCTATTGGTCTCCATCTAAGCTGATTGTGATGAATAGTTTCACCATCTTGGGAACCCAATCATTTTCAATGGAATTATATGTAAAAATTGAATATGATATTCTCTTATATATGGTGGATATCTAATTTAAATAACATAATACAACTTTTAACTCCTCTCAAATCATTACCATTCAATCTCTGACATATACACAGTCAAAATGCATACTACCCATAGATGGAAGTGAGAGTCTAGGTCCATTATGATTCAATATATGTGAATGATATGATAAAATAAGGTTAAAAATACACATATACTAAATATTTTTCATTTCAATTTTTTCTTCAAAACTTGAAATCCATGTTTTCACTTTCAACTATCAACATATACTCTGTAGACCATCACTATGTTCACTTCTTACTACTAGAGTGATTTTGATTATTATTTGATATCTAAACATGAAAAACAAATTGAAAATCATGTGAGAAGGATGCTTATACCCTCCAAGAACATGTAAACCACGTGGTTTGATTGGATCAATGCAAGCAGAGAAGGAAAATTGAGGTGTTGGGGATACTATGACTACTACCATAAATTAAAAGTAAAAAGGGAGTACTACCATCCAATAAGTGAACTTACTCTGACTCACCTCCTCATGTCCATACCAATAAGAAATTAGTTAACCTTCTTAACTTGTCCAAGAGAGTGATGGGAAAGGATAATCAGGTTTTCTTAGTTTTAGGTTTGTCAAAGATGCCTAAGCATGGAAGTGAACTAAGGGGACCTAAAGAGACATTTTTGAATTCCTCCCACATGAAAAATATGTTGTATAAGCCATAAAACTACTTAAAACTACCTAATATTCTCTTTTCCATGTGGAACCTATAATTTTCAATTCAAAACTACCATCTCTGACATTCACCTAACATATGGGACATTGAATATTATTTGTAAACACTTTTCCTCTTGGATAAATTATATAATCTCATTTAATGACCCTAAAAGGTGACCTTAGATGACATGAAATGACATTAAGGGAAAGTAAAAGATATAACCAAGGCTAAAGATACATGTTTGACCCTATTAAATACCATGGTACACATTTTGAACCCTAGGGGACCCTATGACGAGTTTGAACTACATAGGGGGTTGACCTAATTTGACTTGGGGTCAAATTAGTCAACATTTTGGTGATTTCCTAGGGGTGCTAAGATATTTATGAAAAATAATAGTTGCCTTATCCTATCCATTAGGCTATGGAGTAACCAATACACTATACTTGACATTGAAATGCCTTTGAACGAATACCAAAACACACCAAACAATAGAAAATAAACACATAGGATAACACACCAAAACAAACATACTTGTGTTCTCAAGAACACTTAGGGAAAAAACACACAACATAAGAAAAAAATACCTATCCTAGTATGTACAAGACCCCAAACACTTGAGGTGAAGAAAAAATCACCATTGTTTCAACTAGGATCAAAGATAGTGCCTCTTACATCATTACTTCTCTAAGAAAGCAAGCCATCATATGAAGCATAATTATCAATATACACTTGATTATGTAGATAGTAAAATGACTTACCATATTTATCTCTTATTATAATTTCAAGTGTGCCACTCGGAGCTCTTATGAATGTTACCCCTTGCCCTCCAAGAGTCTTTCCTCACTTTGTAACTTGTTTGGCTTCTGTCATGTCCAATTGGCACTTTTCAAACTGAAGCTTAGGAGTCATCAAATTTTCCTCAAATTTACCTTATTCTATGACCTAATGTATTTGATTTTTATAAAAATCAATATTTTATTCTTTCTACTCCAACATATCTGAGAGTTGTTCAACATCATACTTAGGTTGAGACTACTCTTTAAATATAAACATTTCTGCCTTGGTCTCATTTGACTCCTCCATGATTGTAGCCTCTTTGACAATAGTTTGACATAAAGTCTCATGATTAAAAATACAATCTCCTTCATTCTTAAGAGATCCATCAACAAACTTACTATCAGTTTCACATTTCTTATGAAGGGGAGTTAGTCTACTCAGCTATTCAAACTCTTGAACTATGGCATGGAATTATTGCCATAGATCATCTTCCTCTTCATGATTGTCACCTTCAATGAATCCATCTTGTGTAGATATAATGACATTTTATTATTCATTATATTGATCTACCATGATTTAAAAACCATCATAATCATCATGCATATTAAAAGGTAATTATCCTCAATAGCTTGTGGAAAATAATTTTCAATGCTTACCGCAGATTATCCATCACCTTCCTCATGGATGATCTATGTGCCAATATCAGTCTATTTAATGAAAGTTTATGGATCATGTCCATAAGTGTTATCACCATAATCATCTAGGAAAAGGTCAAAGATACCTTTAATTTTAGAGGATGCTTCATCATCCATAGCAAACTCTTCTTGATCATTGATGGTACAATTGAGATAAGAGCTTGCTTCTAGATATGACTCAATATGAAACTTAGAAAATGGTTGAGTTATAATAGTTAAATTTTCTCCATACCTTGTATTTAAGGATAATAAGGTCTAATAAGATAAGATATATCATCCTATCTTGTCTATCAAATCCCTTGAAAGGTAGATAGCAAAGTGAACAAGCAAATTAACCACTACTATATCTTGAAGGATAAAAATGCTTGGACAATCATGAAAAAAACTCTCAAATATTTGACAAGTCTCACTAACTTAGGTAGTGTCCCATCAAGTTATATCACTCCTTTACTATATATTTCATATTTTAAACCCAATTTATCTACCACAATCTTGGGCATCACTAAGGTACTTTCCCCACTATCCATAATGTAATTGTGAACAAGCTTGTCTCCAATAATGAGAGTGAGGTAAAAGGGCGGGGAATTTTAAAATTTAGTAGATGGATAAATAATTTGAGTGGGATAATTAGTGAGTTAAACATTAAAATGACTTGATTTTTGAGGATTGGAGTGAATTTGGGTAGTTGTTCTTGTAGAAGCTCATTTTAATCGAGCATGTGAAGTACTTCCTAAAGAGAGAGACTAGTATTAACACTCTTCAAATAATCAACAATTTTTAAAGTAGGAAAACTCAAATTTTATTGAATTTTTTAAATAAAATAAGTTCCTTTATTTTTATATAATTAAAAACTTTGAGTCACTCTTCTAACATTCTAATTTTGGAGACGTGCAGAAGTGGTATGGACTATCACACTTGCACTCAAACCTTGTTACCTTTTACAAGGATTATTTGCACTTATGTCAAAACCATGAATATATCCCAAAGCCTTCCTCTTGGATACGGTATTACCTTTAATTGAATAATCCTAATTGAGAACAAATGTTTCTTCCACTAAGAAGTTTACAAGGTTCACTTTTTGGGGTTGCCATCCTTCATTTACTTTCATGTAATTCTCATCTTCTGCTAACTATTGAAGAGTAAAACCTCCTTGAGCAACCAAATATTATAATCTATCTTCATTTTCATACATGTGTTCTAGTTTATACCATTATTCTCATTAGACTAAGTTATTATTAATTGAAACCATATCTCTTGTATTATAAGTAGAGGTTGTGTTATATGCATTAGGTGGCCTATTAAAGTTAGGTTGTCCTTGCCCTCTACCTTGACCATATTGCTAAGGTATGAATGTATTCACTTATTGAGGATATGGATAGGGGTTTTGGTTAAATCCATATGCACATTTATTTTCCTAACTTGAGCCTTAAATTAATTAAATCTTGCATGCCAATAAATGGTATCTTCTACCTTCTTAAGGGCATCTCTAGACTTAGTGTTTACATTTGGAATTGGAGAAACATATGGAGTATCAGTAGACATATTAGGAAGAAAAGGCATAGATAATTTTGGAGGGAGTTTACTAGATTGTATTAGGCCATTATAATCTCTAATGTCTATGTCATAAGCTTAAAGTAAGGTGTAACCACCCATGGAATATAACATGATGGTTATGTTAGTTCCAATAGCCCTTAGATATGTAAGGAAAGCAAATCTTGTAGGTGGTCTCATGGGAGGAATCCTATAACAAGTTCTTTGAAATATCTCATTGAAGACATGAATATTCTCCTTAGGACCTCTTTGAATTACATTAAGCTAATGAATGAGTGATATGTGATCACTTTTATCTTTAAACCTTAAGGTTATAAATTCTCCAAAATCATCCCAAGTGGTGATACATCCTCCTGACAATGTCTTATACTAGTCAAGGTATTTACACCTAAGATACATAGTAAGTAACATAATTGCAATGCTAAATTTAGTGAAATTATAAAAGCTATAGAGGTTAGAGATGTCCCTGATATGCTCACTTGGGGTGACATGACCTTCCCCATTAAAAGTGGGAACACTCTTAGTAGCATTAGGAGGTATATCATCATATGCATTAAGGTTTATGGTATTTCTAGTGTTAAAGGATGGGAAGTCATGATGCCTATCCATGTTTTCATAAATTTCCTCTTCACTCTCTTGAACTTCTTGGTTTGGAAATTCTTCTTGTTCTTTAAAGGTCAATATAAATTGAGGAAGTTGAAATTCAAGAGGAAGTTCAGGTTGAAGGAGTTGGTTTATGGTATTGATACCTATACTACTAGTTGAAATATTAAATACTATAAATTATGAACACAAAAATGATAAAAATTAATCTAAAACTAGATATTACCTTGAATGGAATCACCAAAACTTGAGTAGAACACAATCTATAGTTATGATGTTGTTAACACCAACATTCACCTTGACAAGATGTACTTGAGACAATAGTCCTGTAAAGAATGATATAACTTTTATCACTCAATATTTTACCCTAAATACATTTTTTTATGCCTGATCTATATTAATTTAAACATTGAAATACCTCTAGGCTTATGGGTTGCCTATAACAAAGATAAACCTCTAGGTTTAAGGGCTAGCTCCCTAGATTAGCCTTTTATAAGATATCACCTACACTACATGATTTTTTGGATAAAAATAGATAGAAGGACCATGAAAAGTAACCTATGATAATAATTTGATACACCAAAATGATATACAATAGACTAATATACACTTACACTATGAAACATGAATCACAACACTAGTCTCAATATCGTAGATTACTCTAACATCAATATTTCAAACAAGGAGGTGATATGCATTACACTAATGAATGTGAGTGAACCAGAGGTAAGATTACATAAAATAAGGATAATCATTACACTTTAATATATACAAATTCATTAGCTACACTTCATGTGACCTATTAGAGGGAGAACTACTTGCATCAAACATGAAAGAGTATAGAGAAGGCAAGGATAGATACTTATCACTTGATATTCAATATGCACCACTTCACACACTTAAAAAATAATATTATAAACTCAAAAATAAATTAAAAATATTTATTTCAAATGAAATATATTATTAAAATTAGCAGGGCTTCACCATACCAATTGTGGATTCTTTACAAAAGCCAAAATTGCTTACATTTATAGAGCATGTGAGAAGAGAGAGAAGGGAAGTGGAAAGGTTACAAAGTTACATATAAAGACTTATAAACCATTTATATTGTATGATAATGAATTTTTGAATATACCATGAAGTTATTCTTGGATAAATGTTCATCTAAAGCATTAAAACATATGAAATATATTAAGGAGGTTATAAAAAAAATGTGACAATCAAAAAATACCTCCCTAATTGATATCCTTCCTCTCAACACTTGTTTTCACTATCAGTAGTCGCTCATTAGCCCTTTTAGCCTCAATATTCACACTTGTCATCAAAGTGGCTAGTAGTTTCTAAAATAAATCCATGGAATATGTGTTAGGAAACATATTTATAACCCATTTTAATTCCACTCCATGAGTTACACCTTAAAAATATCCCAAATTAGACCTATCATCTTCTCACTAAGAAGTCACTTCTCATTTTCACTATTTGTCCAAGATTGCCTATAGTGAATTGTGTAACCAAAGAGTTTCCATGCTTATATATGGTGATAAATTAGTTTATGGAGCTATAATAAGTCCTTATTTACCTATTTCCATTGCTTTCATCCATAAAATCTCCTATATACCTAAAAAATATAGAAAAACCTGTAAGAAACCCTGAAATAGGCATTTTCGTACAAGTGGTAGTATGGACCAATTATGTGAAAAGGAGAATTGGGGAGTGATAGATAAATTAAAATCAAATTATATGACATTTTATAAATTCTTATTGCATCTCCATCTATTTATTCTCCATTAGGTTCTATCAAGGGTTTTAGGTGTCTTAGACTATTAATTATTATTCATAAATGTTAGACATCTAAATTTTGAAAAAATTACACAAATTTGGGTTATACTGCCCAATTAAACTATCCATAATTTATTTTCACACCATGAAATGTGTTAGTACATGTATGAGCATTTAAAAATGGCCTCTCAAGCTTTGTCACGCATTTTGGGTACCCCTATCATAGAATTAGGTCAAAATTACCAACTTGTTGTAAGTATTTTTTAAAAAATGGATCTAACCAACCTTATACCTCCCATTTAAAGATATAAATAGGATTGGAAATATCATATGGTCATGTAAATGTAATTAGACACCTATAGGTTTTAGGCCTAATAGGTTTGACTATGTTTATGTGGATATGACCACCACTGAGTGGTTCCAAATGATATAGATTATATTTAATAGTTTATAAAATCCAAATAAACTTACCACATCAATTCATAGTTTATTAATACTCCCCATCACATTATCTTACCATCTACACACCAAACCTACAATTTAGAGTACCCTCTATCTGATACAAAATAAAAGGCATCTCTCTTAATTACTTGGCTAAATGAGACCATTGAGGGATATAATATGTATTTTAGGTGATATATACAAAATATAATATCTATATTACTCCTTTAGAGTCATAGACATCACAAATTCTTCAAGATAGGCTTTCAGGTCTAATGATTATGCATAAAATTATGTTTAGACCTGAGAACCTTAAGCTATGAATGTAGGTTAAGATCTTTACCTTTTAATATTACCTTAGAATGTGTAATTACCAATATGAGAGTGGTTTAAATATTATCTATCCATCATAAACCTTCACCAATTTTTCAAATCTCACATCTCTCATTTGACTAGGCTAGTCCATAAGACTGCAGTCAAATTATAGGTGACACTTCTTAGGAAAATGAGATTCCTATAATTGTCTATTTTTATGAGAATAATATTTTAGATTATATAGATTATCTATGAGATCGTTTGGTTATTTCCAATCTTGGATGAACATATATGCCTATAGGGTTTTATTCTAGTCTCTCACTATTAACACTATGGGTCTATAGTCAGACTATAGATACTCCAATTGGGAAACCATGGAGTTCCTTTAGGTGATGATGTATTGTTTGACACTATATTTCATCTTCTATGATCCTTACTAAGGTCACTATAACATTAAATACCTATATGAGTTAATCTCATGCATTGAGACCATAATTTCACTCACTACTATAGGTCAGTACAAATTATGTTACCTTAAGTCATTTCAACACAATTTTTACTAAATGCTTCAGGTCAAGACCTATCTAAGTTAGAAACCACTCAAATACCACTCTCTCTCGATAAAGAAATAATTTTATTATGTCAAATAATTACCCATATTCATGAGTTAAAATATGGAAAATACTAGGTCTATCTAGACCTCAAGACACTTGACAATGGAAAGACCAAGTGTATGAGCACACCTTGGTTCAAAGAAGTTAAGGTAAATTATCCAAATTACAACTTTCTAAACTTGGAAATAAGGACATAGGTTTGTTTGAAATGGAATTAATTTACCACTATCACTTTGGTAT
Source organism: Torreya grandis (assembly GCA_037957365.1). Taxonomy (NCBI): domain Eukaryota; kingdom Viridiplantae; phylum Streptophyta; class Pinopsida; order Cupressales; family Taxaceae; genus Torreya; species Torreya grandis. Next base: position 1,348,645 of record JARHVA010002334.1, read on the forward strand.
TTTCTATGTTCTTAGACATGTTTGAAGGTCTCAAATGAGTTCAACCATCCTCATAGAAACACTATCTACCTCCTTTGGATTGCCTTAGACCATTGTTGGAACATGTCTATAGGTCTACATGAAAGTACAATGAGCTAAGAATTGGTTTTAAAAACCAATCCTAAACCTTTTAGATAATTCAATATTATTGTTTCCACTTTGAGATTCTCTTAACAACATGAAACTCTAGGCTTCATCATCACTCAGACCTCTGTGGCATCCTCATTGTTGTTAGTCTCCATCTCAATTGACTATGATGAATAGTATCACCATCTTGGGAACCCAGTCCTATTTAATGAAAGTATATGGAAAACTTGAATATGGTATGGACTTAGAGATGGTGTATATCTATTGTATATCACATAATACAACTTTTAACTCTTCTCAAATCATTGACATTCAATCTCTAAAATATACACTATTAGAATGCATACTACCCACAGATGGCAGTGAGAGACTAGGTCCATTATGACTTCAAGATAGGTGAATAATGTGATCAACTAAGTTTTAGAAGACATATATTCTAAATATTTTTTATTTCAAGTTGTTCTTGAAAACTTCAACTCCATGTTTTCACTTGAAACTGTCAACATATACTCCATAGACCATTACTGTGTTCACTTCTTAATACTAGGAGTGATTTTACTTATTCCTTGGTATCCACACATGCAAATCAAACTAAAAATTATGTGATAAGGTTGGTAATACCCTTCAAGAACATTTAAATCACTTTTTATTAGATCAATTCAAACAAAGAAGGAAAACTGAGGTGTTCGGGATGTGTAAGCAGAAAAGAATCACCAACCTTCTTAGCAATGTTTCATGAAGCAAAAACAACAAAAACAATGACTATTACCATGAATTTTAATTTAAAATGGAGTAATACCATCCACCAATTACACTTTCTTAGACTCACCTCCTCCTATACATATCAAGTAAAAATTGGTTAACCATTTTATCTTATCCAAGAGAGTGATGGGAAAGGAGAATCGATTTTGCTTAGTTTTAGGTCTATTAAAGTTACATGATCATGGAAGTGACTAAGGGGACCTAAAGGGAAACTTTTTAAGTCCTCCCTCATGCCAAATATTTTGTACATCTTGTAAAACTTCCTAAAACTATTTGATATTCTCTTCTCTATGTTGAACCTATAATTATCTATTCAAAACTATCATCTCTGACATGCACCTAAAATATGGGATGTTGAATATTATTTGTAAACACTTTTCCTCTTGGATAAACCATACAAGCTCATTTAATGACCCAAAAATGTGACCTTAGATGACATAAAATGACACTAAGGGAAAATAACAAACATGACCAAGGCTAAAGACACATGTTTGACCTCATTAAAGACCATGGTACACATTTTACACCCTAGGGGACCATGTGAAAAGTTTGAACTAGATAGGGGGCTGACCTAATTTTACTTGGATTCAAATTAGTCAACAAGCATAATATCCTCTACCAACATGTTTTGTGTCACCCAAACATACACTATATGATGGAAGGAGTAATCCCAAACAACATTTGAGGGAATTCCATGGAACATGTTAAGACTATGTGTCTAATGACAAGTTATTGACCAAGTTATTACTAAGAAATCTAAATTAGTATGATTTAAAATGGTTATATTACTTATCACATAAATTTATTTGTACATTCAATTTGTATACACATAATATTTTTAAACATTATTAATTACTCATGTTTTCTCTCTTATAAGAATCCATTAAATCTCAATCTCTTTGAGTGCAATCCTTAAACGATGAACCAATAAAAGGTTTAGCTGAAATTTGGTGCTTCATAGGATTATTGGTGCATATACTACCACCTAAAACCATCACAAACTTGCTTATACATTCCCCTTAGCAAATCACCTTCCAAAATAGCCCCTACCTAAGCAAAAACCCCTTTTAATCACTTTTCCTACTATGTTGACTAGGTCAACCCCATTTTAAGTTTAGTGTATGTTATATAACTTTGTTAACCTAAGATAACATATTTTTACACCTAAAAACTCTATTTATTACCTAACAAATTTGACTTGGCATACTTCATATGCTAAATTGTCAAGAAGGTTTAGGGTCAATCTGTAGTTATAAATACCCCCTTAATTTCACTTATAAATAGAGAATAACTAAATTGTGCATAATTAATACTTGTAAATCTACTTATACAATCAATAAGAGGTTTTTTTACTTATATTTTTTCCTTGGATAAGTAACATTTATCTTGTGTAATGAAGTTATGCCATTATTTGGTAGAGATGAAGGCTCAAAATTGTGCATAAGCACATAAAACTTTTAGTCGATCAAATACACTTGTTTTATTAATCAAAATTCATACAAATATATAGGAGATATATTTCCTATAATTTGGGATGCTCTGATCCCTATAATCACTCAACAAATAATCTGATAATTATCTATAATATCTACCTATATATTATTATTATTGTTATTCACAATAATAACATACCAAATAATAAAATCTAATTTAGATAATAATATAATGACTATTTACCAAAGTAAGCTACCTAATGTAAATTCTAATCCTTAACATTCCCTTCCTTATAATTTATAAAGGGAGAGAAGGGACAAATACACATCACTAATTTCCCTCCTATAGGATTGACATGTAGATGTTTGGTTTGCCCCAAAATGCATCCATTACATACTATGAAACTTTTATAGTGGAGAGGAGATTTATTATAAAATGTCTTTCAAGGATTATTTATAAATTTCAATAAAAATAGGACTTGAATAAATGAAAAAACATATGATTTTCCATAAAAATCAACAAAAATAAAAAATGACTCAATACACTAACAAAAAACAACTAGAGACATTGAAAAAAACAATGCAAATAAGACAAGACACTCACAAATTATTATTAAACAATACTAGACTCTGATATAAAATTATCGACTCACTATAAACATAAGATGATAAATATATTATTTGATGATAAACATCTTAATTGACACTTTGATTTTGGAAAAACTAATTATATAACTCAATATATAATATACCAAACTTTTTAATAACAAAATCCTAAAAAGACATAATTAAAGAGACTAAAAAACATATAACATAAAATTATAATAAAAACATCAATACCATGGCTTAATACACATATCACTTAAACAAAACCTAAACAATAAAATGAGAAATAACTTTATAAAAAAATATAAAAATAAACTTATAAAACAAATAAATAATCAACTTGTCAAATGCCAAACAAAAAGAAATAAAACGAAACCTAACCTTTAAGAAAATGCATAAAATGCCATTAAAAAATGAAACCAACACCACTAACTTTTATTAGAAAATCATGGACTTAATAAAGGCTTAAAATAATTTTAAAAATACTATAATAAAACAAATGAAAACCTAATTTTTATCTTTGGCTACATCAAATCAAATACATGAAGTTGGGCAGAGAGTGGCGGCAACCATTATTTTGGAGTTGAGATGGAGGGTAAAGTCATAGAATGAATCCATGTAGAATTGAGATAGTATGGAAGTGGATGGAGAGATTTATAATTTTTATTTGATGTAGGTTTCATAGTAGTAATCCATTAAGCTAGGTTTGATGCAAATCAAATAAATATTACATCACTCTAATGGTTTTCCATTCAATGCAGGAGAAGTTTGATTAGGGAATAGGTAAGATTAGGAGGATGGTGATGTAGTAGATGTTAGAAGCAGCTTGTTCTATGGAGAAGGATGTGGAAAGGAATACCAAGAATGTTACAAGTAGGGCTGATATGGTGGATTAGGGTTTCTAGTTTGAATCCATGTGGAACATTGAAGACAAGGTCATTAGGCTGGGAGAGATGTCATGGAGTATCTGAGTGTATAATGACATCACTGAATAAGGCAATGCCTAAATAGAGTCACTAGATATGATAATATGTATGTCGATATGGGTGGTTGAATGTCTATTTCAAGATTTCATTGGTCTAATAATGAATCTGGATGTCAGATAGTCAAAAAATGCCAATTCAAAACCCTTTTTGATGCATAGTTTTTAGTCAATACAAAGTATAGACTACTTGATCTAGGGATTTCAAAAATAGATATGAGTCCTAATGTATTTGTAATGTCAAAACTCTAATTCAATGCTTCATAAATATAAATAAAACCCCTAATTATATATATGCAATTATAAAACTAAAAATATATATTTCTATATTTTTAAAATATAAATACTGTCAATAAAATTTCCAATGGTCTACACTGAAAAATCTTTTGAGAAAATATAGAGGTATCTCAAATCATAAAAGTTTTGGACATGTTCTACAATCTAAAACCTTTTTTATGAGAAAGATCAAATTATAGATAGGCCTAGGGTGGAACCTTCTCTGATACAAGACAATGATGTTATGCCATTATTTGGTAGAGTTGAAGGCTCAAAATTATGCACAGACATATAAAAATTTTAGTTGGTCAAATACACTTGTTTTATTAATAAAAATACATACAAATATATAAGATATATATATTTCCTATAATTGGGGATGCTTTGATCCCTATAATTACTCAAAAAATAAACTCTTGATTATCTATAATATCTACCCATATATTATTGTTGTTATTCACAACAATATTGTGCCAAATAATAAAATCTAACTTAGGTAATAGTATAATTACTATCTACCAAAGTAAACTACCTAATGTAAATGCTAAACCTTAACATTTTGAAGGTTTTGGGTGCATAGGATAAGTCTTATAGCCTATATTTTATTTTTCCTTGTGATCTTTATAAGCCATGTCAACCTCTTACAAAGCACCATTGGCTAAAGGAGATATTGAGTCATGAAGGGTTCACTTCAACAAGGTAAGTATAATCTTATTCCTTCATATTTTGATAAGTAGATATTATAGAGCTAAGAAATTTGAATTGAATCTCTCCTTTCCTACATTATTTTTATGTTATATTAGATAGAATTGTCTTTGCATGTTTATTATCTTCCCTATTTGTGTTACAAGTTTTGGTAAGCACTAGATTAGTTTGCATATGCAATTACTAGATTAACTTGCCTAGTTATTTAGTATATTAGCTTATTTAATATTATTATAATCATAATACAAACTACGGTTATCATAAAATGGAATTTGAATATAGGCCTTGGAAACCTATCCTTTGTCATTATGTGATAAGAGATCCCTTAGTATAGGTTTAATGGATCAATTATTAGTCATGACCCTAATATAAATGATTTTCAAGTGGACTTGTTAATTTATGACCTCTAAAATTGAATATTATTAAGTAGGATAAATTATAAATGTTTCTAATTTCACTTACATATATTATGGTGAACTCAAGATGAACCTAACTCTTGTATATTTTTAATTTTTCTATACGGGCAACTGGATCGACTCTATCAACCTAGTTTAACACTCTATGTGCATGTTTCTATACTTCATCGACCCTCTTAACATAGTTTGGCTATATGTGTAGGTTTTCATAATTCATCAACCCTGATGACATGTTCAACTATGTGTGTAGGTTTTTATAGCTTCATTAACTTGGTCAACCTAGTTAGGTCATCTTTTTTTAGGTTTTCCCACTGAAGTAAGCCTGTTTAACCTCCTATATGCATAATTTCAAGTATAAAAAAACTAGATCTATCCAAACGACCTAGTTTATTTTACTAAATTTAACATTTAACTAAATATATCTATTTGAATCTCTTATTTTATACATTGTTTAACTAGGTTCATCAGATCAACATGGTTTTATTTTCTTATCATTTACTAGTTTTATTTATATTATGTCAACTAGCTCAACTCTATCTATATATTTTGTCTTTTACCTCTATAGGTTCAAATTTACACCTAGATGATAGTTATAAATAATAAATTAGCCTTCTTAGGAAAACTAATTCATCGATATGGTTGGATTTGTCTTATTTTCTAGGTTCACTCTAACCAGATTAGTAGTTTCCCCTTATCAATTTTTAACATAAACTTATTTTCCCACTCTTTTTCAAAATTTAAATTTCAATATTATCTTTACCAATTTATCAGTTCTATAAAATTTTACCTTTATAGTAAACAAATTCAACCAACTCAAATTAGTTTTGTATCTATCTTATGCCAATAAAACTAATTCAACTTACTCGACAACATTCATTTTGGTCTATCTTCCAACCTGTTGAGTCGATTAGCTCAACTTTGTTCTATTCTATTTGAACAACTTGGTTGAATAGGTTGACATTATTATATTTATATTTATTCTTAAGCTCAAATAAATGTAATTACCCTAAATTATTAATAATTAATCTTAATTTAATTTTTAGTTGTCTACCTATTTATTTACTTTAAAAAAACTATAAATTATATTTTAAAACTTTGACTTCACTATTATTTTTCAATTTTTTTGGCTTTCCCTATAAATTGTGTACTTTTTATTTTAAAACTACTTATCTACTATTGTGAAGGTATACTTTATACTATATTTATAATCCTCATCTATATTTATAAATATCATGATATGAGGGGCTTTTCCCAATACTCATAGCCATAGTACAGAGCTAAACATAGTCTTTAGTTTCCACTTACCTAACAATATTTTATAAATGCCTAAGATTTCCATCTTTATTGAACTTTAGGAATATATCCATCCATTTATTTGTGAGGTTCATTATTTAGAAATTAGCACCTAGAAGCTACTTCTAGATTAACCTTAAAACTAGGTTTAATGGTCTATGGGATTGATACTTCCTCCATAGTCAATGCTATGAAATACTAGGTTGACACTATCTAATAGACAAGCAAGTATCTGTGGAAGTCTACACTTTCAATCAAAACCTTTATTATAAATTTTTGATGTTATTTTTTAATAAATAATTAGCTTCTAAATTTCATTATTGTTGTTTGTTGTTTGTTATTCTATGTTATATTGCAAACTTGTATTAGCCTATAGAAACTAGAATTTCATATGTCCTATACAAATTATGTGGTTCTTTTGGCCTTTAATTTATTATATTATCATAAATACCCCTATCCTAAAGTCTAAATTATTTACCATCAATTACTTGGTAATTTGTTCTTATAAACTACCATTTTACCTCCCTAACCACCTAAATCTAATTACAATCCATGAAATCCTAAAAAATTAACAACCTACCCATGTATAAAACCATTACCAACAAACCTACATATATAATAATAAATTACCCTATAGTTTGAACAAACTAAAGTGGATGAAACCAAACTCTTGCTAAAAAGGTCAAATCGGTGATGATTCTCCTATAATCGGCACCGATTCTTCTGAATGGCATCAATCTATATGCACTAATGATTATTTGTTTTTAAGACCAAAAAACTTGAATATTGAAATGATTCTTATATTTATTCAAGATAATTAAGGTGAACATTAGCACCAAAATATCAAAATTATGCTATAACTAGTCTACATCCACTATCATAATCTAGGAAGATCACTTGCACCTACAAGAGGAATACATTCTCCTTACAATTAGTTTAAGGTTATTCTTTCAAGACAAAAATAAGTTCCCTCATTCATTGGATTAAATTGGTGTGAAAAGTCTTCTCATCTCTAGGTATTCTTCATAAACCCTACATTTCTTTAAGTTTAAAGTAGATAATTAAATTAAAAGGAAAAATGAAAAAACTACTATAACATGCTAGCACGCCTAGTGGAACCCCTAAGATCTCATTATTATTATTAAATTTCATTGTGAATTTATTAATTCATTTCCTTTTCTCTTGATTTTTATCTTCATTCAAAAGAAAAATCCAAAAAAAATTACTCTTCTTTTTAAGGTTTAAAAAAAATTGCATCCATCTTTTGCTTACTTAGATAATTCACATAGAGTAATCTAGGTGGATCAATATATCACATAAATCACTTATTTTCACATACATACCAAACCAATTAAATAATCAACTCATCAAACATTTACATAAGGGAACCGGCTAGGATTTCATCACTTAGTGGTAACCTTCATCCCAGGTATCCTGCTTGGATTTCACCACCAAGGGGAGAACCAACTCACTATGATGATTGGGTATAAAATTTGGATATAAAGTATATACTATAAAATAATGCAACACCCTTATGATATGGTGTATGAAGTAAATGGGTAGGCCCCAATACCAATCCACGTATCAATTCTAATAAAAAGATATTTTGAGCCTAAACAAACTTGAAACCATCTCTAAATTGCCATTTATTAGTTCCCTCATTAACCATTTTTCCTTATCACATTCTAAAGTGAATTTCTTAAAAAATTAAAACCTTTTAAGTATATATTTTTAGTCTGTGCACCTTTTTCCACTAAAATGATATAATCAAAAGGACTATTATGTGCCTTTTTATTTTCATTTCTTGATTTTTCTTCAGTGGTACATGGTTTTGACATGATAGTAATTTCTAAAGAAAATTGAATCCCCAATCTCACCCTCATCTATGGAGAGATATTTGATTCCTACCTCCCTTGATTATATGGGGGAGGGTATTCCCTAGTTCTATACTTAAGGAGATCCTAAATTTACCATCATATTGGTTAATAATCCAATCATTTTTAATCATTACCTTAGTAATTGAACAATCTATATTCCACTGTCCTCTTGTACATAGTTTTATGGGAATGTTTTTTTCATGCCCCTAGAAGGACCTAAAGGGTTTACTATAGCCATGGTGTCCTCCCTCAACAATCCTCCCCCAATAGGTTATGATACTAACACTACACAACCCTTAAATAATCCACCTCTAATAACATCTAGTAGTCCATCTCCATCTAGTACCCAAGCTCAAAATATTTCCACATCTCAACATACATTTACTCTACCTACTACCACAACACCTTAGAACCTAGTGATCTCAATCCCCATAAATCTTCCACCCATAAAAACTAGTATATCTTAAAATCCCTAAACTCAACATTTGCAACAAGCTCCCATAATTCAACCTCCTCAGTAGTACATCCCAATATGTATCTCCCATAAAAGCCCTAGGGTTTACTTATATACCCTTTCAAGCCCCACAATATGTGGTGACATCCCAATTGATTATAACCACTTCAGTTGGTTACTCATTGACACAACCCTTTCCATTCTAATTCTTACCTATCAACATCTACAACTGAATGTCTTGGTATTTATTCCTTAATATAATACCCAACCTGACCTTATAAGCATCCTTATTAATAGGATAAAAAATCTAGAAGCCTATGCCTTTGGGTAGAAAAATAAGCTCACTTATAAGCAAATCTATAATGAGCCTATTAATCCAACTATCCCTATTAGACCTTACCCCTCGCAATGGAAACTTACAAAATTTATGAAATTTCAAAATCAAGAAGATCCCTAGAAACACATTTGAGAATTTAAACATGCTTATTATCTCATAAACCACGATGATGTTCTTCTCCTTAAAACCTTTCCCATGTCACTATTTAGACCAGCTTTAGACTGGTATAGTTTGATCCCTCAACATTCCCTATTCTCTTTTGGAAAACTAGCCCAAATATTTTTAGATCACTTTTCCATCAACATCATAAGAAAAGTGACCATCATTGACCTCTATGATATCAGACAATTCAATGATGAATCTATCACTAATTTTGTGGCTATATGGAGGATAATTATAAACTAACTTACCTTTTCCCTTCCTTAACTACAACTAATTGAATTAGTTGTAAAATCATGTGCTAAAAATATCTCATCAACATTACGGGTTCAATCCTTTAAAATTTTTGATGAGTCCTTTTCTATGGCATACAAACTAAAAATTTGAGATTTAGAAGAAGGGAAGGTAAAGTTATGTAGTAAAAATTTCAAACCTGATCCTTTTAAGGGAACTAATAACAACAAAACTAAAGGCACTGCTAATTTTTTAGTCTTAAAATTATAACCCTTATGGATAAATACCAATCCAAACCCTTTACCTCCCTTGTGGTTATATGGAGGAGAATTATAAACCAACTTACCTTTTCCCTTAACTGTAACTAATTGAATTATTTGGAAAATCATGTGCTAAACATATTTCATCAACACTACGGGTTTAATCCTTTAAAACTTTTGATGAGTCCTTTTTTATGGCCTACAAACTAAAAATTTGAGATTTATAAGAAGGGAATGTAAAGTTATGTAGTAAAAATTTCAAACCTGATCCTTCTAAGGGAACTAATAATAACAAAACTAAAGGCACTGCTAATTTTTTAGTCTTAAAATTATCACCCTTATGGATAAATACCAATCCAAACCCTTTACCTCCCAATCACAATCATAAAAACCATTAACATGTTTTCCTCCATGATAGTACACACCATTAGGGGAATATTATGCTTCTATCTTAGACAAGATATTAAAAGTGTCTATCATCAAACTTCCTCTAATTAGACCTCTTGATGATTATCATGATAAGCCTAGATAGTTCAAGGAAAATGAATTTTTTAGCTACCAATGTGTAATAGGTCATGACGTCAATAGGTTTCACTACTTCAAAGGATTAGTGGAAAACCTTATTAATCATAGAGAGTTACAATTAGATAACCCTAATTTCCCCCTTAATTAATCCATAGACATATTTAAATAGTCATCCCCTAATCATTCCTCTACATCTAATTCCATATAGGCTAATTTAGGATGCACTTCAAACCATGAGACCCATGTGATTAGTATAATCCATAATCAAATTCTGCCTAAAGAGGTTGATAGTGCTTCTAAAACACCTTCCATGATAACTAAAATGCCATATCTCTTTATAAGAGATGACTTTAAACCATCTAAATCAAGTAGATATATCCCTAAGACTCACTCAAGCTTTTTGAATCTCATTATTTGGGATCCTCTCAAGGAAAAATTATCTAAACCAATTCAAGATAATCAACTAGAAACAAAAGATGAGAAATCCATCAAGGAGGATGCTTGTTTAGACATCCCAGAAGACACATACCACTCCTCATGTCACCATAACACCTTCATGTAGCATACCCATCCCATATAACTTACTCTCACTTGAGAAGATGGTTATGTTGCCTTAAATAGACCTAAGACCAACTCCCTTCATAGCTTAAGAAGATCCAAATCTTAGAGAAATTAGGAGAAATGCTTTAGGAATTAGAAAAAATAACCTTAGGGCATCATTAGTAAAATCCTCACAACATCATCCAATAAATATTGAACTCTATAAAGATGATATCCATGTTACCCTCGATCAGATTGGAAAAGGGAAGGCACTTCTACCACCTATTTGAAATAGATCATCCATATTGGGACGTCATCATTTGGTAAAAATAAAATCCACCATTGTAAAATAATCTTATAAAGAACATATACCATTATAAAAATATCTTCCCACTATAATAATTCCAAGTCATAGCCCTTTAAATCCCTACTAGCCCCAAATCCTAGGTGTAAAACCTTATCCCAAGCATAAAGTACCTACTGTAGGGAATATTTAGTCAACTAGTGTGAAGGATCAAGGCTTGAAAGTAAATGCAACTTCCATGCCAGTAATTTTGAAGGTCATAAAACTTATCTAGGATCCATTGAGGGGGTCTTACTCTAATATTCTTGATCAACTTATTCAAACTTCCTTTGTCACTCTACCACCCATAAAACCTATTAATCCCATATTCAAAGACTAATGTGGTATCAAGAAAAGAATAAATGAATGTATCATCAAATATCTAGACATAATACTAAGATTTATAACACATTAACAGTTGTGGTACAAAAATTATTAGAAGATGATGATTTTTTAGTAGAATAATTTGGTCATGACTATCCCTATAATCAAATTACTAGAATCACACCCACCTTAGGAACTAGAATATTACCAATAAGATTAGAAAAAGTTTTAAAGGAAGATAGAATCTCTGATAGAACTCAATATTAACCCCTCCTAAACCCTATAGATTTGGATGAATCTAAAAATATGACAAATCTATCATTATTTTATATCAATGTAATTCACATAATTATATTATCCTATACCTAGGATCATAAGACCTAAAATACTAATAAAGCCAAAGTGACTATTAAAAATATCCTACTTCTACCATGAATAGTCCTACAACACCCATCCCAAAACCTAAAATTTCTATTTTAGGAAAAGTGCATAATAATAATGCTTCAAAATTGATACAAATATATATTCTAAAGCAACTTCATCAACTCCAAGCTAGTATGTCTTTATTTGATCTTATCCAAAAATCTTCAAAGTATCATGAGGATGTGATAAAAGCCTTGTAAGATACCAAGATACAATTAGATGAACCCTAGCCTTTATTAGATTTTATTGCATTACTTCAAAATTCACCATCTATAACATTCCATGATTTTGAAATATCACTATTACAACCTAATGACTAAGATCTACTACTATTTATCACTACCCAAATTAATCAAACCTAAATAAAAAGAGTAATGATTGGTAATGGAGCAAGCATAAATATTATCTCCTCTCATGCATTTAAGAAACTACAGTTACATGAAACTATTGTAGTTTAATCTCCAATCATTTTCCAAACATTCAATAGTATTATGGCCCCTACATTAGGAATGGTTGTCCTTCCCATCCAATTAGGCATACTTACTCTCCCTAAGTTATTTTACATAATATAATGTTAATTTTAATACAACATCCTATTTGGACATCTTTGGATATGTGTTATGCATTGCATCCCCTCCACCTTACACTGGTGTATTAAATTTGAGCATGAGGGTAAGATCCATAATGTCCTAGATGATTCCCATCCATTTAAAACTAGTAACCTTAACTTTTGACCAAATTATGTCTTAATTCCATTACAAAGTATGATCCCATCATCATCCAAAGAAGCATCATCTAGTATGACAATCCCTAAATCAAGAATTGTTGGCAAGGATTCTATTAATTCTATGTTTCAATAGATATCAATTAGAGAGTATCATTTATTCATGCTCAACACTCTCCTCACTCCCAAGGAATATGAGTGTCCTAATAAGTATCATGTGTATTGTCCCAATCTTAGGGAACTCATTCCCTTTGGTCTACCTTTCATTCACACTCATTTAATATATAAGGGATTGATCATCCTTATTCAGGTCCTAATAAACAAACCCACACCAAACCATTCCCCTCAAAAATTTTGTTCTTAGATAAACCTCACTTTGCAAAAACATAACTGAAATGATGTGCTTATAATGGCTTTGGAATAGGATGCTATGAACAAGGGCCACATGATATCACATTAGGAGATTTTTAAAAACCCCATGAAAAACATAGCCTAGGATTTAACAAAAATCCCAAAACTACTCTAGAAGCTACTCTTTTGCCTATTTTTGAAGAGGACATGTCGTCCTCACCATAAAACACCCATTTTACAATAGATGACATTATATACATTCCTCCAAAAAAAATTAGTTAATACCATCATTATAAAACCTTTCATCTATTTTAGCAATGGGGAGGTCAAAACCATTCCTCTTTCCAACCCAAACATGATAGGGTATGATTTTCCCACCATCCCTATTCTTCAATGTCAAGATGATGAGTTGATATTAACTCATTTAGGCATAGATAACTCCCATCTAAACAATTATCTTCTATTTGAAACCTCTAGTCTATTAAATGAAGCTATTGTTGACATTAACATAAGATATCATGAGACTCCATGAATTTTTAAGGTCAAAAAATATTTAGATCCTCAGGAACACTAAGATTTTACTATGTTTCTAGTAGATCATAGTGAATCATTTTCTTTGTCTTATATTGATATGCCTGGTATCAATTATGATATCATCATCCATAACATTGTCACATTCCATGAAATTAAACCTATAAAATAAAAACTTCAAAAAATGCATCCTTGCATTTCACTCTTGGTCAAGGAAGAATTAAAAATTTTCTTATCTATTAGATTTATCCAACCTATTGACTACCCTTAGTGGGTGTCTAATATCATACCTATCATAAGGCCCACAAGAGGACTATGCCCTTATACTATATTTTGTGACCTTAACCTTGTTTATCATATGGATGATTTACCTCTCCTTAATATTAACCAATTATAGGACCTAAAAATTGGTCATTAAAAGTTATCTCTTATGTATGGTTTATTTGGATTTAATTAGATCCTTATCACACCAAAATATGAACATAAGACTTCACTTATAACTCCCTAGAGGACCTTCTACCATCAGGTTATGCCTTTTAGCTTAAATAATGTCAGGGCCACCTATCAAAAGGACATGACCTATATATTCCATGATATAATCCATAAAATCATTGAATATTATTTGGATGATATCCTTAGTAAGTGAAAACTATGAAAATATCATCTTTTGATGCTTAAAATAATCTCCACTCACCTAATATAGTTTTACTTTTGTCTCAATTATAAGAAATGCTTTTTTGGGGTTTTTAAAGGTAATATTTTAGGTTTTATCATCTATATTCAGGGGATAAAATTCAACCTCAATACGATTAAGTCCATTATATAAATTACAACCCCATCTAATCTTAAGTAACTCCATAGTTTACAAGGAAAATTGTAGTCCATTAATTATTTTATCTCTTAGCTATCCAATCGATGTCAACCATTCCATCACCTCCTAAGTAAAGATACCAACTTCAATTGGGACTATATATATCAAGAGGACTTAAATAACCTTAAAATATATATTTTCTCACCACTAGTTCTCATTCTTCCTAAGGGTAACCTTTCTTCTTGTATATCTCAGCCATGAACCATGCCCTAGGATCCATGCTTAACCATCATGATGAGCAACATAAAGAGCAAAAACTTTATTATATAAGTCACACTCTCATTGAATATGAGGTTAACTATACACATATAGAAAAATTATGCTTGGATATTGCCATTATAGCTTCTAAGCTTCACCATTATCTACTCAATCATAAAACCTACATGATCATGAATGTAAATCCCCTAAATTTTATGAATTCAAAGACTTATCAGAATTAGTGAATGGAAAAATAGCTCATGCTTTTGGTAGAATTTGATCTTGATTTTATCCACCAAAAATCAATTAAAGGTTAGATTATTACTAATTAACTTGCTGAAGTACCTCTTATTGATAATCAGCCAATTAATTATGAATTCCTAGATGAGTCCATAACCTCCACATCTCAATTAGATATGAAATATCAAATAAATCTATTATTTGATGGATCTAAGTGTGAGCATGATGGGGGAGATATAATTATCATAATCCCTCTAAAAAGGACACCTATACCTTTATATTTTAATCTTTATTTTGACTGCACCAATGATATGGCAAAATATGAGGCTTTGATCATATGTCTCCAAACTGCTTTAACCTTATGTATTAAATTACTTAATATCTATGGTGATTCCCAAATTGTGTTCAATTAGATAAATGGAATATATCAATGTAAAAATGACACCCACTAGAAATATAAGACCTTGGCTGATCAATTACTAGTTAATTTTGAGCATTATGCTATCCAAGCCACTCATTAATCAACTAAAATATTTGTAGATACCATGGCCTCCTTGGCCTCATTTATCTCATCTTCATCTCATGAATCTAACTTATTTATCCTCATCCACAATATTAATCAACCTTCTTTTACCAAAATTAATCTTCTTTCCATCTATAATGTAGAGAAAACCCATTTGATCTTTGGTAAATGTATATATTCAATTATTTATCAAGGGGGATTATTCCTCTAGATTTATCCAAAAATGATAAATGATCTTTCCAACATCACATCTCACATTTAATCATACTAAAGGGTGTTGTCTATAAGTATGGTTTTGATGGTATCCTTATTTGTTGTCTTCAATATCATGAAGTTAACCTTGATATCAAAGCGGCTCATGATGGGTCATGTGGTGGACATTTTAGTGGATGCACCATTTATAACAAAATCTTTTTGATTAGGATATTATTATCCCACTTTAAATCAAGATTATTATGAGTACATTAAGAAATGCATAAGATGCTAGTAACATGTTAATCTATCACATGTCCCTAGTCATGCATTATAGGTAGCACAAAACTTATAGCCATTTTCCCAATGGGGGCTTCATCTCATAGTTCAAATCAATCCTAAATTTTCCTAGTGCCATGGATTTATCATTACCACCACTTAATATTTTACTGAGTGGGTGGAGGATATTCTTCTTAACGAAAGTAGACAAATTTATGGAGTTTATTAATCAATATATTATTTATCACTTTGGTGTTCCTCATAAGATTGTAATAGATAATGAAAAATATTTTAAAAATTAAAAGGTTCCAGAGCTATGTGACTCTTTAAACATTAATCTAAGCTTATCCTCACCTTACTATCCTCAAGTTAATGGACAAGCTGAGGGATCTAATAAAAGTCTTGTCAAAATCCTAACTAAAGTCATTAATGAAGCTGGAAAGAACCAGCATCTTCATGTTCCCTTTACCTCATGGGCTTATCAAACTAGTATTAAAATCCATATAAGTGTTACCCCTTTCTTTCTTGTCTATAGTGTCAAAGTTGTATTTCCTATTGAGGTTCAAATTCCTTCCCTTCACATATGACTTAAATATATCATTTCTAAGGATGACTTCCATCAAGAATAATTAGTCCAACTTGAGGTCTTCGACAAGCATCGATCAGATGCATTTGACCATCTCCATGTATATCAGGAAAAAATATAGCACACCTATAATAAAAATTTAAAATAACATGAATTTAATGTTGGTGACCTTATCTTAAAATAAAATCAACATGTTACTAATATGGAAAAAAAGAAAACGAGGAAAATTTTCTCCAAATTGGGTTAGACTATATATTATCACACATAAATATGGGTCTGGGGCATATTTTTTAGTCTATCTTGATGGAAAAATAGAATGATAACCTCTTAATGCATTATACTTGCATCCTTTCCATTGTTAACAAGTCTTAATACCATTTGTCAACCTAGTATCTTTTCTTTTGGTTTGACAATTATCCCTTTCATCCCTAAATAAAAATATACTAAATAATGACATATAGAGTCATGTGGTTATCTGACAACATGTGTATTCTCACCTTGACTATGAATACCCTAGCTCTATTCATAGCATACTTTAATTGGATAAGCTCTACCTATAATGGGAAGGATCCCCAAATCATTATTTCTTGAAACCCCTCCCTATCATCTCAATAGTTCATTTTGGGAATAAGAGTATCATCTTGTACAAAAAAGCCTTGGGATACTATTCTATGATACCTTAAACCAATCCATAAGAAATTGATAACAATGGGATCAAATACCAAGCAAATGAAAGCAACTATAAAAAAGGCAAAAATAACATGCTAATCCCTCAAAGGATAGTTGTAAAATCTATAAAAAAATATAAAAAGTGTAGATTGCTCCCTTGAAGGACAACTAATTTGAAAAAATCATCTCTCAAATATAGACCACTCCCTTGAAGGATGGTTATCATGCATGAAATATCCCAAGAAAGCTTCCCGCATTGATCATATCTATCTAAATTAGTAGAGTTCCCACATTGATCAGTCTACATGGATTGGTACAAAAGGATCCTAAAGTTGGCCTTAGCTTCAGGAATACAAAGTGACCACATCTTTAAAAAATCCACTTTTTATCAAAATCTTGAAGCAAATCCATATAAAATTCCATCTTAAACAAATATATCTTGAACTTAGTTGACCTAAGGTTGTTTGGATATTTATTAACATTCAGTAAAGATGCATATAGAATTATTACAAGAAGTTTTATTGGGTTGTGGTATGAGCCAATGATGAGTAATAGAACCTTTATGTCTCTTTACCCTAAATAAATCAAAATTGTGCTAATTAATTATCTATAATAGGATTGCCACATATATCTTGATCATAGTATAAGAGTATCATAATTAAATCCATGTTATAAATTAACATACATCTATAATAAGTCTAAAAAAATTAACGTGCACGCTGAACTTTCAAAAAAATTATGTTCAGAAGGAACGTACAGGGTGTACTGTACACATATCCAGAATTTGAAAGTGATGGGCGGCAAGCAGAAGGTGCCCTTTCAGACCTGGAAACCAATGGAGCTCAGGTATGTGGAAAACTGGTAGTGGAAAACTAGGCAGGAGGTACAAACCCTAGAGGAACAGTAGGAGGAGTTGAGAATAATGTAGGGTTTGATATAAATAATGGAAAATCTTTGAGTGGATCTGATCCTTTTTATGGGATCTATGCTTCCCAATGGGATTCTCCTCCTACTATGTGGGGGCAAGAGCTTGAAAAGGAGAAAGATAATGTTGATTTTAATAAGGAAAATTCCTCAAAAGTGTTGAAGGTAGAGTATTCAAAATAGAGGAAGTGGTCATCTCTGTTTGGTAAGAAACCCAATGGAAAATCTCTTTTCCCATCGGTTACTGCTAAGTCTTGCTGGGAAAAAGGTGAGTTTCAAATTTTTATTCTAGATCCTTTAATAGAGTTTTCTGTGTCTTCAATGGGTTTCACTCTAGTGGGTAAATTTCTAGGAGCAAGACTAGATCTTGAATCTCTTATAAAAATGGTTAAAAGGAAATGGGTTATTCGAGGAGAGGTAGATATGGCACCAATGTTGAATGGTTTCTTCTTGTTTATATTCAATTGTAAGGAAGACATGAATATGGTTTTGTGTGGAGGATCATCAAAGAAGATCATCGACAAGAACAATAGAATAATGAATATGCTAAAGCTTTATAAGCTGAGGCAGAAAAAGAGCCTTCTTTTGAAGATCCTAATGTTACACATATTGAGGTGGATAAAGAGCTTCCTTTTGAGAAAGAAAATTCTGTGAAAGAAGGACATGGGATGCAATCAGAAATCATAATACCTGTACAAAGAATAGATGATTTGAAAGATCTATCAAAACAAATTGTTTCCTACCAACGGATAGAAGATCGATGGAGAGATGTTGATGACAAAATTGTGTTAGAGGAAGGTGAATTTGTGGCTGAATCTGGAAAAAATTAGAGGAAGGAGACTTTATTTTTTCTCAGTCCAAGGAGATTCTAGTTGATAATGATTCCCCTTTGAATGAGCTTCCTGTGTATGATAATGGAGAAAACTTAAAGCAAATTCTAAACCAAAGAAAAAGGGCTGAAAAAAAGACCAATACTAAGGGGGTAGAAACAAGAAGCAGCAAAAAAGACCTGCAAACAAAGGTGAAGCATGTTGCTTCTACTCTAGATAAATCTGGAAAAAGAGATGAACAACATTATAAGGTGAAACCGGATGTTGGTTCACCTGACAAACCTGGAAGAAGACCCACTAGGAAAACTAGAGAGGTAGAAAGTATGAAAAATATTGTTGATGGCAGACAGGCAACTATTTTGGATTTTACCCCTAAAAAATAGATATTAGATAATTATTTGGGATATTAGGGGGCTGATTACAAACTAGATTTTGAGGTTGTCCTTGTATAACCTGATTTTGTTGCTACTTCTTAGTAGGTTTAAGGATTGCTTATCCTGATGCAATAATCTAATCTAATATAATCAATAATCTAATCTACATCCATAATCACATAATCATGATCCATAAACATGTTAATGTAAATCCATAATAGATCTATCACATCATCTAAATAGATAAATCCATAATCACATGATCTAAATACAAAGCATCCTAAAATTAACTCCATGATAAATAACATTTCAAATCCATAATCTAATAAAATCCATAAATTAAAACATATAACACTATAAATCATAATCAAAATCATGTATCTCTATATATGTAAATGCTCAAATGTACATCATAAGTTTGGATATATAGAGTATGTGGCTCTTTGACCAGTACAATACATATAAAATGGGCTACCCCATAAAATGGAGATGGCTCAAATGGATGTTCCCAATATCTCCACCCCACTTCCACTTCAATCCCCTCCCCCATCTCTTCCTCTATATCTCCTCTAATATATCTCATGAGATACACTCCCTGTACTGACTGAACCTGTGTGTGTATGTCTAGAAGATATACCCTATGTGGCCAAATGGGTGGCATACCATAGAATCTTTAGATGCAAATCTAGTACAATCTTCTCATAGTATCGTATCTCAAATACCATCTCTTAGTACTTATCTACACTCATAATACCTACCTAACCTATACTTAGCATAGCCACCCCTAAAACTATATACCATGTGGATCCTCCATCCCCTCACTATAGGCTAACTTTCTCTATATGGTATCAGTCTCAAGCCTCAATTACTAGATCATGACTTAGTCATAAGGTGTCATATTCCACTTGAAAAGCATATAATCTAGTCTAAAGACCATCTCACTCCATTTGCATAGTAGTGATCACCCCTTGAGTTATAGCCATCTATCCTTTTAAATAAATACACTTGGATCTCAATGTAACCCTCTTAGTAATAATCCCAATGACATCTATCTCCTCATTTCCTCCCTCCTCTCCCTCCTCCTCCTCATCTCCCCTTCTCTCCTCTTTTGCATCCTACATCTCCTCATATGATCCCTCTTGATGAGGTCACACCACCCCCTCCTACTTGTCATCTATCTACCATGACAACCACACTAAGTATGATGGGGTACATCTTGCATCATCTATATCTATGTCGAATACCTCCTCTTTATATCTTATCAAAATATATGTAGTATCTAGCTTTGAGAGTCTAGGATCTATACCATCCCATATATACATTCATAGGGCCCATGGTATATCATGTATCAGCTCAAACTATCTCCTCACCCTCCTAAAGTGGTAAAAATCCACATAGTCCATCCTCCTCCCTATAATCCATCTCTCCCTTTGAATGTCTACTAGCTCTACCTCTATCCCCTGCCATGTAATAAATTTGATGTAGAGCCTCCAAATGATATCATTATCTTGTAGCTCCCTAAGGACTCATTGATAGTATGATATATCCCATGTCACACCATTTTTATAAGCTCATACCAAGTCTTCCTTCCATAAAAATAAGGAAACATTATAAGTAGTCTCATACCAATGTATCCATGGGTTAAATCACCCTAATGTGCTCATATGCCCAACACTACAATATAAAGGACACATCTAAACCATATCACCTCTAGGCCCTCCACCCCCTTATTTCCCTATATATTTGTGTTAGTAACATCAGGGTCAAGAAAAATATTGTCCACTACTCCAGCATATCTACAACAACACCTATGATGCTCCATGGGAACCTACCTCCACTTGAATCTAGGAGGGCCTAGCATGAGATCATCATCATCATCATCATCATCATCATCATCATCATCATCATCATCATCATCATCATCATCATCATCATCATCATCATCATCATCATCATCATCATCATCATCATCATCGATACTCCCTTCCCCTCTATATCTACATCATATAAAAGCTTGAACACAAATATTCCCACTATAAATGTGATTTCCATTGTATCTCCTCATGGTATCTCCACCATACAACCATGTCAATGTTGTTGTCCAACCTCGCTTAGCCATAGTTACAATAACAACCCCATGTACTAAAATTCATAGCATCCTATATATATCCTCCTCTATGATGGTCATCTCTCTTTTAGGTAACCAAAATTTCCCCATGGTCACATTCCATCACTCTAGTAGTGATACTAGTAGGCTTGTATCTCTATGAATGTGATGGTATAAGTTCACTCTTCCCAAGCCCATGACCTTCATATGTGCCCAATCATCATCACTCAACTAGTCACATAACTACTCCAATAGAGGTAGTAACCAATCTTATATTTTTCGTAATGATCATGCCTTTTACTATCATCTTATATAAGCCTTATAATTCCTAAAAATTAACCTTAGTTTAACCCTAAACACTCTAACCTAGTTTTTCAACTTTTTTAGCAAATCAGTACTAACTCATTTTTAATTGATGATGTTTTTGCTAAATCAATGATGTTTCCATTAAATCATTTTTGACTCACTAGAATCAATGTTGATCTTAGGTCACTATACTACCCTAATACCATACAAATTATCATAACTAAAAAATTAAAAAAACCAAAAAACATAAATAAAAACTAGGTTTACCTCAACTTAAGACTGTCATCATTGCCTCTGATTGCTGTCACTCACCTTCATTGCACCAAATATCAAACTCATCATCAAATTTAATCTCTTTTACTTACCACACATCAATATAAAATGAGCTCCCTTTATTTTGGATTTGATTATATAATCAATTTTAGAATCAACACTAATTTATTTTATGTTGGCATTGATTTATGTGAATCATCATCAATTTCCTCAAAATAAACATCGATCTACCCATTTTCAGCTACTTACAATTTTTTGTGTATCTAGTCCTAATCTGAAGCCTAATCTTGTTACCTTGCCATACCTATCCCATTATTTATCTTATTACATTTTAGTTTTATGGATATAGACCCCCTATTGGTCCCATAGCTTGCATAAGGCATGCACTTTTTGGGCATTTCCCCTCTGTGAGTCCTGAGAGTGCCTATCCTCCTGAGAAAAATTATTTATAGGTTGTGCACACATCTTATACCACACTAGATGCTTCAATCAGCAAAACCCTATCACTTTTTCTTTTGATTAGACTTCATTTAAGCCCACTTATTTGTATCTATGGTCATTTATTATGTGATTTATCTTAAGGCATCTCTACATGTACTATCTCACACCCTATCAATAAAAAACCATATACTTCATGGCATGTATCCGTACTCTTAGTGCTTATTTGTTATATATCCATCCTATTCATTACTCCACATTTCAAACCCATCACATGCTCCTCATCATATGTTGGCTCCTAGTTTGAGGGGGATACATCCTCACACAAACCTAGGGCATTGGACCTCTCTCAGTTTTTGTCTCATGACATGTTATTATACACCACTCCACAAAAAATCAAAAATGTAAACACTATAATTTCATGTCCTATACTAATTATCTTCTGTTTTAGGCCTTTAATTTATTATATTATCCTAAATACCCCTATCCTAAAGTTTAACCTATTTACCATTAGGTACTTAGTAATTTGTTTTTACAAATTACCATTTTACTTCCCTAACCACCTAAATCTAATTACAACCCATGAAATCCTAACCCTTTAACAACTTACCCACATATAAACCCATTCCCAACAAACCTACACATATAATCATAAATTATCCTACATTTGGATCAAGCCAAAATGGATGAAATTAAATTCCTACTAAAAAGGGAAAATCGGTGATGATTCTCCCATGATCGACATTGAATCTCGCAATGGAGTCAATCTATATATACACAGGTGATTCTTTAGTTTTAGGCCCATGAATTTGAATCTCAAAACATTGCTTAGATTTCATCAAGAGAATTAAGGTGAACATTATTACCACACTATAAAAATTATGTTATACCTATTACACATACACTATCATAATCCAAGAAGATCACTTGCACCTATGAGAGGAATACATTCTGAATACAATCAGTTCAAGGTTATTATTCCAAGCCAAAAATAATTTCCCTCATTTGATGGATTCAAGAGGTGAAAAACCATCTTCTCATCTCTAGGTATTCCTCATAAACCTTACATTTATTTAAGTTTTTAGTAGATAATTAAATTAAAAGGAAAAACAAAAAACTATTATAACGTAGCTAACATTGATACAAGATTTGTGTTGTGTGCTATAAATAGATCGACTAGTTTGACCTAGTTACCTTCATGTTTTAGTTATATTTTTCTTTAATTACAACTAAATCATCTAGATTTAGAATATTTTAAAATTTTCCAAGATTATAAAACTTAATTGACCAGCTCAACTAAGTCTATTATAGATTGTTTTGTTTTCATTCCTATAGAACTTAGTCAATGAACTCAACTTGATCTATTATAGACTATTTTGTTTTTCTTCTTATAGAACTCGATCAACCAGCTTGACCTAATATATTTTAGACTATTATGTTTTCATTCTTATATAACTTAGTCAACTAACTCGACCCAATCTATTGTATACTATTTTATTTTCTATCTTGTATAACTTAATTGACTAGTTTGGCCCAGTTTATTTTAGACTATTCTATATTTATTTCTATAGAACTCAATCAGTCACCTTAACTTGATCTTTTATTGATTTAAAAAAAATTGTATCTAACTTTATCAACCATCTTGACCTCATCTTATTTGATATTTATTAGCCTCTTAATATTTTAAACTCTTTAAGTACACGTTTAACTCAGTAATTTACTCATGCAACATATATTTGATGATACCAAAAATAAAATTCAAACTAATATGATGAGTTTTACTAATCTTAATAAACTTCCTAAGACATATTTTATGGTAATTGAATTGGAGCTTTGTAATATACATGTTACCACTAGAACTACCAACTATGGTTCTCCTCCCTATTCCATGACACTTAACCCTTTATCATTAAAATGGTAGAAGATGAAAGTGGCATTGAATATATGGATAAAATGCTGTTATTCATTGATGAAAATCATTGACATATAGGTCAGGATTAGAAAATCATCTATAACCTCATGATTGGACCAAATATTGGAGAACCTAATTCACCTTCACCTAGCTTTTTTATAGGATTTAAGGCAAGTCATTATATGACTTATACCACACCTTTACCCTATCTTATGCCTCCCTCTAATGTATGAAATCATTTTACATGTCTTATTTCAAACTAATAGTGCTAACCAAATGTTGCACATGTAAAACCAATTATTGTATCTTCAAAACCAACCTCAAACTACTTAATGGGGAGTAAAAAACTTGATTCCCCCCAAACCCCACTTAGAGATGCACATGGTAAATTTATACCATAACCCCCACTTATTAACAAAACTATTAAACACTTAAAAAATGAACCTCTTTTTCTTAAAATTTCAAACATTGACATAGTGGCATAGTTCCCACTATCACTTATAATAGATCCACAGACACAACTTTGCATTTAAAAACATGTAGTCATATAAATGTCATTTTAATGAAGTGAGTATCACTTGAGACTACTCTATCCCTAGCCTATCCCTAGACCTATCTCAGGGCCTATTTTTATCCTTTTCCAACTTCTATGTGTGTCTATCTCATGCCCAGATATATCAAGTTTTGCATTAGGCAATTACCTAGTCTTCCTTGATCTTTTTTCACATGTGCCATCCACCTGGACAATATCACAGCCCCATTAGTCTATAACATAGTTTTCTATTGGAAAATGGGGAAGTGTTATTGACCCTTATCTTCCCTTGTCCTTAAAAAATATCTTTCCACTTCCCAAAGCATCTTAGGGTCAACCTAAAATCATTTCATGTATTAAAAATCATCAAAACACTTTATAAATAATAGTCTCATTCATTTATTATATAGATGGAAATTATAATGAATAAGCTCATAAATAATTACAAAAATTAAGGTTATTGATCTATATTTACCTCTATTTATACATACATATATCTATAACATCCTAGAGAGTAGTTTTACTCAACTTTTTAGTCTCATTTCACACTCAAATCATTCCAATTAGAATTCATACTTACACATACCAAGGTATAAGTATGTGTAAGTGCCAAGGTATAAAAACCCACACTGATGGAGGTATTTAGGTGGTAAAACCTCTAATGGAGGTATAAAAACCCACGCTGATTGTTTTAATGTAGAAATAATTCCCCAATACATAAAATCTTCTCAATCTCACTCCTCAAATAGATTATTCACAAAATCTATTATCAAACAAGTATTTTCCACACACAAATACAATATTATTCACAAAATATCTTGATAAATAATAATCACTATGTTCAATATGTGAATTTATAATAGGGGTAAACACTATTTCTAATATTCATGAAGGGAGGTAATTGTTGTAATCAATAGTCCCATATATTCCTCGATAAACATTTAATTACATTGACAATTATTAAATAAATATAATTTAATTATTTATTTTCACAATGTTTTCACCTCATTTAAATATAGAATAAATTATTATTATTTATTTAACTCTCAAGGTAAGATAAGGGTGAATAAAGCACCACTTAGTCATTAAATGCTCTAACACTCCCCCTTAATGATAAGTAGATATAAATTTCATAGTCACCTTATAAAATGAATTATATTATGTACACAATTGAAGGATTTAAAAACCTTCATCATGCCAAACACCACCTTTTGAAACAAAAAGAAATATAGTCCATAAACTACCCAAGAGTAAGTTTAGGCTATCATGATCATGAGACTACATCTCACATTTTAATATGAATAATCAATAAGCATATTTTAATCCTTTTATAACATAAGCACCTCCATTAAAAAGTATTATTTTAATGTATTAGGGTATAAAATTAAAACTTTCACATGAAGTTTACTAAAATCACATAACTTCCACATAAAGTTGACAATGATTTACAATGAGAAGAAGTATAGAGAAAGAGAATAAACACATGGCCATTAAGAAGTGGCATTGTCATGCACACTCCCCCTCAATGGTAACTCAAAGAGGTCCATAATTACACAAAACTAACAAAACTGGGTAGCATCAAGTGGTTTTGTGAAGATATCTACCACTTATTCATTTGTAGGATATAACTATAGATAAATATCATTATTGAGGATTTTATCTCAAAGAAAATGCACATGAAATTCAATATGTTTATTTCTTTGGTGTTGCAATATATTTTTCATCATATCTATAGAACTTTGGTTATCATAATTAAGGATAGTACTATAAGAAACATCTAAATAAAGTTATCCCAACAAATTTTATAGCCACATAGCTTCTTTAGTAGCTTCCATACCACTTTTTTACTCTACTTTAGTAGAAGAGATAGAGATAGTAGGTTGCTTCTTGTTGCTCCAATTTATAGCACATGCACCAAATTTAAACACATATCCAAAATTAGATTTTTTATCTATAGTATCACAAGCATGGTCAACATCATAATAACCAGATAATTTAGCATTATAAATGAAAGAATAAAATAAATCAAAATTAATTATTCCTTTGATATAAAAAATGATTTGTTTAGATAATTTACAATGATCCAAATATGGATCCTCCATAAATATATAAGCAACACCAAATAACATATGAAATATCTATTCTAATAATGTTTAGATAAAACAAACTACCAACAAGCTATTTATAAAATAGGGCTAACTTTTTCACATGCAGGTTTTGGATCAAGTTTAACACCAAATTTAATATGATTAGAAGAATATTTATGATCAAGCATGTTAAACTTAACAAGAAGGTTATGAGCATATTAAGATTGTGATACAAAAATATAATATTTATCTTGAAATATAACCATTCCTAAAAAAATAATGCAAAATGCCTAAATCAATTATTTCAAACATTTAATTTAGTTTATCTTTATATTTATGAATTAAAGTAGATAGATTACCAGTAATTAACAAATCATCAACATATAATACAATTAGAATAAAATGACTATTTTCAACTTTAAAAAAGAGATTATTATTAGATTAGTAGTTAGATAAACCTAAATCTTTTTAAAAATAAGTAATTTTAAAATAGAAAGCTTGAGGAGCTTGTTTAAACCATAAAATATTTCTTTGACTTGCATGCATAATGTTATCTATTAGGATGAGTGAAACCTTTAGGTTGAGTCATGTATATTTTCTCTTATAAATCACCCTTTAAAAATGCATTATTAACATCAATTTGATGTATAATCCAACCATTTTGGGATGCAAGAGTAATAAGAAGTCTAATAGTACTCATTTTTTTATAGGAGCAAAGGTTTCAAAATATTCAATCCCATGTTTTTTAAGTAAACTCACGAGAAACTAACCTATATTTAAACTTATCAATTTTACCAATTGAATTATATTTGATCTTATAAACTCACCTACAACTTAAAATATGTCTTTTAGGTAGAGAAAGGACAAGATCCCAAGTTTAATTTTTAATTAAGGTATTATATTCAACTTACATAACAACATTCCATTTATAATCTTGAGTGTATTATTCAAATTATTGAGGTTCATATTAATTAATTCATGATAATAATGTTGGCTTATTTTTAATTTATTAAGGTTATCAACATTAGAATATTTGACTAGGGATTCTTTCCATTTAGGTATTTTAGATTAAACATGAAACTCAAGGGGTTCTTTAGATCCAAAAATGGATCAAGTTCCTCAAGGGAATTGATTTGATCACAAGGATAAATGTGAGAGTTAGGTTCATCAATAAAAGAACACTGAGAAAATTCTATGGAGATCTCACAAAAGGATTTTTTGAGAATAATGAAATTCTTATTCTCAATGATCTGATGTTTAAAGGATAATACACTCTTAAACATTTTTTCTTACATCTATAACCTACAAAAATGAAAGAAAAGGAAGTGGGATCAAACTTATTTATTTTAACTAAAGGAATAAATATATAAGGACTACTAAAGATCCTGAGATGAGCCACATTAGGTTCATTTTTAGTCCACATTTATAAAGGGGTAGAAAGATGAAAAGTTTTTGTAGGAAATATATTTATAATATGCACAATAGTATTCATGTATTCAACCCATTAAAATTTAGGAACATTTTCATATTGAAACATTGTTCTAGCCATTTCTATGATGGTGCATTTTTTTCTTTCAAAAATACCATTTTAATGAGAGGAATATGTAATTGTTAATTCCTTTTAAATACCACAATTAATGCAAAAAGAATAAAAATATTTACTAGAATATTCAAAACCATTATCAGTTCTTAATCTCTTAATAGAAAAATTAGATGCTTTTTAAACATTAACTCTAAATTCCTTAAATTTAAACAACATTCATATTTATTCAATGAAAAAAATAGACCATTATAGTGTAATCATCAATAAAAGTAAAATAATACAAAGAAAAATTAAAATATACATCTTCAAGAGCTCATAAAAAATCACTATGAATCAATTATAAAGGATGATAGGAATTTTCATCATGATTTTTGTGAAAGGGGTTAATATGTTGCTTACCACATAAGTAACACTCACAAGTTTCATGATGAGAGGGGATAAAAGGAAGTAAAACAACAAGATTATTTTCAAACATATCATGCAATATTATAAAACTAACATGTCCAAAATTTTCATGTCATAATTGAAATTCATTCTAACTATGTGATGAAAGAAAACATGTAGAAGGAGAGATGATATATAAACCATTATTTTAAAGACCTTCAAAAATCAAGGAACTAGATTAATTTATAATGGACCAGATATATTTAAGTAGTGTTAAAATTAAATTATTAGTTTTAAGTTATGAACAAGATATCAAATTCTTTTTATGCTTAGTTACTTAGAAATATCATTTATAACAACATTTGAAAACTTTGTTTTTCTCTATTCAGTTGCTTCTAGAAGTGAATTATATTCTAAGTAAATTATTTTAGATATATCTCTAGAATCACATAGAATATTAGATAAACAAGTCATATGGTTTGATGCACTGCTATCTAAAATCCATTCATTTTAATTTGAAGTAAATAAAATAACATATAAAGAAATAATATATTGATCCTGATTGTTAGTCTAACAGAGTTTTGATTTTTCTGCTTATTTTGATTAGATTTCTTCCCTTTATTATTTTTAGAAGATTGATTATTATTTATATCCTTATTTTTATAGTAGGTTTCCCTTCTATGATCAAATTTATCACATAGACTATAAATTCCATTAACTTAGGTTTATGATTTTTATTACCAAATTTCTTATTTCTATATTTGCCTTTAACACAATTGAAATTAGATTTCTAGTTTTTATTGTTATCAAAAACATTATTTAAGGTGAGAAGTGCCTAAGTTGCATTCCAATTAGATTAAAAATTTGTCATAACTTCCTTTTCTTAAATTAAGAGAGTAGACAAGGTGGTAAGGTCAGGGATATCTTGCTCATTTTGATTGTTATAATTCAAAATTGAAATGAAATTTATAAAATTTTAATGAATATGGAACAACAAGGACTCAAAAAAAAGACCTTCTATTTGTTGTTAGAGTGCTCTACCAACTAATTTATTGGTTTCTCTATGGTTAGACCATCATTGGTTCAGGTGTGGCTTATTTCCAACACCCCACTTGAGCCACACTACAGGTTCTTGGGGATCCTAGCCTGGTTCTAATAACATGATAAGATTCATGTACCAATGGCAATACATAGAGAATCTAGAATGAATAATAATAATAAAAGTATGCACATAGGTTAATTGAACAAAATAAAAATATTTAGGTGGGAAAATCTATAATGGAGGTAAAAAACTCATAGTGATTATTTAATGTAGAAATAATTCCCCAATACATAAAATCTTCTCAATCTCACTCCTTCTCAAATAGATTCTTCACAAAACCTACTCTCATATAAGGATTTTCCACACACAAATACAATATTCTTCACAAAATCTCATGATAAATAATAAGCACTATTTTTAATATGTGAATTTACAATAGGGGTAAACCCAATTTATAATATTCATGAGTGGAGGTGACCATTGTAACCAATGGTCCCATATTTTCCATGATGAACATTTAATTAAATTGATAATTATTTAAAAAATATAATCTAATTATTTATTTTCATGAGGTTTTCACTTCGTTTAAATAAATAATAAATTATTATTATTTAATTAACTCTCAAGGTGATCTAAGGGTAAATATAACACCACTTAGTCATTAAATGCTCTAACACATGTGGCCATCAGATTCATAGTTATATCTAGTGTTAGAACATTTGATATGTTATTGGGTAGGACTTGGATATAGAATATTCAATCCATTCCCTCCACCATACACATGCCTTAAATATATACATGCTAATAAATTTGTTATAATTAGAGCCTTCCATATTAGTATCCTTTACCTACACTACAGCTAGTTACATAGTAATCACCATTAATAGCTCCAAACATAGATTATATTAACACACCTAAAATACTATTTGAGCCACTAGTGCAGGTGAGGTATACTTCTAAAACATTACCATGTATACACACTCTCCCATAAATACATTCATTAGATAGACCCCTACATTAAAGACATGTTATGGATTCTAGAGAGCCTATCTCTACCCCATTCCCACCTAGATTAGTGTTACTAAGTCCCAAAAGTAATTTTCATAGATAATACATGCTATTTACAAATTATTATACCATATAAGGCCTTAATAAACCCATAGTTTATAGGTTATCTTCATCAACACCATAGATTCATAGCCACACTCCATATTCAATTTTAGCTATAGATTATTTAGTACATCTAGTTCTTAGATCTTTGATACATCCTTACACATGACATGTGGTCACTCTTACTTTACTTGATATAGGTCACCTTAATAGTGAGTCTATTAAAAGACTTATTAGTTAGTATGTTCCATTATTACTTATACATAGTTTCATTATCTCAATTTACTAGTACATAATTTCCTTTATCTTCCTCCTTGTGTGTATTTTCATTTTCATGTTTCTTATACATAGCTTATTCTTATAAAACACAAATAAAAATAAAAAATAATATGTTCAAAAATACAAAGGCATTCAAATATTTATCAAAAAATACAAATTTTAGATTGTATGCATTTTTATGTTTACATTCCTTCTATTTTCTAGGTACTACATATGATATCTATGTTAGCTTAATTAGTTTTATCATACATATATGATTCACTTGTTCCCTTTGAGTGCTTGATGATTACTATAGGAATCTGATAATCTACATAGATCCATGTTTTCTACTATCCACCCATTAGGGGCACATACACATATACACTAATTCAACATTGATAAATCAGCCCATTGGGGACATCATACATATAGCTTCTAATTTTCTAGGTTATATCTTTCCTCAATATCATAGAATTAGAATTTATTATATCTTTATATTGATCACTCTATATTACACTGATGTTTTCCTAAATACTACTTCTATAAACTCAACTTATATACATATTTTCTCTTATACAGATTTGTACCGCATGATTATGCATACTTTCATTTCTAGCTTTACTAGTCTATATTTAATTGTCTCTTTGCTTATACATCTACTTAAGAGAATTTGACTATGACATTGTTCTTTCATTGTTTTTATGCTTTGGACATGTGCCCTATCCTTGGGTATGTTTCTTGATTATGTATGTGGACATTTGAATATGTCCTTCCATGTGGCTCTAAGCCAAACTTACATGTTATTTTGTATATGAAAATATTAAAACATGTCCTTATATGTGTTCCTTTTCTTAGACTTAGTAACATGTGCCCATGTCCCTTGTATTATATCCCCTTTGCCTACTTTTCATGCCTCATATGTTTGTATGTATGATTTCAAGTATGTGTCATGGCCATGACACTTATCTCTTACTTGTTGCTTTCAAATACACTTTACGATTCCATGAAGGACCTCATGCATCTTCCCTTCCTTCTGGGGTGCCTTGATGTACATCATTCCCCATCCCCCAAGTAGTTTACTCACATTATATTCATATTTTTTGTTCATATACATAATTAAATTATTATATACATAAACACACACACACACACACACATTGATATTGATAACATTGTGAATTTTATATCTAACATACCTCGTACATTGCAAACTTATGTCCAATCTCTTTTACATTTTGATGTCATATATACTCATTATATTCATTTATCACATAGATATCATATATTTTTAGTCTAACACACATGATGTATTGATTTTATTTTTAGGATAATTATTAAAAAGGTTTAAAAATTTACATAAAAAGAGAGGACATTCACAAGGTTTGTCACAGAGATCAAGCCATCCTAGTGCACTCAAAACATTATTTTTAGCACATAGACATAGGCTACAAAGCTCAAACTCAGGGAAACAAAGTGAAATATAATAATACATATGCCATTCTTAATTTTTATCATAAATAGAACTTTTAGTCAATAGCACAATTCACTAACAAGAATGTAGTGTGTTATAGTCCACCCATTGTGTTATATTCCAATAACCTAAAAAATAAAAAATTCTAAAATTATCAAAAAGTTACAAAAGGTATAGTTTAGATTTGCATATTTTAAGTCATAGATTATTAGACATGCTCAGTATATATTCAATTTTTACACATATAGGTTTAATCATATTGAGGGCATTATGTATGACATGATCAATCCTATTTAAGTTTCAAATATGCATAGATGAAAACTACTATAACTCAGTCTAGAATCCATATACATAGATATCAAAATTAGGGGCATGTGCGTGGCACATTATTTTCATATGATTAGTTTTTCACTAGTTATATTTGATGGAATGACAAATCCATGTCATTTTATATGTTGTATACTTTAGATAACATATACACCAAGATTACACCATATTAATTCCTTGTTCCATCTGAAATGATTGACATTCTTGAGTTCTTGAGTTCTTGAGTAGCCCTTGAGCCATTTTACATTCCTAATTTCCTAAGTGGCCTAGAGCCATATTTTATAGCTTCATGAAACCAAACCATTTTAGTTTCAACTTATTCTACTACACATGAGTAGGCAATGATGGAGTCATGACCTACTTGAGTTCTTGAGCCACCTACATAAGAGGGTTGGACAAATCATTAATCCAATCCAAGTTATCCATAGATTATGATCTACTGAACAGGGGTGGGAAATGATGGAGTCAAGTCTATATTGAATTCTTAATCCACCCACACATGAATATTTGGCAATACATTAGCTCAATCCAAACTATACACCATTTGATCACCATCTACACACATAGGATCTCACTAGGTTTTTGAATTGGTTCACATACCCAATGAGTTGTATTCATTCCTTTCCTCTCTCTCTCATCTATTTACTCATTTTTGTCTTTGATTTTTATATTTATTAAGGACTGATTCATACAAGTTTAATTTGTAGGACATGCAATGGATCATAGTTTTCAAACTCAAAACTAAATTTATGGGCTTTGCCTAATAACTAAGTCTAGGTACATTTCTCTTTCATTTATCCTAGTCATATAAAATTTAATTTTAATGAAATGAGTGCCACTTGAGACCATCCTATCCCTAGCCTATACATATACCTTTTTTTTATCCTTTTCCAACTTCTATACATGTCTAACCCATGCCCAAATATACCAAGATTCACATTGATCCATCACTTAGGTATTCCTAAACTTTTTTCACATGTGTCATCCACTTAGATAGTAATACGGACCCATTAGTCTATAAAATAGTGCACTATTAGCAAAGCGGGTAGTGACATTGACCTTTAGCTTTACTTACCCCTAATGGATATCTTTCCACTTCTTGAAGTATCTTAGGGTTGGCCTAGACTCATTTTATGTTTTGACAAGCATCATAACTAATATAAATACCAGTTTCATTCATTAACCATATAGATGGAAATTTTCATGATTAAGCTCATAAATATTTATGCAAATTAAATTTATTGATCCCTATTTACCCTTATTTTTGCATGCATCCATATATAATAGTCCAAGGCTTAGTTTTACTCAAGTTTCTAGTCTCAAATCACACTCAAAGCATTCAAATTAGAATTCATACTCAAGCACACTAGCATCACTCTCACTTACACTAGAACTTATATTAGGATAACTACATTGGGATTGATCCCTTTTCAAGGTATTGGTATTAGGTAGTGTTTAACACATGGGGTGTTGAGGTCATTTATATCCTACCCTACTAATGCCACTCTCCTTCCACTTGTGTTCATAAAAACCCTAGAAATGATGGAGGCTTAAGTTTTTAGAGTGAAATAAATCAAAGTGTAGAACAAATAATGATCCAGGTCTCAGTCATATAGGTACAAGATTCCCAAAATAGAGAGATGTTCTACCCAAAATTTCAATGTTTCACTTGCATAGGGTCATTAGCATTGCACATAAGGTCTATAATGTAGTGCACTACTATAAAAGAGGGTCACACTATTATCTGAAGAGGGTTATGACACCTATTATCCACTAATGAAATTTTCCCTACTCTATCATCTCTTCCCAACTTGCCACTTGTTTGTCTTAGTCATATTTTCTAGCTAAGTATACCTTTTTTAATTCATTACTATTTATAGAATATTCAACTAAATTAATTATTATGTAAATAAGTGTCATTGATATTGTATTATTTTATTCTTGGATTTATTACTCAACTCTTTATTAACCTAGGGTTATACTCCATAATCCTAAAAAAGATAAATCAAATCCTTTAGAAATTTATATCAAGACTATGTTAAACATAACACCTTTGTTTCCACCAAACATTTAGCTAAAAAAAATTTAGGTGATGATTTAGATTCGTATAACCAACTTAAAACTAATTCCATCACTAGATTAGAAGACTTAGTCAATGCATTGGTTCAAGAATTCTAGACTAGTGGTCTTCCTTAAAAAAATTTATCCCACTTTATCAACTTTAAACAATTGGGATATAAAATAGCACAAGTTTTAATCAAATAATGGAAAGCCTTGTCTAACAAATTTGAACATAATATGTAGGATGATAATCTATTCCACTTATTCACTAACATTATTCACTACAAATTATAATATCACATATGGAATCTTTCTCCAAAAACATTAGAAGAAACCCTCTACCAATCCAAATGACAAGGATTCCTTATATGATAATTTGAACCTTCACACCCTCTAAAAAGGACTCAAATGTTTATGAAAGATAAAAATTGGCATGCAATTAATGATGGTATTATGGATATTTATGATTCCATACACATTATTCAAGCCATTTATCCAAGAAACCCCACAAAGCCTAATCCTCCAATGTAAAATTTTAACAATTCTCATCTTAGTTCCACATTTTCTCTAATGTGTAATGTGGATGTCCATAAACTAATTTCCTTAGCCAAAATTCAAAATTTTCTTACATGATCTTCCCCAAGAGATCTTGATCCTATATGCCCTATCAAACATTGGTATGATCCCCACAAATTTTGTTGGTTTCATGCAAGTTGGGTCCATTCTCTTGAAACTTGTCACCAATTATGAAAATTTTCTATGGTTTATCTCCTTGGACCCAAATTTGATCATGAATCACTCATACGTACATGCCAATAAGCTTATGAAATAATATCTAAGGATCATGAAACTAAAACTGAAAATGAAGCTTTGAATCATGCCAATGCTCACTTATCCATTTATAAGGATCCTCTTCCTAACCATCAAGTTAATACTAACCAACATCCTACTGCAAACAACATTGATTTTTTTGTGGATCTTAACATTAATGATGGTAATTTTATTAACATGAATAACATGAGGAAATTAGTTTATTGTATTGATCATTTTCTCTCCTCTAAAAATAATAATTTTAAAAAAAATTGCACTATTTAATACTATCCATCCCATCTCATAGAATTGAGGCATGTAGAACCAACAAACACACAAGTATAAATTCTAACAATTAAAATATGTTATACCTCATATACCATTGATATAATTTATACCCACCTATAACTAAGATATCTCAAGTGAATACCCCACAAATTTCAATTGATATTTATTCCACTTAAACACAAGAAACAACCAAAGATAAATCACATCACTAAAATATCATAAGTACCTACATCTAATAAACCCATCTTAACTAAAACTAAAATAAACATAACTCTCAATTTAATTCCAACCTACCCTCATAGGATTTAATACAAGATTATGCACCTTTATTCAATAACAATCCAATGAGAAATGATGAATGGGACCTTATAGTTGAAATTTTACATCTCCCATATCAAATCCCTTCTTTGAACTTATGATAACTTATCTCTATCATTTTAATTGAATAAATAAATTATTATTTGAATGAACATCCCTCTCTACTACCCATAGGACAAGAAGCAACCTTGTCAAGATCTAAACATAACATTCTCCAATAGTGTGAATAAATGTCTATCCATGTTGATGAAATCGTAGATACCTCTAATTTAATCAAATTCCATATCTCTTCCATGATTCCTGATGAGATATTTCTTTATGTGGATGACCCCCCATTATTCATTAGTATGAAAATAGGAGATATCCAAGTCAAACATGATTTATTTGATGAAGGTTTATGCACTTGTGTTGTTTCCCTTGATTCTACTAAAACACTTGGATATTTGAATGTAATCTTAAATCCATGAAAAATACATTCCAAGGATTTGATCAAAGACAAATAACTCCTTTAGGTTGTGTTTGGATTCTTATCATAGTTCCCCTAGTCATGGTATGTGCAAAAATCATGATATCTACATCTCCACTCTCTTAAAATATATTAATCGATCAAACTTGGATAGATAGCATGAGAGAAATCACCTCATCAACATGTCAATGTGTTAAATTTATATATAATGGTGTTATATACAATATTTAAAGATACATGAATCCTTGTAACAACTCCAAGAATTAGGTGTTTTAAAAATACCTACCCTTAAACATCTACCTAGCATCCCATTTCACAAATCATAATGATTTAATTATCCCTCAACTCTAATAGAAGTTGTAATGGTCATCTTGAATCAATATTAAACATACCACCTAATATTTTAGATTCTTAAAATGATGAACCAACTGAGATCAATTTAAAAATCAAAAATCCCAATTTCTCTCCTAACATAATTTCTCAATTACCTCCTTCTATACAACCTCTATCTCATCAAAAACCTTGTGACAAAATTTTGGTTACCTTAACCCAAACTCAAAATTCCATTCACCATACCTTTTCAATCGATAAAATCATTGACATATGTACCATTGATATTTAAACTCCTAAATATGATGGTGGATATTATTTATATGATCCCTCTTTACTTGGCTTCACAAAATCTAAAAATGCATAAATATTTAGATATCATTCTTCTGAACAACATTCTCTTAGTTCTATTCCTATAGTTCCTTCACTTTTTATAGTACTTGATATAATTTCTTCATCTGATGTTCATAAGTATAAGATGGATCACACTAACACTACTCCTAAAATAATTATTGAGCCTCTCCAGAGTATGATTATGTACTATGCCATGATGGGACCTTACCAATTTTTTAGATTCCATGATCCTTCTAGCTTACTTCCTCTAGAGATGTCAACTACACTACTCCTACCTATTATGAGTTCATCCCTTGATGTAGTCCAAGCTACTGTTGACCCTATTCCATGTTCTACTAATGGTTATAACATACCAACTTTATCTAAAATTTATCATCTACTAGCATGATGGGAAGATAAGCCTTATTGTGACATCTATAGAGTTGTCAGTCATTAGGCCAAGGACTATCATGCACACCAACACCAATAGTAACAAGCTTCCTCTTTTTCTACCATGTATATCTAACCTTCACCATCTGATATTAAATGTATTTGTTACTTTCATGGTACATGTAATTAATCTTCTACTCATTGCCAATAACTTTTATAAAATATTGATACACTTCATCTAGATATAACACTTCAAAAAGATAAGAGTCTACCACCTCCTAATATACTTATAAAATACATCCTTAAATATGGGGAAGTCTACTATATTTATCATCAGTATAATATACATGATACTAATAGATGTTGAGTGTTTTAGTAATAATTTTAGGATTTTCCATGCCATATGCCTTCACTAGCTTAGCCTCATTATTGAGGTCATTCATAGAAAAAGGCTCCTCATTCTCTACAGCCTACACCTTTTCATATATCTAAAGATACTAGTCATATTTTGACACCAATCCTTGCATTGAGTATCCCACATAAAATGTGCCACATGGGCGTCATTCTTCCTCTAGTATACATACCTTCTATGTATTAAAAAATATGGTAAGAAGTCTTTTCACAACTTTATGCGAATAATTATGAGACTCTAATTAATGTCAAAATTTAGCTACACAAAGATGTATTAGATGTTATGGATGATATTTCCCATGACATTTATTAATATTTGTGAATACATCATGGTGTTTTATTACATTATTTATCACATTATTACATGGTTTAGATTTGAGTTATGAGTATTTATACATCTTATGATTTTTTATCATTTAAACATGGTATCTGGATTAATTTCTTTTTCACGGATTAAATTTAAATATATCATGGATTAGATTATTATCTCTTGAATCAATCTTATTTTCATAGTTTAATCTATTTTGATAGATTTAAATTTTTTATGTTACATGTTTTAATTTTTCTCTCATTTAATCTATGTTATTCTTATGTGGATGCTTGTTATATCATTTTCATTATAAACAATATAGTTATTATTTTGACATTGTTATCAATCCCACATCCCCTTAAATACCATATATTTACCATATGATCAGTTAGAAATCATACTTATCATTATATCATTACATACATAAATCTCTTTGATCTCTATTTATCCTCATTATGATAGAAGTAGACCTCTGAATAGATCAATCTTCTCTATTTGATGTAAACACACCTATAATGAATTCAAACTTAAAATGATGCAAATATGTTCTCTAATCCATATGTGCATGCTCTTGAGATGATCTATTATATTTATAGCCTTAATAAACTAGTAATTCTCTTTAATTTAAGAACATGTGATCTTTGTCAAACCTAAACGACATTTTAAAATTTAAACTCAAACTTTTTATCATCTCTACTTATGTATCTTCTGATACCTCTACTCTTTTAACTCAGACTTACTCTCTTACACTCACTAGACTTATTGACAAGTCTTGATTTGATTTTGTAAGGGTTCATATTCCTCTATACCTCTTTCTTAGACAATAAATACTTATCTATATTATCATATACTTATTTTATTATCTTTTTATCTAATTTTCCCATTTTTTTACTACACATTTTCTCCACTAGGCTTACTACTACAATAACTCTACCACTATGCACTTATTAGGCCTATCACCTCCTTCATATACTTGAGCACAAACCAATGGACTCTCTTAACCCTTAAAAATTATTTATATGTCTTTTAATGGTTGATCCATTCCATATATAGGTTACTATTGTTCAATAAGACATCAATCACACCCAAAGAATACAAAACAAGTTTATTAGGCCATATAACAATCCTATTTTATTGAGTTCCTTATTAAACTTATTATCCAAGCATATAAAACACTAAAACCACCCTCAATACCTTAGAAATAACTTTTAACATGCTTACAAACACCCTTTCATTGATTTATATTACTCTTCATGACTTCAAACTCAAATTTAGCATATTTTTTATTGTGTATCTCTAGATTTTCAGACCCTACAATTCAATTTCCTCTTTCTTGAGACCACCATTAAATTTAAAAACACTCATACACTTAAAACACATTGTCTTATAAATCCCTAATAATTTTCATTCCTTTATAGTAATTCCTTTCTAAGTTATGCTCATTTTATAGGACTCTTGACTAGGGTTTTGAATGCAAATACAGACCTATAGATGGGTAAAACAAAAGCTATGGGGATTTTAGCATTATGGGGTTTTTAGTAACTAGAAACCATATGTTCCTAAACCTAGGTTGAGAGAAATAAAAATTAAATATTTTAACTTATGAGGAATTTCATGAAGATATAATTCATATATGATCTTTCTAACACCATTTACAAACTCCATTTAAAGGTCTCAAGCATTGACAATGTCTAAACAACACAAAATCAACTCTTTTGCTTAGACTGTCATACACAAAATTCTCATATAAACCTATAACTTATCTAAAATTCACTTTTTTAGGATTTAAACCATTCAAGAACATCAAAAACACTAAGATTACATAGAATAACATAAGATATAAGATATTATATACACAAAATTATCTTATTTTATTGATTTTAATACAATATTTATAAATATAGTCTCCTGTAGACTGTTACAAGCCCTATAAAAACCTAGGGATTATCATTCCACTCTTATTTTTCATGATTTTCACCAAAAACATTATTTGTGATTTTATTATTTACTTTATTGAGCTCCTAATTTGATGATTTGATCCCTATCCATCCTCAATGGATGCCTAATCATGACCTCTTCATAGTTTCATGAGGTTATAATCTCTCAATAACTTGATTTCATTCAATATATGCTTACTTTGAAATTTTATCACAAATATCTATTCCTTTATTCTTCATATACATCTGGATTTTCTCTCTCTTTCATGGATATAGCCTTCCCCATATATAATCAACTTGAAATTGTCTTAAGAGACTAATTCTATGTAGGTAATGAGTTACACACCTTATTTTTCTACCTTGTTTAGAATTAACAATGGTAATATGAATTTTAAAATTAAAATTAATCCTATATGTTCCTTGATACCTCTAGGTTTATTAAAATTACCATAATTCCCTTACATTCCTTTGAGAAATCATGAAACTATTTCTAAGGCCCGTTTACAATTTAAAACTTCAAATATACCTTTTTGGTGGGAAACTCTTTAAGAGTTTAAAAAACAAAGAAATGATGAATTATAAATACTTAAATACCTTTTACAAGATCCTATAAAACCCATCATGCTTTAAAAAGACAAAATTGATCATTTACATCAATTTTGCATTGGTATTGGTGATGTTCCTGCATCACTTTATCTCTTCTTCACACTAAGCACACATACGGTTCATACTTGAGATGACATAATGGTTTGTAAACAAGCATACTTGTTTAGTAAAACATGTCAATATATCTATGTATTTTTTCTCCTATAATCAAAACCTAAATCTCATTTGTGTTTTTCACTTCTATCACTCATTATTGGTTATTTCAAATCTATAATAAAGAGGAATCAGAAAAGCCATAAAAAGTTAAAATCTAAATTATTTAAAAAAATACAATGATCAAAAGGCTAAACTTAACATTAAAAAGACAAAATCACATCAAAATACATTGTTAATATCAAATAACATCTCTTGTTTATAAACAAATCTCAAACTCCATAGTTGTCCTCATAATAGAGTCAAGGTCTATTAGGGTGCGGTAGGCTAGTAGATTGGGATAGAATATTTCAAAATTATATATAGTGTTTCATACTTTCTCATGCAAGTACCCAATCCTCATAGTAGACCAATGACTTTGTAAGGGGTCCTAAATAATGGGGAACATGTTATAGGAAAATAGGTCCATTTTTTTTCTTATATATAACCTTCATGAGTTGACTTTAGTACTACACTTAAATGCCCATAAAATTTTGTGCATATTGTGAACAAATATATTTTAAATTTGATGATCACTAAATTATTAGTGTATTCATATTTAACTAATATGTCTCATGCCTACTAAAGATTTATTAAAAACTCATATGCCATGTTTTTCCACTCTTTAATTCATTACAACAATCCCAATATTCTTCCTTGATGAAAATTATTTGCTAACTGATCATACCCCTAGGGTTTTCCTTTTGTGAGTTGTAGTGTAAGACCTTGGATAGGACCAATCCTTCCTCAGAAATACATTTTTATTTCCAATATTAACATTTACCTCATTATTTTTCCCTTTGTGAGTTGTAGTATAAGACCTTGGATAAGACCAGGCTTTCCTTACAAACTATTCTTAACACTTCCATAATAAGATTAGTCATTAAAATAACTATCAATTTTGATATTTACATCATATTTTACTTACCATTTTGTCTTACATGCTTTCGTGTGTTTTAAATTTTGATGTATTATGTTATTTTATTTCTTAGTTTAAATATATTTAATTTTTTTTGTTTCAATATATTTACATTTAACAAAAAAAATCCACTTGATTTAATGTGTTTACCACTTTCATTTGTATTACATACTTTTCAAACATTTATTTAAGTGTATTTTTCATTTTATTTTATCTATTACAAAATTCCAATCATGATTTGGTGTGTTATATACCTTATTCTTTTATTTAATATATAATTTCATGTTATGTACATTTTCCATTTTATTTTTATTATATCATTATTTTTAGCCGAGCATTTGTTCACAAATTTCTATAAAAAATTTGACATACATCACATATTTTATCATTGCATATAACATAAATTAAAACACATGTTATAAATAAAATATATACATCCATAACATACATGATCAATATAAAACAATAAACAAAAGCTATATATCCATGGATCAAGTGTTTGATACAATAAAACATGATAAAAGTACAATACTATAAATAACTTTATAGTTGTGGACCACCCTGTCCATCTGGTGTCCAGCCACACTACCCATAGATGCCTATGAGAATCCTCTTTGAATAGTTTGTTTCAATGAATATATGAAAGAAAAAAGGCCATCAATCTATCCCTAAATACTAGAGATGTGGTCCTATACATATCCTAGCTCTCTCTTTGTATCCATATGAGAAAATATCTCCGTAGCTATAGTCTATCATTCTCGTAGGTCCCCATCTCCCACTCCAAATGGTAGTTGTGTCATGTTTCATTATGTTGGTAGTTCTCGTGATAATTCAAAAACCAAATAAAAATAAATAGCATACACTGGGGTAGATGGTACAAATGATCATCCATAATGGTAGTATAATGATGCAGTAGTACACCATTTAAAATATCATGATGTGTGAGTTTTACTATTGCACTCCATCTGAAATCCTACTCAGTAGTATCTAAAAAATTAAAAACAAATATATATTAGATATTGAATATATATATATATATATATAGAGAGAGAGAGAGATAATCTCAACAAAACATCTATCTAAAAACACACATGCAAAAAACAAAATAAACAAATAAACAACTATATGTCTAATCATCTATATAATACTAGACAAAAATACCAAACACCCACCAAAAATGGTATCACCCATAATACTCTCCACATCAACATGACCACAAAGTACCTCCATTAGAGCATGTCTCTAAGGCTCCAAAAAAATAGGAATGATAACTTGAGCATGTCATGGTCCCTTCTATATTTGTTAATCTATTGACCAACTCTATGTTAGATATGTTATGGGGTCTTCTTTCTTAGCTACCTCTTCTTGTACCTTCACCATCACCTATCAATGTATTCATCACCATGGTGATTTAAGTGGAAGCTATAAAACCTATTGTGGCTTAACAATCACCATATCCACATCCTCAGGATCAACCACAACCATATCTACATATGCAAATACTACCTTCATAGTAAATATGTTTACTTCTCTCTAATGTCATCATTGTCTAGTCTATAGTTTCAATCAACATGGTCAAATCATATGTACATCAATAGTTAATACTGCACCACCACTACCCCTAGGTGCCCTAACATGCCATGCCCAATACTTAGGCACTACTATTAGACCCACTAGATTTGGAAATCCTAATTATCTAGGTAGGTGAACAATAGTATATGGCTCCACCCACCATGTATAATATCTATTAATCCATATATGGTTGATCCAAGAGAAATAGTAGGCCAAGCTAGGTAATGATGAGCAATGCCTTCATAAGGTTAGAATATAATATAACAATGAGTAACAGTCTGTAGTGCTTGGGTATGTAGTATAACACCTATCACATGATCAAGTTTCCATCCAAACATATAAGGAAATCTATAATCAACAACATTGGGTAAACCAACTAATAAATACATATTAAATATCTCATATATCCAACTATTAAGAAAAAAATAAGGCCCATAATTTTTTTCCCACAAGACAAAATGTCATACATGTCATGAACTAGATATACCCAAATTGTTAACCCTAGGTCATATAAAGTACCATGTTATAAAATCGATTGATATAAGGTGATTGCATATGATTACACCTTCACATCTGACTTGTGACAAAGCAAACATGATGTCACAAGGTGAATAATAACCTTCTATATATTCATAATGGTTTATACATAAAAGAAAACAACCATACATGAAAACCATCAAAATATCTCTCAGATCTAGTTTTCCATAGGGCTAAGGCTCATATTTTTGGTTCCATCTTAGGAGTATCATAGATAATGAATGTCTCAATAATAATTATTTCAATCAAAGGATGGACATCCTCTAACATGATAGCAATATCTATAGTATCCCCATCTAAAT
The DNA here is from genome assembly GCA_037957365.1 of Torreya grandis. NCBI lineage: Eukaryota > Viridiplantae > Streptophyta > Pinopsida > Cupressales > Taxaceae > Torreya > Torreya grandis. The sequence goes on from JARHVA010002334.1 coordinate 1,393,584, forward strand.
CTCATAAGAAAGTGTTGGTTAGTCATTCCCATGCTCCTAGTAACATAATGACTAAGTCAACACTAAATGATATCCTACACAACTCTATAATCCCACCAAAACCCAATCATTTCAAATGTGCATGATCATCTACCATTAATCTATCTAGTAGATTGGGTAGTCATGTTGTGTCTATCAAGCACCAAAATATTTTTTTCCTCTATAAAATGTTAAACAATAAAGCACATATCATTTTTTGTTGTAAACATACTATCAAAATTAATTTAAAATAATTTTAAACCAAAATTAACTACTTCATCAACCTATTTTTGATATTTTTATACCACTTTATACTAAGTTAGCTAGGCAATCAATTATGTTAGCCACTATTAAAACATTAAAGTTACATTAGCCACCTTGAATGCAGTTGATCATCTTACATAACTAAGTCATCCACTTGTTACGTAGTCATCTAGGTCATTCTACTACATTGGCCACTTCATACAAATTTGGCCACATTTTAAAATTACATTGGCCACCTTCTTACATTACTACATTAGTCAATATGTACATAGTCAACCACTTAAAAATTACTAACTATATCAGCCCTCCCCTACACACTCAACCATTCATGAGTAAACTAGATCACCCTTCCCCTGCATACTTGACCATCCATGAGCAAACTACATTAACCACCTATTTGTTAGATCTAGTTTAGAACTATAGAAGATAAATATTGAAAAAGGATTTGAACACATAGAATAATTAAAGAACAATAATATATTTTGCACTATATTATTTATACTACTAAAAAACCATACATGAAATATAACTTACATAGGAAGCTATTTCTTATAATAGGGGAGATCAAATATCCACTAAAATCTCATATAATAGTATGAGATATCAACCACCTAACTAGACAAATCAACTTTGTTTATTATTGTTAGGCATAATAATAATATACTAACAAGACTCTAATTATGTAATATCCATAATTACATTATTTAAAATTAATAATGTGATTAGTATACCTCAACACTATTATGTAGTCATCTAGCCTATTGCACCCTCACATTCTAAATTAAGTTATCCTAGTCAAATACATTCAATTTCTATGGTGATTTTTCACTTATTTGTCATTATTACCTTAGGCATTTATGACTCATTTTGTTTCTTACCCATTGACCATCTTAATTACTACTTACCCCAAAAATTCTAGGGGAAAATTATGCTAAATGGATTTTCCTTAGAACCTAATTTTTCAAATCTAATTTATTTTTCAATATAAATTAACAAAAAATCAAAATTTAAGGTATCACTTACTTGGGGCATGCTAGTAGATATTAATATATGTCCCCTAGCTTGTACTCCTCATATTTTAGCCATAGTCTCTCTCCTCACTCTTTTGGGTCTCAAAAAACTCAATTTTTTTCAAAATAGTAAAATTACAAATGAATAGATTAATGTCCTATTTATATTTTAAATTTACAAATTCTTTAATCGTTAATTATTTTCTAGCAAATTATGAATTTTGCTCATAACTATGCTTTTACTAATTCTTTTTCCAAACCACAAGATATTATGGAATCCTGACACTATAGAGAATGTTTCTACATATAACACATTTTTTCAAAAATTTCAAATTTTATCTTATTTTTCATGTATGCCCAATGTTATCTACATTTGGATGCCTCTTCCTCTCTCACACATGACTTCCATTATATAAAAACAAGGGAAGTAAAATTATGTATTTTTTTTCTTTTCATTTATCATTATGCTTTATACTGCAATTTTTTTTATCTCAGCATTATACATTGCTATGTTCTTTTCTTGAAGCATCATCTAGTTTTATAACTACATGACACATGATGAGCTTCAAGTGACGCATATCTATACACAAAATATTTTTATAATTTATCAATTACTAGTGCTTTTTATCCTACAAAAGCACATATAATCTCAATCTCTCTAAGTGTACACCTTACATGGTGCACTAGGAAAGGGGCTAATAGACCATCGGTGCTTCACAAGATTATTGGCACCTATACCACCACCTAAAACCATCAAAAACCCACTTATACACTCCCCTAAGAAAATAACCATCCAAAATATCCCCTACCTAATAAAAATCACATTTTTATCACTTTAGTTAATACATCAATTGATTCAACCCCATTTTGGGTTCAACACACCTAATGGAACTATATTGGTCCAAGCCAACATAGTTTAAGACCTAATGGCTCTATTTCCTACCTAACAAAGTCAATTGGGCTAACATCATCATCTAAATTATTAGGAGGGTTTAAGTTCATTCTATGGCTATAAATACCCCCCTTAATTTTAGTTATAAATAGAGAATCATTCAATTGCACATCATTACTACTCAAAAAATTGTTTATACAATCAATAAGAGGTTTCATTACTTAGGTTTTTGCCTTGGAGAAGTAACACTTATTTTGTGGAGGTCTTGCATGCATAAGATACGTATTATAGCCTAGAGATGATTTGTACTTATGATTCTTACAAGACAAAACAACCTATTGAAAAGCACCATTATCCAAGGGAGATATTGAGGCATGAAAGGCTCACTTCAACAAGGTAATTATATTCCTAGCCCTTCAGATTTTGATAAATAAATATCATAGAGATAATAGATTTAAATTTTATCTCTCCTTTCTTATAATATTTATATGTTATATCAGATAGAATTTCTCTTGCATATTTATTATCTTTCCCATTTGTGCCATAATATTTGGTGAGCACTAGATTAGCTTTCATATGCATTTACTAAATTAGCTTGTATAGTTATTTAGTAGATTATCTTGTTTAATATTATGATAATCATAATACCTAGCTAGGGTTTTCACAAAATGGAATTTTGATAAACTCCTTGGAAACTTTTCCTTTGTCATTGTGAGATAATAAATCCCTCAATATAGGTTTAACAGATCTATTATTGGTCATGACCCTGATATAAACATATTTCCAAATAGACTTGATAGTTGATTACCTTCTCCAATCTTGAATATTATTGAGTAGGATAATTATAGATATTTATATTTTAACTTTCATATAGAATCCCTTGTCTGATACATTTCTATCACATTTCTCAATAATTATAAGTGATAATATTTCATATGATCATATTGCCTAACTCAAAAAAAACATATCATGATCCTATTATAGAATATGTATTAAGGTACAAGATGATATTATATAAGATGAAAAATCCCATGGGAGACAAGGAATTATAAGATATATTCAAGAAATATTACTTTTACCAATACATGAATCCATTATGTTCAACAAATTCTTGTCATTCACAGATTTATGTCTTATAATTAAAGAAAGAAAAATCAAATTATTTGCAATGAAGAATCTTACTTATGAAATAAATATAGATTATAATATAAATAATTAAATTACCACCATAAAATGTGAGATCAAATGATAATAATAATGATCAAAGGGAAATCATACATGTTTTTCTAGATCTATCTCTATGCATTGCATTATCAGTTCCTTGCTACAGCCCTAACCTATCGCATGTATGAGGATAGGAATAGCCAAATTGTGGCTTAATTATCCCTCTTTGATGCTATATCACATTTATATATGAATTCATTTGGTTATTATGTTGGCCTATGGAGTAACCATGGCCTAGATAGACTATATATAGGAGGTAGAGGGTAATTGTTTAACATCATATTGTGAATTCTGCTCTTATTGAAGCTTGTGGAGGTTGCCCCCTCAAAGTGGCTTGCCTATTATCATATATTCTGATATATTTCAGTCATATTTTGATATATTTTTGATATTATACTTTATTATTGAATTAATTTCATTACAAGTGGTATCGAGCTATGATTTGGGCAATCTTGTGGGCAAAAACCTAATTTTTTAAATTTGGCTATATCTGAATAAATGTTTCTAAATTATATGTAATTGTTATACTAGAGGTGAAAAATAATTAAATTAATATTCCATTAAAATTTTATATTATTTGGATCTATTTTACAAAATTTATCTCTATTTTAGTGTTTTTCATAAAATTGCTCTATAGTGCACAATTCAAAGAATTTTTTAGAGTTACTTACATTTTTGGAAAGATTAGAAAAATTTGGATATGGTATGTTATTTGTATGTTTTGATTTGAGGCTGAAATAATTACAAAATTTCTTGGTCAAAGTAGGGTCAAAAAGTGCCAATCAAGGTCGACATCATAAATCCCTTTTATGGCAGGTCCACAAACTCGAGGCTAAGGAAAGGGTGTTGAAACTCTAGGTAAAACTCCTAAAGAGGAAGAGATGGAGTTAGAAAGGGGATGTACTAGACCCTTTACACTAGGGTTCTTTAACATAGATCATAAAGTGAGCCAACTTGACTATAGTGCGCAAGGCATTCAGAGTGAGGTGCAAGGCATACAATCTAATATGAAATCCATATAAGATAATTTGGTAGATATCATATTGAATTTGAAAAATAATCAGTCAAATCATCTAGCTAATGCTATTGCACAACCCCACCAAGGTGGTTCTCCTAACCAGTCTACTTCAAATCTAACTATAGTGCCACAGAAGAACCTATTACCAAAGGTGGATATGCACAAATTTGATGGAAAAGATCCACTCATTTGGATCAACCAAATGGAGAATTTTTTTGATCTACATCAGATCCTAGGTGGACAGAAGGTTACCATGGCATCCTTGTATCTTGAACCTAATCAATTCATTTGGTATCAATGGTTGTGTGCTTATAATAAAAATATGACTCTCAATGTCACTTAGTTTTTATAGAGGAGTTACAATTACACTATGGCAATAGTGTGACAGAGAATTACTTTAGTCAACTAGCAAAATTGTGACAGACTGGCTCCGTCAAGGATTATATTCATCATTTTTAGAATCTATCCTTACAGGTGGAGACAATTTTTGAGGAGAACTTGAATGACCTATTTTTGGGCTCAAGGACCAAATTCAACATGAGGTACGTATGTTTAATCCACTTAAAATTTATGATTCTATTATCATGGCACATAGATCTGGGGAAAAAATCATAGCTAATAAGAAGTAGCCATTCACTCACTTCAAATATCATAGCATATCGACACCAACATTTACTCCACCTAATAGATTGACCCCATAGAAAATTGAAGATAAGCGTATAAAAGGATTATGTTTTAGTTGTGATAGCAAGTGGAGCAAAGGACATAGATGTGCTGAGAAGAAGTTATTCTACATTGAGGGATCCAATGAAGATGAAGAAGAAGATGATGCCTCCAATGATGATGAGAAGAGATAGAGGAGGTACCTAAATATTTCCAACCTACAATCTCTTGTCATGCACTTACAGGTATTAGCACTCCATAAACTCTTAAGGTGGTGGGTTTCCTCAAGAAATAGAAGGTGACAGTGTTGATTGATTCAAGGAGCACACATAACTTCATCAACCATAAGTTGGCCACTCGATTAAACTATTTCATCTACCCAGCACCAAAATTTCAAGTCATGATTGCAGATGGTGGCACAATTAATTGTTCAAGAAAATGCCATAGTATTAAGCTTGTTATGGATGATTACAATCTCGATTCTTCTATATTTACTATTCCCATTGGTAACACAGACATTGTTTTGGGAGTCCAATAGCTCACAACCTTGGGTACTATTGAGATGAACTTCCAAGAACTATTCATGCACTTTCATTATGAAAGTAAGAAAATTGAACTATGTGGATTATAGGCCAAATCTCCACAATTGGTTGGTTCACATCAGATGACCAAGATACTAAAAAAGGGGGCAGAGGGAATTATTACATGATTATGTTCCATAGAAGTTTAACCAACACAAGCATCTACATATCTTGATCTACAGATGATTCTTGATGACCACCCATCTATTTTTGTGGCCATGCCAAAAGGACTACCACCAATAAGAGAACATGATCATGCCATTCAACTACTTTGAAGGAGTCAACCACCAAATATTAGACCATATAGATATCCATATGCATAAAAGAGTGAAATCAAAAAAATGGTCCATGAGATGCTAGAGGTAGGGATCATCAGGCATAGCCAAAGTGCATATTCATCACCAGTGGTCATGGTGAAAAAGAAGGATGACACATGGAAGATGTGCCCAGATTATAGGGAACTCAATAAGTACACCATCAAAGATAAGTTTCCTATTCCAGTAATTGATGATTTACTTGATGAGTTGCATGGTGCTAATTATTTCACAAAATTAGACCTTCGCTCAGGGTACCATCAAATTAGAATCAAGGATGAATATGTTCATAAAACTACTTTTAGAATGCATGAGGGCCATTATGAGTTTTTTTTTAATGCCCTTTGGTCTTACAAATGCACCATCTACTTTTCAGAGCTTGATGAACACTATTTTTAGGCCTTTTTAATAAAATTTTGTGTTGGTTTTCTTTGATGACATATTGATTTATATTCAAACATGGAAAGCACATCTGTAACATGTGAAACAAGTGTTGATAGTTTTGGAGAAGCATCAACTCTATGTGAAGCCATCCAAATGTGCTTTTGGAGTATAAGAGGTAGAGTACCTAGGTCACATTGTTTCCCATGAAGGTGTCAAAGTTGATCCCCTAAAGATTAAATCTATGATGGAATGGTCCATGCCAAAAAATCTCAAAAACCTTAGAATGTTCCTAGGACTAATAGGTTACTACCAAAGATTTGTGAAAGGTTATGGCAGCATAGCAGCTCCACTCACTACATTGCTAAAGAAGGATGCCTTCTATTGGAATGATGCCACCACCAAAGCATTTGAGAAACTAAAAGTAGCTATGTGTACCACTCTAGTTTTGGCTACTCTAGACTTCTCAAAGACATTCACTATTGAATGTGATTCTTTTGGATCTATGTTGGGAGTGGTACTAATGCAGGAAGGAAGACTCATTGCATTTGAGAGTCATCAATTCAAAGGTAAGAATCTACAAAAACCTATTTATGAGAAATAAATGATGGCTAGTCTTCATGAAGTTAAAAAATGGAGGCCATATCTGATGGGTAAACACTTTAAGGTGAAAATTGATCATGATAGTCTCAAATACTTTTTGGAGCAAAGATTATCATCTAAGGAACAACAAAAGTGGGTAACCAAAATGTTGGGTTATGATTTTGAAATAGTTTATAAGAAGGGTAAAGATAATGTAGTAGTAGATGCACTATCCAGATGAGATACATCCACAAAAGCATTACTTTGTGTACTATCCATATTGCAAGTAGATTAAATGGATGAAGCCAGATTAGAATGGGAGCAAGACAAGGATACATAGGTTATGATTAAAAATCTCCATCAAGGTACTTTAGCCTCTAAAAAATTTGAATGGAAAGGTAATGTCTTGTAGTATAAGGGTAGGTTATACTTGTGCAAAAATTTTGAGATTAAGCATAAGATTCTTATGGAGTTGCATGCATCTCCAATTGGGGGACACTCAAGGTGCTTTAAAACATATCACAAAATTAAGAAATAATTATTTTGGGAAGGACTCAAGGGAGATGTACAAAATTTTATGGCAGAATGCTTGATATGCCAATAAAATAAAGGTGAGACAATTCAGACCCTAGGTCTTTTACAACCATTAGAAATTCCTAGTCAAAGGTGGGAGGACGTTTCCATGGATTTCATCATAGGGTTACCTTGTTCCGAAGGTAAGAATGTTATCTTGGTCATTTTGGATAGGCTTACAAAATATGCCCATTTTTGTTCTCTCTCACACCTATTTCTAGCAAGTAAAGTAGCAACTATTTTTCTAAAAGTAGTTCTCAAATTACATGGAACCCCTAAAATAGTTTTAAGTGATCATGATCCTATTTTCATTAGTAATTTCTAGACTGAACTATTTTCATGTTTGGGTACTCAACTAGCTCATAGATCATCTTACCACCCCCAATCTGATGGACAAACATAAGTGGTTAATAAATGTTTAAAGGGGTATCTCTGTTATTCTATATTAGATAAACAAGAACATTGGGTTAAATGGCTACCACTTGTAGAATGGTGGTATAACACATCTTTCGATACCTCTTCTAAAATGTCTCCATTTCTAGCACTATATGGTTATCATCCACCTTCAATCACTTCTTCATTAAAGGTGCAAACCAAGGTTCAAAATGTGGAGGAGCACATTCAACATCAACAAGAGGTTTTGGCTAGTTTGAGAGAGAATTTGGCCTTGGCACAAAATATGATGAAGCAACAAGTAGATCAACACCGTAGTGAGAGAAATTTTGAGGTGGGTGACTGAGTATTTGTTCATTTGCAGCCTTATAAGCAGATGTCCTTGAAGCAACAAAAAAAGGACAACAAACTTGCTCCTAAGTATTATGGCCCTTATCAAGTTCTACAAAAAATTGGAAGTGTGGATTATAATCTTGAGTTACCTCATTCATCTCGCATACACCCAGTATTCAATGTTTCATGTTTGAAGAAGGTCATTGGATAGATAGTTTCAACCTAGACAGAACTCCCAGAACTAGATGAAGAAGGATGAGTCATATTGGAACTAGAGAAGATCCTCCAAACTCATATTAATAGGTTGAGAACTAGAGAGATTAGGGAATATATGATCAAGTGGAAGAACCTAAGCATTGAAGATGTAACTTGGGAAGGTGAAGATTTTATGCAAAAATATCTAGAGTTGTTCAACATTGAGGATAATGTTGGTTTGAAGGGGAAGGGCATGCTACGGCCCTAACCTATCGCATGTATGAGGATAGGAATATCCAACTTGTGGCTTACTTATCCCTCTTTGATGCTATATCACATTTCTCTATGCATTCATTTGGTCAGTAGGTCAGCCTATGGAGTAACCATGGCCTAGATAGACAATATATAGGAGGCAAAGGGTAATTGTTTAACATCATATTGTGAATTCTGCTCTTATTGAAGCTTATGGAGGTTTCCCCCTCAAAGTGGCTTGTCTATAATCATATATTCTGATATATTTTAGTCATATTTGGATATATTTATGCTATTCTACTTTATTGTTGAAATAATTTCATTACATTCCTCCCCATAGACAATTTATCAGTCTACTAGAAACTCCATATAGGGTATGCGCACAGAGTTAGGGGACAATTTCATGAACATACCCAATAATGCATATGCATTATAACATGACATGCACATGTTATTGTTATAATGCGTATGTGTTATGGCTTAGAATACTTGAGCCATAATGTGTATAGGTTATAAAAATAATGCATGTGTGTTATATTTATATATAGAAATACATATGTGTTATAGTAATGCATGCACATTCCTATATATAAAGATAACACGTACATGTTATAGAAACTACAAAACAAAAAAAACCTATTTTTTCTCATTCGATTCTACTTCTCATTCATGTTTTGCTACTTTGTGATTGCATTTTACCTTCTAGATCTTCCTTTTTCCCTCTAGATCACATTTTTCCCTCCATCTCACATGGAAATCATTGATTTTTCTCTTGCATTCATGAGATATATGATGATACCATGAAGAAGAGGTAGGTTTTGTAGATTAAATCAATTTTTTGTGAATGTCAATTGCATAGTTTAATTTGTATTTTTTCTCTAATAGGTTAGCATGTTCCACCTAACCCTCCACCTAATCCTCTATCTAACCCTTTACCCAACCCTCTTAACCCTCCACCTAACCCTCTTATAGTTCCACTAGATCCCTTAGGCATTCAGGATGATATAGTTGCTCACATAATGGAGAAAAAAATCAAAGTTGAGAAGATAATTAGGAGAATGAGGGATCATAATTTCATGAACACCCATGACACCTATTTATCCAATACCATAGAGTTAGTATTAGGTCAAGTTGACTAAATAATGATTCAAATTGAGAGATGAAGGTCATAAAGGGATAGATGTAGGGCTTACTATGCTAAAAATTTGCTAACATCTAAGGTGAAGAAGAAAGATATAAAAAAATATCAAATTTATTCCTTATTTATCAACTTAGCCACCAATGCCCCATTTCCCATAATGACCAAATGTTTCCCAATCCACTGATGCAAACATAATTTGATTAAAGTCAATTTTTGGGAGCAATGGTGGATAGTGTTTGATGGTCCACATCCACCTTTTAATAACCATGATTTCCTTTTGTAATTTTTGAGGAAAATCTATTACAAGTTTGTCCTCAATGAAATTCCAAACTACTTTGACTATGGTGAGTTTTAGGGCTAAGGGAAAGGCTTTGTACAGGATCGACCAGGTGCACATTGTGCACCTAATTAGCCTACAAGGATCCCTACCCAAAATTCACTTCATATAGAGATTCTATATAAGGTGAAGGATTTTATGGAGATAGACACTTTGTATGCACTTAATTCACTTAATGATACATTCATTCATCATACTAGTAGACTTTCAAAGATAGATACTTGACCCCACCCATGTAAATGTTATGGTGTTATATGCACTGGACCTTTAGATGATGATAGTGGCACTTCAAGGGGATTATAGGATAAGGTCTTGAATGATGATTTATTGACACACACATTTGGTTTGGATACATTACGAGGCTCTACACACATGCAAGTATCTTTTATATAGATTTCATGTTAAAGTTTTAAGTTATATTTGAAAATTAAAAAGGTAAAAATTAATTTAAATGTAAAAATTGAATTATATATATCTATATAAAATTCAATTTAAAAATTGTGTGTGTGTGTGTGTGTGTGTGTGTGTGTGTGTGTGTGTGTGTGTGTGTGTGTGTGTGTGTGTGTGTCTGTGTGTGTGTGTGTGTGTGTGTGTGTTCCAAGAGGAGACGTTGTTGTAGACATCACAAATAATTAGTGGGCCAACCCCTACTACATCTATTCATATCATTATGACACCATATACATTTATAGAGGTAAAATTTTAAGTGAATCCTATATACTCTATATGTACATTCATACACCTTAATTACATCATTGGTTTATTTTGTGTAAGAAAGTATAAAATGACTAATATAATTTTGTTGGAATTTTTATTGTTTGATGCATTAACATGGATTGTCATAGTCTTATAAACTCATCCTCCATCTCAAAATTTTTGATTTTATTTTGACTATCAAACTATGTTTTCAATAACCAAAATAGAGATTTGAACATTTGCTTGATATCCCATTATATGTAGTTCCCATTATGGGTCAATCCCAATCAGTAGCATTGTGTGTGCGTGTGTGTGTGTGTGTAATTAATTTTATAAAAGTTATTTGGTATCATATATTTCTATCAATTTCCCAATCAAACATAACATGTTTTCATCTATATGTACACCACTCCTTTCTTTTAAATATTGGCCTCATAGCCATCCACTTGATTATTTTTTATCCTAATCACATATTGTGGTTCAGTCTCTATGATTGATATCCAAAATGGTCATATCTAACAATTTAATTCCCATCCATTCCAACTGAGCATAACAATTTCATATCTATTTATGGAGTTATAAATTTAGATGGAATAACCTCTTGATCCCATTATACCTAGTCAATTACATTGGTTTGTTGGGAGAGAATCTATTAGATCCCATTTTTTTTGGGGGATAGCATCGACTATAAACTATAGCCTATATGTATATGGCATATGCCTGATGACCATATATAAATAGGGGACCTCAACCCCATATATATAGATGGGGTTGAGAAGTTTTTTACCACCACCTACTTAGGGGGCTAAAATACCTGCTATATCTACTTGGGAGAGAGGGCCTATCTATATCCATGAAATTTCATCACTCGATTGACATGTTGACTCTATAAAACTATAACACCTTCATCAGGATAGTCCCCTTAAAATGAATATTGAGTGTTAACAAGACTATAGCACCCTTTGTTAACCTCAACCTACTTGCACTATATCTATATAGACCTTCCCTTAAAAAAAATGAGGGAAATATAAGGATGGATAGTCAACCTAATGCCACCTATAGAGTAACCAAAATCATACACTTGTAAAGAAGACTATCCACTCACTCTTATCTCTATGATATTTAGTTTTATTTTCTATATGTTTCTTTAGATTTTGATGAGACCTATGTTATAAGTTTTTATACACTCTTAAAAGGCTCAAGTATAGATTTACCCCATAAAATCAACCTATCACTCTAGGTGTCTTAACCTAATTAAAACTTAGTTTACAAACTTCTCAACAAACACCTATACAGGTTACTTGTCTGATCACAATGACTATTTTTTAGGGATTTTTTATCACACTAATAATTAGTTTGAATAAAAAGTAATGAATGTATGTAATAAAAGTATTCAAGGTGTTAACATGATCAAAATTTAAAAATAAATCAATTTAGACACCATAGCTCATAGGACTATCCTCAACTATACCAAGTCACTACCTTAATACAATTAGGCCTAATGACAAAGTAATCAGGTCAAAATCCAAAATGCACCTCAGTAAAGCTATACAAGAATCTAAACTAGTGTATATAGGTACATATCAAGGATGTTTTAACACCTAATTTGAATTCAATGACTCAATTTCACAAAATTTGCTCAAAAATCCTCCCTCATTATCTTGTCATTCTCCCTCATGAAATTGACATTTCTTGCCTTTAATGTGGTGTTACAAGTCACATATTGCACATATCCACTTGTCACATTCATGCTTCCCATGACCTCATTATATTTTTTTATGTCTTATGCAAGACTAAGTTTGTTAGCAACTTGTTTAATCAATGAATTTCCCAAGTTATTAATTATTAGGTTGTTTTTTAGCTGATGACTAGGGTGGACACTCCTCCATCATTAAAGTTGAGACAGACTTAGGCATTGCTATTGTAATTTCATCTACACAAGCACTCATCGAGGTATGTATATTCATTCATAATTTTTAATTGTAATTTTGTACTTTTGATTTAATAATTTTACTATTTACTTTGGCAAATATAACTTATATGAATGAATGTATTATGTATGTAGGGTTGTCATATGACATTTGATAGTCCAATTTAGATTACTATTATGAAAACTCCTCATTTGTTTCATCATTTTAAAAGCCTATTCATGTAGCTAAACTTGGCACTGACCCAGTCAAGTGTCAATGGTAAATTGAGGAGGACCATGAGATTATGGTAATTGTATGTTTAAATTATTTTTTATTATAATTTAAAACATGAGTTTCTTAACTCAGTTTTATATATACTTTTTAATTTTATAATATTTTATGTATTTTAATATGTTTAGCTGTAAGTGATCTATGAGCATAGTACACATAGTCAAACCTTGGATCAATTTAAGGCATTCAAGATATCTCCATCTACAAGCAGGGCATCCCAAGGAGAGTCTTCTTTTAAGAAGGCAAAGAGAGGGAGACTATTTTATGATTATGATGTTTTAGATGATGTAATTTTTTGTATGCTTATATGGAAATGTATGCATTTTTGGAATTATACATCCGTGTATGATGTATTCACTTTAAATTAGATACTATGTTATTAGACATGATGTAATTTTTTGTATGCCTATATGGTAATGCATGTATTATTGACATTGAATGCCTATATATGGCATTTTTACATGGAATTATTATTTTTTACATGAATATTTAAGAAAACCAATGAATTAAATATTGTATTAATCACTTGTGGTTAGAGTATTATAAATGATTGGTTTTGAATTATTCTTAAGGATTATAAATGTTATGATATTGAGAATAACTTGTTAGGATAATGTTACAAATTAGACCCTTATAATAAATAAAGAATATTAGTGATTACATTTGAATTATGTTTATATGTTTATGAATAGGTATAAATGAGAAGTCTACAAAAACATCATTATCTAATTCTAAACCCAATTAATCAAATTCACTCACTATGGTTTGATTTGAATCTTCTTTCACAAGCTAGCTCCTCTTTTAACTCTTTGGGCTTAATTTATCTTCTTACACCTAGTACTTATTCATTGAAATCTTAGTAGTAGATGACATTGACATATATCCATACATTTACAACACATCATTTACCTCATTCTATTCATGTCTCATTCACAAACTTCCTCTCAATCTCTTTATAGTTTCTTCCTAGGCACCTTCTTTGGGTCTCAAGGACCAAATCTTGGTCTATGTTTCAAGAGCTCAACTTGATATCACATATAGTCTTATATGATCATAACATACCTGGTATAACCCCCTTTAAGTACTTAAACAATCTTTGATTCTCATTCCACACCTTAAGGACACAATGCTCTCTTAAGGCTTGTATTTTTTTTACTATATTTTTCCTTGTAAAAAAAAGTTATGATTTCTCAAAATATTATAATGGAATTTATAGGTACACTCCATCATTTTCCATTTTTATTTCAAATTTCATAACCCAATTCCACCTCTAACTATCACTTCCTTCATTAGCCTACCCTTATTTAGGCCTAATTAGCCCTATTCCAAACTCCTAGTCCTAGAATCCATACACAACCATACAATCTTAGGTTAAAACCTTTTGATTCACCTTTTACATATATAAGGGAGTAAGATGACAAAGTTTCATTAAATTCCCATAGTTAAATCTCTCAAAAATGCCCAAACCCTAATCTAGGGTTTCCCATGCCCTGTACATACTCTCCAAAGGACCAATTTGACCTTCCCACTGATCGTATTTTCTTTAAAACATCTCATAACACCTTTTTAATGATTAAAAAAACAACTTTACCTTTATGCCTTTGAGACTACCTATGGGCATTACATTAATTTTAGAGTGTGAACACCATTGAAACATGTTTTATAGATTTAAAACCATATTACCATACTTCTCAAATAATTATATAATCTTGGAACCCTCAAACACACCTTAAAACTCCAAAAAGTATGCCTACATGAATAGTGGCCATTATGAAACATAGAGGGACTGTGACAAAATATAAATCACTTAAACTTATCATATTACCTTCCCAATATTATGGATAGTTATATTAGGAAATTACTACCAATCTAATCAAGTTTCAAGTCATTTAGATAAGTATTTTCTCTTGTAGACCCTTTTTACCACAATTTACCTTGAGCTACCTATATGCTTCCTTCATGCCAAAACTTGTCTTTCTTAAAAATTTACATGAAACCCATGAATTTTATCATTTATTTAATACAAAATAGGTTTTAAACATCATATTATATGTTTTTAAGGCCTCTCTAAGGCTTAAAGTACTCCTGGCATCCAAAACTAACAAAACTTCTAGAAATTTCCAATGGCTGCCTTCTTGACTGCAAGAGGACTGTGTCAAATTAGAGGACACTTTAATTATTTTTAGGACATTTAGGATGGAATTTTATGTTTCTTAGGTCATGGAGACCATTTTTAATAAATTTACTGCTCTGACTCAACTTGTAAATTCCCTAAACTGACTAATTTCCTCAAGGCAGGTTCTAATGTTGACCATAATTTGACTAGGGTTGACTATACTAAAATATTTAATAGTTTCCATTATAAAAAATACTAAAAAATATATTTACTAGGAATATTATGTCATAATTATCATCTTCACCAAATTTCATGATTAGATCTAACATATTTTGGCCTGTAGGCCCATTTTGGCAAAAGCTAGTGGCACGTCTGATTGGTCAAATTTCATGAATGAGTCATCATCCTATTTTACCTTGGTTTGTGTCTTATCATGATTATTTTTCCTTAAAAATATCATGAAACCTATCCTTTCATGATTCCACCCTTCATTTTCTATCTCAGAATCTTCCATGTCACGATGTACCTTCTCAAAAAACCTCATATGATTGCATGTCAATAATACTTAGAGATTTATGCTATGAGAAAAGGGATTATTTGGTCTAATTCATACCTATTTATTCCCATTAGTAATGATAATTAATTTTAAACCACCCTTCAACCTTCCTCTAACATGTTTTGAGGGTATAACTGTAGGTGTTCTTTGGAAACCTCTCCTAGCATGCTTGACTTTGTAGAAGCTCACCTCTCACCTTGGACACCACCATCCCACCTTATAGAAGCATCAAGTGTTTAAGAACATTTATAAAATTATACAAGACACCAATGATCTATAATTATCATGTAACCTCAATGAAACACCATCATTGGCAAGGAAACCTTCATTTAATCTTTCTCCTTGGTTTGAAAACCAATGAAAACCTACAAGGTGTCTTTGATTCTTCTATAACAGTCTCTTTGATAACTTCAATAAGCTCATAAAATGGTCCACACCCTTTTAAAACACTTTCTTTAACCCATTTCAAGTTATCCAACTCACTCTAGTATCCCATTTCACATACAAGGCTCATCTTGGGTTTCTAAGGCTTGTAGCCCCTTTTTTTAGACATTTCTCCTTGGTTTGACTAGTCTATGAACTCTTTTGAAAATATGAGACTATTTATAGATTTTTGACACATGGAACACTTTTAAAATATTGAAACAAACCTAAATATTCAAATTACAAGTGATCCAATGACCATGACATCCAATTCTACCTACAAGTGCATTTACACTATTGTTTTGGAGCACAGAAACACTGATAACAAATATTATCAAAGTTGAAGCTATGGTCTAATAACTC
Organism: Torreya grandis; assembly: GCA_037957365.1. Lineage (NCBI taxonomy): Eukaryota > Viridiplantae > Streptophyta > Pinopsida > Cupressales > Taxaceae > Torreya > Torreya grandis. The sequence continues at coordinate 1,410,110 of JARHVA010002334.1, forward strand.
AATTTTTGGTACTTTTTGGCTGAAAAATGGCACTAAAAACACATCCAAAGGGGTGGATAACATCCATAACTAGGTTCTTTGCCTCTCATCTGGCCCAGTCGACAAACCCACCACCCATTCTAAGCTCAAGAACACCCTTCCCAATACAAGAAAAATGTTGATTTTTAACCTCACTTCAGGCCTGTATAAAACCAAAAATATAAGTTGTGTGGAGAAACCATAAGATCCATATTATGTATTTTAAATCCCTATTATTTCACCCTAAATCTATTCTAAATCACCTCTAAGATAAATTTGTGGCATAAGTTGTAGTAACAGGTCCTAAAATGCAAATTTTTAGCAGTGAAGAGATAACTTGTTGACCTCCAACTAGAAATTTTGCCTTTGAGACTAGTAGGTAAAAATACACCAATTCAATAAAAACTAAATAGTCAAATTTCACATGCTTCAATGATTATGACAGATAATTCTACTCGTAAGTGCTTTTTCACTACTGTTCTGGAGCATGGAAATACTGACAATAAATGTTGTCAAAGTTGAAGCTACGATCAAAGAACTCAATTTTTAATGCTTGCTGGCTGAAAAATGGCACTACCAACACATCCAAATGGGTGGATAACATATATTACCATATTATTGGCCTCCCATATATGTTGGTTGACAAACTCACCACCCATTTTAGGCTTAAGAATGCCCTTCCTAATACAAGAAAGATGTTGATTTTTAGGCTAACTTCAGGGATGCATAAAACCAAAATTGTAAGTCATATGGAAGAACCATAAAATCCATAATATGTGTTTAAAATCCCTCTAATTTATCCCCAAATATATTTTGAATCAACTTTAATATCAATTCATGATAGAAGTTATAGTAATAGGTCCTAAAATGCAATGTTTTGGTAGTGAAGAGACAACTTATTGACCTCCAACTAGAAATTTTACCTATGGGACTAACAAGTGTAAATACACCACTTAAATAACATATAAATATTCAAATTACATGTGCTAAAATTACTATCACATCTAATTCCAATTGAAAGTGCACTTTCACTACTATTTTGGAGCACAAAAACACTGACAATAAATGTTGTCAAAGTTGAAGCTATGATCAAAGAACTCAATTTTTGGTGATTTTTGGATGAAAAATGGCACTACCAACACATCCAAAGGGGTGGATAACATATAGTACCAATTTATTTCCCTCCCATCTATCTTGGTTGACAAACCCACCACCCATTATGGGCTCAAGAATGCCCTTCCCAATACAAGAAAGATGTTGATTTTTAGCCTAAATTCAGGCACACATAAAACCAAAACTATAAGTTATATGGAGGAACTATAAGATATTTATTATGAATTTTAAATACCTATAATTTCACCCTAAATATATTATAAATCACCTCTAAGAGAAATCTGTGGCTGAAGTTGTAGTAATGGGTCCTAAAATGCAACATTTTGGCAGTGAAGAGACAACTTGTTGACCTCCAACTAGCAATTTTTCGTTCAAGATTGGAAGTTTCAAATACACCACTTTGAAAATGTCTATATATGAGGATTACATGTTCTCCAATGATCATGAAATCTAATTCCACCTACAAGTGCATTTTCACTACTATTCCATAGCATGGAAATATTGACAACAAATGTTATCAAAGTTAAAGCTATGATCTAATAACTCAATTTTTTGTGCTTGTTGGATGAAAAATAGCACTTAAAACACATCCAAAGGGGTGGATATCATATAATAATAGGTTTTTGGCCTCCCATCTGGCCTGGTTGACAAACCCACCACCCATTCTAGGCTCAAGAATGCCCTTCCTAATATAAGAAAGATGTTGATTTTTAGCCTAACTTCATACATGCATAAAACCAAAACTGTAAGTCATATGGAGGAATTGTAAGATCCATATTATACATGGTATATCCCTATATTTACACCCTAAATATAGTCTAAATCACCTCTAATAGCAATCTATGGCAAAAGTTTTAGTAATGGCTCCTAAAATGCAATGTTTTGGAAGTGAAGAGATAACTTGTTGACCTCCAAATAGCAATTTTGTCTCTGAGACTGGAAGGGGAAAATCCACCACTTTGAGAACATATATATAGGTAAATTATACATTTTTAAATTTCCATGACATCCAATTCCACCTGCAAGTACATTTTCACTACTATTCTAGAGCATGAAAACACTAACAACAAATGTATTTGGAAGGCTACAAGGAGAAATAAACTTGTCATGAACAATTATTTAGGAGTGAAAAAATTCCAATTACTTTCAGTAAGATTCTCTTAGCTTCAATAATATGAAATTATTTACTAACATTTCCAACCACATGAAGGTGGAAGCTGATTTGGCAACACTAACCTACAAAAAAATGTTAGTAATTAATTAAAGATGAAATTTATGCACATACTATCTACAAAATCAAAAACATTTGGTAAAATTGATTACATCTACATTTTACAAGTCAACATACCCATGCATTTCAATCTAATATACCACTTGGATCTAATTTAATCTTGATAGTATCAAGAATAGCTTCATGGTATAACTTGTGAACTTTTTATAGATTTTTATTTCTTGACCTCCCATGATATTTTTGAAATTGAATATTCATTACAAGAACCAAATTTGAATAGTGTATTATCTTCATGTGAGTTTCAAAGTCTTGAAACAACCATACATTTGATTTTTTTATAAGATATTTTTGAAGCCAAGTTCTAGTGACTACCACAAACCCAGTGGGATAATCAATGTTTTGTCCATCTACGATTAGGGAAGTCAATTTTTTCTTTCCATATACACACCAATATAACTATTAATTTGTTTCCTCTTCATTGTCTTCACCTATAATAACTACAAAAACATGTCCTTCATCATAAATAATAATTTTTTATGACATTATGAAGATAGATTATGATAATAAATAGTACATAAAGATTAATATTCTACCTGGCTGTACTAGATTAGATATATGGTCAAATTCATGTGATGATGTCATGTCTGTAAGTTGTAATGTTGGTAGAACCTGATATGTGTTGATTGGAATTAGAGGTCTATAACTCCATTCATCCAACCACTCTTGTGACTCATACTCATTCCAAACAAAATCCATGTATGAATAACAAAATCATGCCAAGTGTCACATATGAATAGTCCAAGAACCTACATTTAATCTATGAAATGAGTGGAGCTCACTTGAACCTGTTAGAGTCATAAAATCCTCATAGTTTGCCAAGTCTTTTTCCTCCATTAACCAAAAATGTCTAAAAATAGTATATTTATTTTATCACCATGACATATGTTCTCATTACACCATTTAACCACAATTTTTTCATCAATAAAATTAGCAACATTATGAAATTTTAACTCCTCCATTGCAATGGCTCTTTTTACACATGCTCCAACACCATCATGCTCCCCTTTTACATGGCCAGCCTTATTGAAACTCCAAATATGTTTTAAATAAGTGGTAACATGCATCTTGTTCAACCAATAAAACATTTGTGCATTATTTAATTATGATGTGCAATTCTCTAACAAAATGTATTATTGTTTGAAAATAATGTTCCTCTGAGTCAACTATCCATAGAACTTCTCAAAATAACCTTGCACATACTATGTACAATGTGATCAGTCATCACTGATATAGAAATGGTACTCCCTTAACATTTTTTGATCTTCCTCTATACTATCAAGTGCATGCATGAATGCTATATTCATGAATATGGTAATTTGTGTTGAGTTGTAATATTGTGATTAAACTTCCATTTTTGGTTTGAATGTGTAATTTTCAGCAAATTCAACTACTGAAACTATAGAATCAAGTGGGAATGTGTCCTTGCTTATCTTGAAATGCTCATCCAAATGTTTATCCCTATGTGTGTGCCTTGCATACTCATAAAGAATTTTCTCCATGAATTCAACCATACATTTTGAAACAGGTATCTCTTTCGTAAGAATCTCACACCTTTTAGATTCTTTTCCATCTTTTAATTGATAAGTCACAATTTTTTTTTCTCTAACCAACTAATTTCTATCTAATTGCATTTGTACACCCTCATTGATACATTTTTTTAATTTTTGAAATCTATCACAAATGCTACAACTTCCATCCAAACATGCTTTCTTATAAAATAACTATCCATCTAGTCTTTCAAAAAAAATTGAAATAAATTCCCTAGATGATTTTGGTGGAACTTCTATGCCACACTCTTGTAAAATGTTGTTAGTATGCAAAGTAGAACAAATATGGAAAAAAAATCATAGTGTATTGAAAATTCAACATGTTGCCTACAACAAGTGGTGCATGTGTGATTTTTTTTACATAAAAAGGTTTGGCCATCTCAAAAAATCTTTGACTAATAGCAATTTGTGGATGTTTTTCCAAAAACTTAGAGTACAATTGTGTTTGAATCATATCCAAGAAATATTTTGGATGTGGTTCATGATTATGAGAACTAACTCTTATTTTCACTACATCTCTTGCATTGGGAAAAACTCTTGTATTATCTTTCCAAAATTGTGCAAGTCTTTCAAAGCATCATCTATAGCCTTGTCCTTTCATGGAAGTCTACCAGAGAATGCCCAGAGCTCTTTTGTATTGGGTTTATTAAGTCTTTCATGTCTTTAAATTGCTTTTATTAATCTTTTTATATTTATATCAAGTGTTTGACTTGTTTTTTAAATCAATTATTTTTTCCCTATTTCAACACTTACTACATAAGTTGTCATTATAGGTTGGGCAGCATTACAATCTTTGTTGCATGATTTTAGGCCTACAATATTATATGAATCATGTAGATTTTCATCAATTTCGTCATTTTTATCATCCATGTTAGATGTTATTAGTCCTAATGTGTACATTATAGGTCTCATCTTAACTAATTTCATTAATGAAATAAATAATTGACATCTTTGACTATCATACTCCAATATATGAAATAAATTATCCCAAATTTATTGAGTCAATATTCTTGAATGGTAGTCAGACATTTTTGTATGCATTAGTTTCATAATATTTTCATCAAATTCAATTAATTAATTATCTTTTTTACACACAATTCTTGGAGGTGTTGTTATTGGTGGAATTGGTTTAGAGGGTGTTTCAAAATCATTATATGTTTCCATAAAAATTTCTTCATTATTTGTTTCTTCATTATATGCTTCCATGAATTTTTTTTCATTGTTAATTTCATAATTATTTGAGTCCATTAAATTTTCTTCATTGTTTGTGGGTAAACTATCATGCATAGGCTCTTCATCAACAAAATCAAAAACTTTAAACTTTGAATGTGAATTTCCAACATTATCTAATTTTTTTATTATCAATTTCATCATAATTCAATTTATTATTTTTAATTTCATCATAATTCAATTCATTATTGTTAGTTTCATCATTATTTAGTTCATTATTGTCAATTTACTGATTATCTAAGGCATTTGGGTCATCAGGGTTAGTGTTTGCACCTTGTCTTAAATGAAATGCTTGCATTTGTACCTTGTTTTTTTCTCTCAACTCTTATAATTGATTGAGTGTTTTATTATTCAACCTCTTCCTCTTCCCTAAATGTGAACCAAAGCCTATTTTGATAAAATAAACCAAGAAAGTACGTAGAATACGCAGAGTACACAAGGAATGTTTGTGGGGAAAACAATCTCAATTAGGGATAAAAATAGATGTTGAAAAGTAATTTTTTGTTTTTGCTTCAAATAATGTGTATGCATTATAGAAATGTGTAAATTTTATAGTAATGTGTACATGTTACTATAATGCATATGTGTTCCTCGAAGTATAGGCATATACTATAAAAATAAGGAAAAAGGCTCATATTCAATGCATAAAATCCACTATAATACTATAGTATGATGAATTAAGAATAAATAAGACTATAATATGATGCATAAATCCCTAATATGATGCAATAAGACTATCACATGTTGCAATAATGCTATCATATGATGAAATAATGCTCAATACGATGTAATAATACTATCATATGATGCAATAAGACTATCATATGATGTAATAAGGTTATCATTAGATGTAATAAGACTATCATAAAATGTAATAAATCTCCAATATGATGTAATAATTCTATCATATGATGCAATAAGGCTCAATATGAAGCAATAAGGCTCAATATGATGCATAAATCCCTAGTATGATACATAAATCTCTAATGCATGATGCAATAAGACTATGAATCAATAAGACTAATGAATGATGTAATAAGGCTCAATATGTAAGATAAAATGAGCTAATTTTTCCCAAAATCCCATCATTGTTCCTTACAAAACTAGGTGAATAATGGGTTCACAAATTGACACTAATCAAATTCATGAATTTATGAATTTGTGATGAAATCATAGAACTTAGGGGTTGAGTTTATTATAAAATTATGATATAGGGTTAGGGTTTAGTATAACAAGTTTGTATATGTGTATATGTCATGAAATTAGGTTTTAAGGGAACTGTACATGTTCAAGTGATAAAATAGGGTCTACAATCAACATGTGATGAAATGTGACCTAATTTAGCCCTTTCAATCATATCGTAGACTCCAATTTAGGTTTAATGGGTTGAAATTAGCCACATTTGTGTTTTTATTTTAATTTTTGATTAAATTAGGATAAATTAAGCCATACATGTTACATCTAGATTATATAATCGATTGGGCCATAAATTTGGTTTAAGGGCTTAATTTTTCCCAAATCAAATCCCTAATTGAACCAATTGACTAATTGATTTAAGTCATGATAGATATCTAATCATACTTAATTTTATCCTAAATAATATATCATGATCTTATAATCATGTCAATAAGGGGCTCAAATTGTCTTCCCATGCCTCCTCAATTGAATTTCCCCTATAATTGAAACTTATTTTTTTATGTGTGTACCTTGTACACCCAAAAGTGTTAAAGCTATCAGAGATGCATCAAGTCCTAGAAGTTTTAAAGTTGATAATGCCTTGAGAGGTAAAATATAATTACATATCACCATGTGTACCTCATACATGCTTGGAAGTGTCAGCCCTGTTAGAGGTGTCATGTCTTAGAAGTGTTAAAGAGTTATCATATCTGTGTGAGGCCTGATCCAATTAGATACATCACCACATGTGTATCTTGTAAAAACATATATTTGTGTTAGAGATATAAATTTTAATCATCTTATAAGCATCAAATTATTTATATCCTTAGGATGCCCAATCCAATCAAATATTTACACATGTGTAGGTGTATTACACTTGGAGAAGTGTTAGAGTTTTTAGATATGCACATCTTTAATACATAAACATGTCCCATCACCTCCAACAAATCTAACTAATGATTATTCACAAATTTATTGTACACAAATATAATCTAATAACATGTTTAAAGATTGACATCGATCCAATCAACTCATGTCTAGTAAATAATTCACATGATGCGAGCCTATGACTTGCCATTACTGTATAAAAATTGTCATGTAGATCCCTTTAAAGTCCCATCCAAATTGAGAAAGCACCAAATGTTATTAGTTTTATTTGTATGTATTCAAATTATTTATATCCCTCTACCTTGAATTAACTTTGGATCCCAAAGTAAATTCATATTAAGTCCTACACACAAGAGAGAACACAATTCAACAATGGACTCCTCGACCTAAAATCCCAAGCCAGATTAAGAATTCTAAGATTTAATACTTTTTTGTAGTCCACATCATAAGGTTTAATCTCATTACAATGAAATATGAACAAGATGATTGAAGATATATATACAAAATATATAATATTGAAACCTTAAATGAGGGGTTGCACACTAGAATTCAATTCTGATCAACCATCTATATGAGGTGATTAGTTCATCATCCACATGAACAATTATTGGGTCCTTCTACTCAACATCATTTTTTAGGGGAATCAAGTCTCATATTTAGGGGACATTATCACCTTTAAGGTATCTTGAATAAGCTCAATAGAGTTTAAACTGGGGTAACTTATACATATGTCATACTTGGTCAATGTTAGGTCTACACCACCCTATATTTCTAAAGCATATAGACATCCCTTAATGGTTTCAAACAAATTACTTAGTGCATTTAGATATTTTCTAAGATATACATTCATCACTATAGGCACCACATCATCACTAATGGTTACATGTGACCATTTCAAGTTTTTTGAGTGCACAACCACATCTTATATGAAATAAAATGCATACCAACTTAACCAAAATATTTAAGAAAAACATGTACAAACCTTGTACCCATCATCTTACTTTCCTATCTTACCATCCGAATTACATAGTAAGGTATAGAACTCTATAATATCATATAAGTACCAAGTGTTGTCTAATTTTTTTTGAGCTTGCAATTATTGCATCCATAGTGTAGTTAGGACTAGTCCCATGTCAAACACAAACTCTTTAGATGAGGTGGGAATGGATGGAGTGGTTGATGGTTATCCCATATGTGATGGAGGGATAGATGAAGGAGGTGCACAGAATAGAGTATTAACCATATTTTCATAAGAGATCTTAATTTTATTAAAAACTTGAATAACATATTTAAATACATTAGGAGAATCTTGAATAATTTTTAAAATACAATAATCTTGTTAGACTTTCAATTGTGACCTCAAAATGCACCTATTGAATCAGATGAACTAAGTGACCTTGGAAGAAACTTAAGGGACTTTATTCAACACATTTTAGGAATGTTTTTGGGACAATCTAAGGCATGATTTATAAGTATTGGGATCCATTACATAACATCATTGAAATAGATATCCAAGAGATGCACTGTTACACCAAGGGATAAATTCTTATTTCTACTTACATAAGATTATCTATACTACATAATCCAATTCAACGGGTTTGCCACTTAAACAAATTATTTCAAAATTTATAAATAAAGGGGTCTGGTCAAAGATATAAAAATAATAATAAAAGGATAAGATAGGATTTTAGGCAAGTAGGATAATATCAATAAGAAACATGAAATTTAAGGGCAAGTTAGATTTTAGGAAAGTAAGGTAATAAGGTGTATCCTTTCCTTACTAGGGGAAAGGTCCCAATAGTTGTCCATGTTCCAATTGTCAAACAAGGCTTTTGTTAACATGTGTTCTATTGATGAAACATATTGGTTTATATAAATATTAAAGTGCATAAAAATCTAAACATGTAATATCTAATACTTGTTCAACATTTATTCTATAAAATTAAAAGTAACCAATCACATCTTGACAAGTAAGAGTAAAGTATTGATAGTTTAATGCACATCGATTGGTACACTAAAGGTTGAGTTTTGATAATAGGCTTCAAAAATGCATTGTATGACCTCTTATGATAAAATTAGTTATATTGTAAAATGTATAATGTGTTAGACCTTGAAACCTTAGTTATAAGTAGTTAATATGACATATTGAAATGGGTAATATTTTTTAAGTCTAATGTAATGTTATGGCACCTTAATTCATTATCCAAAGTAATATGAAATTTGACCTTTCCCCTATAAGAAACATGAAATTTGGCCTTTCCCTTATAAGGATGTACAGCTAATGGGACCTTTCCCCTATAAAAAACACTAAATTTTTTTGTTTTATGTTATTTCAAAGAAACATGTACGTGTTATATAACATGTATGAATTGTGTATTATGCTATATAATGTGTATGCATTATTTCAATTTAAATTTAAAACCAAGCCTTTGGGCTTGAAAATGGCTTGGATTTTTGATCTAAAGGCTTTTGACTATGCATCTACAACTGAGATTGAGAGTTTTAATAAAAACCAACAAATTTCAACTTCAATCACTAAATAAACTATGGATTTCAACATCAAAATTCCAAAAATTATTACTGTCATGATGAGCATGTTGTCCTCTTTCTAAATATATGATTTTTATAATTTGTGGGCAATTTTAAGGGTCCAAACTATATTTATTTCTAACAACACTTTTTTTAGGCCACTACATTATGCACCTATACATGCTTATTCATGCTTATCTAATTTTTTTTCATTGATCCAAGTGCAAAACAAATTATATAGTAACAAACTAGGCCTAATCTACACATATTTTAAAAAATCAATTTTCATTTTTTTTTGTGGTAGTTAGGGTGGGCCACATGGCTGACTATCCATTTTTTATCATTTTTTAGGGTCTACTTAATTGTAAAATTAATAAAAAAAAATATTCATCAAAAAAAAATCATAGCACACTAGAAGATCTTATCTAAATAGTCACCAAAGGTTTTTAAACAATATTTAATGATGTTAAAAAATGGTGGGCTGCACGTCCATCTATCTATTATGTTTTCTTAAAAAAATAGGAGGTCCTCTTCAAATTTTATAGATTTAACCTATTTATACTTAAACCATTTTTTTTTTAAATAGTTTTTTTGAAACTAGACTCTAAATGATACAATTCATGTTTTTAAACCATCTTCAAATTTTGAGTGTAGCCATCTCAAATTATCTATAGAAGTTCACACTTATAAAATTTTAGAAAACTTGTTTCCATGGGTAGGCCCTTTTTTATCCCCCAATTTGGTATACTTACCCTATAAGGTCCTCAAAACAATATTGGAATGTAATATCATATATCTCCATCCCATTAAATAGGTTCATGTGAGTAATCCTCTTCCAAAGGGATTTGAACAAAATTCCTTTTGTGACTTTCATAGAACACTAGGACATGTATACACATAATATTTTCAAATTTTTATCACTTACTAACACTATATATATTATAGCAACCCATTGAGTCTTAATCTATCTGAGTGCATGCCCTAAGGGGTACACCAAGAAATAGGTGGGAAGACCATTAGTGCTTCACAATATTGTTATCCCTTTACACACTTGTCTCTTCAAAACCTTATCCCTAAGCTTATTCTTATCTATTACACACTCCTCCATTCATTTTCTACCTTTTATACCCATTTTCCTAGCCTTAACCCTTTTTTGATTGTTCACTATACTAGGTCGATTGGGTCACCCTGTATAATTTTAGATGAAATTCACTTAGGGTCTAGGTTGGCTTTTGGCCAACCTAGCCCATGACCTAGTGAATTCTTGTCCAAAATTATTCTAGGTTGATTGGGTCAACCCTGTCATCCAAAACTTTTGGAAGGGCTTAGGGTTAAATCCACCTATATATAAAATATCATTTTTTCCATTATTTAGATAAGATAAGAATAAGTAAGATATATTATGCATATAATTATTGACCATTCTACTTAAAGAACAAGCTAAGGGTTTCATACTTTATTTGGAGATACAGATCTTGTCTTTTGGAGAAGTCTTTTAGATGCATTGATAGGTTGTGTATCCTAGAGCTGATTTATCTTTATCATCATTACATACCACAACAACCTCTTGTGAAGCACCTTGGCCAAGGGAGAGATTGAGGCTCAATAGGTTCATCTTCAAAAGTAAGTATTCCTAACTTTGTTCCTCCTTTATAATATTATATAGATATACATTTGTAATTTTATTCCATGAATTAAGATTTCATACACATTATGCATGTTTAATTTTGCTTATTACCCCCACTTCATGCCATAAGCTTTGGTGAGCACTAGATTAGATTTTTTATTTTCTTATTATTAGTTTAGTGAATATAAAACATAGGACTCCCTTAGGGTTATTGTGTGAGTGTGCTTGACTGGAGACTTTGAAACCCTCCCTAGCATGGTTTATTATGGTAAGAGATCCCTTAATTGGGTCTAGCGGATGCCCATATTGGTCATGTTCCTAATTATATAATGTGGCCCCAATCGAAAATGTATGGTATGATATATCTTCCTCGAGTTAGGATTAATTTATAAACATGATGCTTTTTTGATTACATACATTCTAGTGAACCTAAATTAAATACAACCCTTACATGGTTTATTTCATGTTTTTCATTGTTGTATCATTTTATTTCTCTATATTTGTAATACTGGGTTGACAATGTTGACATAAATCTAACTTTTGTGCACATGTTTAACACATAGTCACATCAATATGACTCTTTTCTATTAGTGCAAGTTTTTCATTAGGTACAGGCTACTAGGTTGACTCTGTTAACACAGTACACTTTCAAACTTCTAGATCAGACTACTAGGTTAACCCTGTCGACTTTGTATATTTTAAAAATTCTAAAAAACACACAAGGTTGACCCTATTCACATATTATATTTTATAGATTTTTAGAAAACATAGAACTAAAAAACTAGGTTGATCCAGTTAACATAATTGGCAGAGTATGCAAGTATAAATTAGGGTACTTCAATAGCAATCTCATTTTCCTCTACATCCTTCAACCCACCAAGGTTCTTGTCTATCCTTCTCTATCATTTCTATTATTTATTACAATTCTATTTTTCATAGTTTGTAGTCTTTAAAACTATCCTTGTACAGTCAACTAGGTCAACCCTATAGACATAATTTTTTATTTTGTATTCTATAATCTATTTAGAAAACTAGGTTAACACTGTCAATGTAGCTCTTTTCTAGACCCTTTTTTCCATAATTTAATAGTGACACTATTAATTCTATTCTACAATCTGTGTATATGCTATCATATGAAATGACACTATACTATGTTTCAAAGTTAAAATTAACACTTATATGCTAGTAATTATCTCACACTTTCAATTTTTGTTGCTTGCATGTTTAGAAAAGACCACATTAGTCTAATTATGTGTTTTTTAATATACCATTTAGCTGCACTATTTTCTCTTTTATGCACACACTACCAAATTACAAAATTTTAAAAAGCATTTTAATAATTTTATAGCCAAGGCCTACTTACTTGGATTTCATCACCAAGGGGGAAGCCAACTTGGTTTTTTAGCCAGGTATAAACACATGGTTAATGGTATATATTGGATAAGCACCCAAAACCCTTATCATTTTGGTGTGTGAAGTGAGGGGGTAGGCCCTAATACCAAGCCAGTACCATTGCCATTACGTATCCCTTTCAACCTAAACATCTTGAATTGATCCTTAGATTGAATTATAGTTCTTTTCTTATAACCAACTTCCTATCACATCTAAAATTATACTCTAATAATCTAACAACATTCAAGATGACCACTTAATTAGCTTTTACATTCCAAGTTGATTGCTTACTCTTTACTCAATTATATTTTGTATTGTAAAAACTTGCATTAGCCAACATTGGCATAAGGTTTTGTATTGTGTGCATCAATTGGATTAACCTCATTGATCCAATTGATTGTATGTTTCTATTCATTTATTACTTTTAAAATTAATTGTAATTTTTTTTTCTATTTTAGTGCACAATCATTTTTCTCAACATAGTCTCTTATACACTATTTAGTTTCCCTACCTAAAATATTGGGTTGATCTTGTTGACACAATATTCTTCCTTGCCTCCCAAGATACTAAACTAGGTATAACTCTGTATCTTTTTCCTACTTTTTTTATCCTCTATTCCCAGTATCAAGTTGACCATGTCGACTCTATACACTTTTTCAGCTTCTATTCCTAGTACTAGGTTAACCTTGTCAAATCCATACAAATTCTAGACCCTATTTTTTGTATTAGGTCAACCCAGTCAACTGTGTACTCTTATTTCTCTCTTCCTATTTTCTTGTTTTTGTATCACTCTTAATTTATCTACTATTTCTCCTTCATCATGAAGTTATTATTTGAAGGCAACACTAAGATAAATTCAACATATATGATGAGTATTACCAACCCTCATATGGTCTCCTATAATTAACTTAGAGATCCTCTCTTAGATGTGAACAATGTTCACATAGCCATTCACAAAACAAATTATGGGACCCCTCTTCATTCCTCTAAACTTCATAATCCTTTTTTATCTCTTGAAGATTAACTTGAATTAGAGTATACCATTGAAATGCTTTTCTTTATCTTTGAATTTCCTTAACATTAAGGAAAATATCCTTCTACCATTTACCATCTCATGATTAGTGGTCAAGATGAAGAGCCCCATTCACCTTTTCCCATGTTCTCACATGGATTTTTTGATGCTAGTTTCTTTTCTTCTCAACCTCTTCCCTCTATTTTGACCCCTTCTCATACCATGACCTCTTCTTCTTTAACTTTTTCTACCTCCATGCCTAGTATCTCCACTACCATGGTAGGTTCTACATCTAGTGGGCCTCTTCAAAGACCCACTCTCCATAACTCTTCCACTAGTGCATCATTTTCTACCCATGGTAATCATGCTTATAGTGATTATCATTATCATCCCTCTACTAATCCATCTTTTTCTACACAAGATTATTTTTCCACTAGTGCCTCACATTATAATAGATCTTCTCAAGCTCCTACCAATACCAATAGTGGCACCCAAGCCACTAATTATAATTCCAATGCTTCAAATAATTATAAAAATGAAACTCAAACCCATTAAATCTTATTAATAATGCTTAATCAAATGAATACTTTTCAAGCTCAAAATACAAATCAAATGTTGAGAATGCAAAACCACCTTCTCCATCTTCAAACCCACCCTCAACATATGCCTTAGGGCATGCATAATAAAAATTATCCCCCACCTCCTCTTCATAATGTCCATGGTAATCTCATCCCTCAACCTCCTCTTGTCAATAAGACAATTAAATATCTTCAAAATGAGCCTCTTACATCTCAAATTTCTAGTATCAACATATGAGGTATCACCCCTACCATTTCTTACAATGGGTCAACTGATCCTACTCTTAATCTAAATTTTTTTGCAAATATATATAAAGACTAGATCAAATTAAAAACCTTTGCTCTGACCAAGATATTAGCCAAAACTCTCATAGGTGATGCTTTAGATTGGTACAAATAACTTAAAACTCATTCTATTACTAGTTTGGAAGATTTAGTAAATGTTCTAATTAAAGATTTCCAAACTATTTATCTTCCTGAGAATACCTTGGTCCATTTTATAAATTATAAGCAACTCAAAAACAAAAATACCCAAGATTTTATTAAAAGGTGGAAAACATTATCCAACAAATGTGAACATGGCCAATAATAATATTTTCCATCTACTTACCAATGCTCTCTTTCCCAAGTTGCAATACCATGTTTGCGTTCTCTCTCCACGTATTTTGGAGAAGGCCATTGACTAAGCAAAACATCAAAATTTACTTATAAATCAATTTTATCCACCTTGACCTTATGTGGGGACTCATACCTAAATTAAAAATAAGAATCATCATGCTACCAATGATGGTGTCATGGACTCTTATGATACCATTCACACAATTCAAGCTCTTGTTCGTAACCAATATTTAGAACTAACTCCTCCTTTTCAATAATTCACCAATCCTCATTTATCTTCACCTAATAATATCAATGTTCACAAAAATTTATCCTCATTTGAATTACTTGAATGTTTACCTAGGACTCTTCCATGAGACCTTGATCCCACTTGACCCAAGAAATCTTTGTATGGTCCCAATAAGTTTTGTTGGTTTCATGCTAGTTAGGGTTATTATCATGAGACCTATAAGTAGATGCATAATTTGGATATGGATTTTATTCTTGGTCCTAATTTTGATCATGATTCTATCATTCAAAAATGTTAACAATCTTATGACATTTCTTTCAAATCCCATGAAATAATTATTAAATCTCAATCTTTAAATCAAGCTACTGCTCTTTTGGCCATCTATAAATACCCTCTTCCAAATCACCAAGATAACAAAGATAAGTAAAACCCTTTCACCAATAATGTTGAAAGTCTTATTAACCCAACTTGTGAAGAGAATGTGGTTAATATGACCAATATGTGAAGGGTGGTTACTTTCATTGATCCTCAACCCATCTACACACCTCTGTTATCCCACACATATCATGTTATCCAATATTATTATCTAACTCACTTAAATGAGTTATGGCATGATGACCTTATAAATTTTTATGAACCAATTCTAACTCCTCCCTTTGATAGCATTTCCCATTCTATTTATACCATCCCTCCATCTTCTTTACCTAACACCAATGATACTTAATTTTTTATCAACACTTCTTCTAATGATTCTCAAAACCAAACTAAACCAACTACTTCATCTTCTCAACATAATTTTTAACCTTGTTCTAAAAATTCTCCCTCTTATCAACACAAATTCCAATTTACTTTAGATCCTCCTTTCAAATACCTCCTTTAACAGCATGCACTTATTTCTAACAATCTTCTCATGGGTTATGATGAGTGGGATAACATCATGGAACTCACTTATATCCCATCCTAAATCCCATTTATTGAGCTTATGAGGACCTCTACATGTTAAAAAAGCCATCTTAAGAAACTTTTGTGTGAAATGAACATCCCTCATCCTCCCCTAGCAGGATGTGAAACAACCTTATTTGGATATGAATATAGCATATTAAAACAATATGAAGAGATGTCCATCCATATTGATGAAATAATAGAAAATTATATCTATCTTAAATTTCTCATTTCTTTCATGATTCTTGATGAGATTATTCTTCATGAAGATGATCTACTTTTATTAATTATCATCTAAATTGATGATATCCAAGTTAAACATGCCTTGATTGATAAGGGTTCTGACATTTGTATTGCCTCTCTCAATTTTATCAAAACCCTTGTATATTCTGAATTTAATCTCAAGTCCACACATAACACATGTCAAGGATATGATTGAAGGCAAATTCCTCCTTTAGGTTGTGTGTGACTTCCTATTTCCATCCCACATATCTTCATTCATGTGAATGTAATGATATTTAACTTTCCTTTATCTTATAAAATTTTGCTTGGTAGGCCATAGACTCATCATATGCAAGCCATTACTTCTTCCTCTTGATAATTAATTAAATTACCTCACAATGGAGCCATATGTAGGATTTAAGATAATACTAACCCTTGAAATTTCAAAAAATTCTAAGACCATGGTGTTTTCAAGATTCCTACTCTTGAACCTTTACCTAGTTTTCCATTTCATGAGTCTCAATGATTTAAATTTCCCATTAATTACACTCTAGGTTATAATGGCCATCCTCAACTCATTAGGAATATTCCTCCTAACCTTTTAGATTATGATGATGATGATCCTAATGAGATCAATCTCAAGATTAAAATTTTTGATCTCTCACCTCATCTCATCTCTCAACTTCCCACTTCTTTGTAACCCTCTTGTCATCAACCTCCTTGTGATGACATCCATGTTGTCTTAAATAAGACTCAACAATCCATTCATCACACCTCATTAGATGATAATTTCATCCCTACTTGTGTCACTGATATTTATACACATGATTATGATGATGGTTATACCTTAGATAATCCATTCTTATGTGGCCTTGTATATGCCTATGATGTTGATATTATCCATTATCATTCTTCATTACTTTAGTATTTTAGTATCTCTTCCCTTACTCCATCATATATAATTCCTAATTATAGTATTTTTCCTCTTTATTTTAGGGTAGAGATGGTGTAGATGCCTCCAATTTTTGAATAACCTCTTAGGAATATGCTTATGGATCATGTTATGATTGGGCCCTATCACTTTGCTAAGTACCATGACACCTATATCCTTCTTATCCCTGAGATATGTGAAACTCTCCTTTATCCTTATATATATCTCATCCCTTATTTAGTAGATCCCACTTTAGAGACCATTCATATAACTAGTTTAGCTAATTCTATTCTTGCTGCTGATCTCATTTCTCTTTCTATCGAGCCTAATCTAATCACTTAACCACTATCACCTTATCTTAGTGATGATTTTACTTCCTTTACCACCAATGGATCCATTGCCCACCAAATGGGCTGATGATCCTTCTCAAGTTCCTTCCACTTTTGTACACCTTCTCTTATGAGTACCTCTAACAAGGCTCTTCACAAGTGTATATGTTTCTTTCATGGCATATAAAACCATTCATCCATGAATTTTCATAAGTTATGACAATATATTGACACTTTGTATCCTTCTACCCCTCAATCCTCAAAAAAATACATACCTTATCTGAAAGTACTACCTAAGTATATTTTGAAATATGGAGAGATGTATTTGGCACCAATGTGGCACCCATCACATTGATTATTATCACATCCTTCAAAAACATCTTAAAGATCACCTTTTAACTATTCTCACACCTTATACCATTCTTCCCACATGTCATTACTACATGAATCTTCTCCCATAGTTCCACCTCCTATGATTCCATCTCCTCCTGTGGTCCCTTCTTCAACTCTTGTTCCTCCACCCATGAATCCTTCACTCATGGGCCTTCCCTCACCTATGGATCCTTCTCCACCTATGAGTCCCTCATCTATGGATCCTTCCCCATTGATGATCCCTTAATCTCATATAAAGTCCATTCCCATACATTCTCATGTGTATCCCTTACCTAATATCCCTCTTTAACATGATCTATCAAGAATTCCTACCTTTTTTATTGAGTACATTAGATGTGAATTAATTTCCTAGTTTTCACTAAAGATAGATGAGAAATTAGTTGCAGTTCACGTCTAAATTTATAGAGACTTATTAGATGTTCTGGATAATGTGTATGGTCAAATATATCATTACTTATGATCACATGCATGGTTTTCTTATATTTTCATTTGGGTTGGATGTTCCTTCTAACTTTATCTTTATCTATTGTTTATATCATTTAACATTATGTTAAATTCTTATCTATCTTACATGGTGACTTTGATTTCACACTTTATATTACTTCTAATGTCATTTATGTTTACCTATTGATGTATTATTTATCTTTTATTTCTATTTTTTCTTTATTTTCTTTCTTAAAAACCCCCTTATTTTATTTTCATGATTTTTTATTTTCTTATCTCTATATACATAGATAATTATTATTATGATTGGGTAATATAAACCTTGATCCCTTTAATTATTTCTTCTATGCCATGTGATCAGTTAGAAAATAATTCATCTCATTATACTTTTCTCATACTAGTCCAATTTGGATCTCCTTTCTTCCCTTTATTCCTTTCCACAAATTAAGAATATACATGGTTGATTCTTGAGATAACATGTTGGTTCATTGTTAAGACTAAGTATTCTAGTTAGTCTTGTATTTGGTTACTTAGCTTACTTTAGCTAAAACCTAAAGCTCATACCTGTGTATCACTATATCTCTCATGATTGTAATTCCAAGTCCATATAGAGGAGGAATCTTAAAAAATCCTTTAAAACATTTAAATTATAAATCATTTAATAAAAGTTAATGATCCCAAAAGGCAAAAACATTCAAAATTCTTAAAAGTCAGATCATGCTAAAAGATCTAATTCAAAGCACATCTCCTTCTTCTAGTCAAAGATAAAACTCCATAGTTAGCCTCATGATAGAGCTAAGGTCCTTTTGGGTGTATTAGGATAATATATTAGAAAAGGAAATAAAAAATTTTATTAGTGCTACCTAATTTCTCATGCAAGTACCTAATCTTCATAGTAGACCAATGACTATATAAGGAGTTTTGAAGAATGAGGAACATGTCATATGAAGGTAGGTCTATTTTACTTTTCATGTACCAATACAACTTCATGATTTGATCTTAATATCATGCTTATTGGCCTACATAGCTTTGTGTCTATAGTGAATAGGTTTCATTTGCACATTGATGATCACTGGTCACTTAGTGTCATCTCATATCCTTAGTATGCCTCATGTCTCCTAAGATCTTCTTATAAGATTCTTAAGTTTTGATTTTTACATTCCCTTTTTCACTCCCTATAATCCTAATATTTACCTTTGAGAAATATTTATTTATTCACTAATCACTCCCCTAGGTATTTTGTTTGTGAATTGTATTATAAGACCATAGATAAGACCTAGTCTTCCTTATAAATTACCAAAATTTCACCTTCCTATTTCCCAACATACCTTTTGAAAAAAAATTCCCATTTATTCCACCTTATTGGTATTCCATTTATTAATTTTAGTGTGATACCATGGATAGGACCTAGCCTTCCTCACAAAGGCTTATAATAATCTAAGTTACAAAAAAATTTCATGTGTCAAAGCTGAGATAAGATCCGATTGATTATGAAGTTACACATCATTGACATGCTTCCTAAATTGATTTAGTATGTTTTATGGTTACTTCATTACTCTTTCAATTTTATCTTCTTATTTTATGATTGCATGTAATAATTCAACCATTTCATGAGTTTTTCATACTTCCTAGCTTAAATTAGTGTGATAAATTTAAGCCCAATTTTTGCCAATTTTATTTTTCTTTTATACTTCCCAACATGATTTAATATGACTGATTAACTTGATTTGTTTTTATACCATTGCTCTTTCATGTGCTTTCCACTTTATTTCATTATTTTCATACTTCCCAACATGATTTAGTGTGGTTTTACTTGTTTTAATGTGGTGCGAAAAGATCCTTTTCATGGTTTAAAAACAACTTTTTACCATCTTGTTTACCACCCTTTGGTTTCTTATACTTATTAATTTTCTTTTTATTACACCTTTCCCAATATGAAATAGTGTATACAACATTTTTTTTAATTATACTTATGTTGGAAATATGATTGTCGTTGATGTCAAAAGGGACATTATGAGCATGTCATTGATGTTCAGGACTGAATATAGTGATTATAAAAAATTCAAAGGATCCTATTAGAGGTCAAATATGATTGGAATGCTTGTATGCATGAGTGGAATTCATCATATTCTTCATATTGATCATATAGACACTTTGGGTCTATGACATGAAAAGATGAGAAGGCATTTTGCTGATGTCACCATTGCCACATGTGAATGAGTATGGGGGAGCTGGTCACATGGTTGTGATCACATTAGTCCCTAGTTATTATTTAATATATTTGAAGTCATGTGATGAAGTGCAGTTAAAGATATGGGCATGCAAAGTTGGCAACTTACACAAAAATCACTAAGTTTCTCTACTTAGTTGAATTTGCAAATGGGATAAACAAAGCCAAGTAAGCATATTGATTAGGTCAACATTTTCACACATGGATGTGAAAATAAAAAATGATCATATGGTTATATTAATATTTATGCCTATATTATATGTGTTGAATCCCAGGTCATCAATGCAACATCACAAAATATATGCTTGAGAAAAGTTGGGCTACTAGCCATTTTGATAGTGTTTTCCAATACTTAGTCAAATTTGTAGGTTATAAGAAAAATATCAGAAGGCATTTTCATGAAGTCATATATTTCACATATGAAGGATTCAATGGAAGATGTATATATGGATGGAATACCCTATGTAAGAGGATCTTATGTATTAAATTATAGTTCATGTGACTAAGCGCAACAAAAGTTATGCAGGTGAAAAGTTAGCCTTCTAGGCATGTTGAAATGGTCTCCATACATAGTCAAATTTTACACAAAGGTCCTATAAAGTTGTCATACTTTTACAAAGAAAATTTATGGGCATTTTCAAAGGAAATAGATATCAGATATAATATGGGTTTTTTCATGAGCATTCTAGACATATGGTCTATAGGTTCAAATGAAAAGGAATGAGCCCAAAATTTAATTATCTTTGATTTCAAACATGATAGGGTTTCTCAGATAAACCCTAAGGTTGTAAATCATAATTTTAGTATTTAGTTTCTATTTTGATGTTGACTAGATATAGCTTGGACCTAATAGCTTAATTTATAATTGAAGCCTTTGTCATCATTATAAAATTGACCCCTTGACCTAGCAATTACCAACTCAAGTAGTGATCAAAGGACTTAATATTTCTTAAGTATTATACTTTATACATTTCCTAACTTGATCAATGGCTATCACTTAATTGGAAGAAGTAGATCTAATAGAGCATAATGAAGTCAATTTGTCAAAAACTCCTTTGAGTTAATGCACTAGTGACAAGTGTCATAATCATGAAGCTTGTACAGTAAATCTATGACACAATTTAAAGTCAAACCATCAAAAAGAAATATAAACATGCCAAGTGTCTCAATAGTGGTAATTGACAACAATGTATAGAAGGAATTAACTAATAGCAAGTGTCACATTCTTGATAGCTAAACAAAGATAAAGATCAAACTTGTCATAAGATTTGACGGTGAATAAATGATCATATAAAGGAGATCCAATGGACAAAGTGGACTTAGATAGAATAAAGTGCTCAAGGTTTATCTACATAGTGGTGAGTTAAATACTGAGCAAGTATAATAATATTAATGGATTGAAAGTGATTAAATGACCTAAAAAGTAGCAAGATGGGATAAAGAGCTTGACCTTTAACATCTAGATAGAGCTAAAGTTTATGTGTACAAAGATTGAATGGATATCATGAGCTTGTTAGAATGTGATTGAATAGACTCATCTTAAAATTGAGCCATTTGAATATAGACCATCAAATCATGGTGTAAAATGGAAGATCAATGAATGATATTTAAAGATAAGTCTACACTAATAGTTAGATGTAGGAACATGCAAGAAAGGTAAGCCCTAAATCATGACACAAATAATGATATAGATCAATATAATTGATTAAATCTATATTAATTATCATGTACATCAAAACTAGATTCCAAAAAATGTTATAGATAGTAATGAGATCAGGAATCATGACAGTAATACATGAAATTGAGATGCAGGAAACTTATAGTTCAAGTCATAATGAACTAAAGTCTAGAATTGGTGTGATGTGTTATAGTTTGAGTTTTAACACATAAAATATATGAAAACCTAGATCAAATTTCTTATATATATGACATCTAGGTTACAAGATAAAGCTTAGAGCTATTTAAATTGTGTCAAATAGAAAATATAAAGACATAGAGGAGAGTGAGATAGAGATGAAGTGTGTCAAATAGAGATAGATCTAGACACAAAGATAGAGGTGTAAAAATAAAAAAGTCACAAAGAGATTATGTGTATATTATAAGTATTTGTAGATTATAACTTTAATAGAGAACAAAAGGATTCGATTTATTTATGAATCTATGTTATAATCTAGAGTTTTAGCTCCATAGAATAATCTCA
Source organism: Torreya grandis (assembly GCA_037957365.1). Classification (NCBI taxonomy): domain Eukaryota; kingdom Viridiplantae; phylum Streptophyta; class Pinopsida; order Cupressales; family Taxaceae; genus Torreya; species Torreya grandis. The sequence continues at coordinate 1,433,049 of JARHVA010002334.1, forward strand.
TAGGTTGGTACCATTAGATAGACTGAGTTGGTGCTTAGATTAGGGAGTGGGTGCTTCCTTAGAGTTGAATATCTTAAACACGGGGATTGGTATCTCCTTAGGGTTGTTGTCATTAAATATTGTAATCAATGAGGTTCCTTATTATGAGACTAGATTAGAATAATAGATTCTAGCAGCTAATCTCACCATAGTTTTTCCCTTTGGGTTTCCACATATAAATTTGGTGTCATGTGTATTGAGTTTGTATGATCTCTACATAATTGATTTGATCTAGATATATATTTTAATCTACTTTAAAAGTATTTAAAGGACTAGTTTTAATTTATATATTGATTCACCCCCTATCAATATCTAGTTGTATTCTAGCAATTGGTATCGGAGCTAGGTTACTTGAAATAATCTTAATAATCTCAAGTATATCTTGGAATGGTGAACACAAATGTCTATTCAAGAAGTATATTCATCAAACAAACCACCTCTTTTTGATGTATCAAACTATGCATTTTGGATCATAAGAATGGAAGCATATCTATCTTAATTAGGGTTTGATGTATGGATGTCTATGGTAAATGCATATACATCCCCTTATAAAAATATTACTAATTAGGTTTCCAAGAAATCATATGAGATCAATTTCAAGGCTAATAATGCTATTCTATGGGGATTATCTAATTTAGAGTTTGTTAAAGTGATGCATTGTCAAAATGCATAAGATATCTAGAATAAATTGAAGAGAATCTATGATGGAAATGGTAAGGTCAAACAAGTGAAGTTAAAAACTTACAAATGTAATTTTTAAATCCTTAAGATGAATGAAGAGGAGAATATTTTAGACTACTTCCTCAGGGTAGATGAAATAGTTAATACAATCAGATGCCTTAGAGAAGAAGTGAAAGAATTAATCATTTTCAAAAAGGCCCTAATATCTTTGCCATCAAGATGTGATTTTAAAATCTCTGTAATAGAGTAATCAAGAAATATAGATAATCTCACTATTGATGAGTTGCATGGAAGCTTCACATCCTATGAGATGAGAATGAGAGAGGCAAACATCTTCAAGAGAAAATTTGAACTCAAAAGATCTAAACCAGTAAAGGCAAAAACACCTACATCCAGATTTGAGGAGACTAATGAATAATAATCCAAATTTTTTTATAAGGCTAAAGAGAGGATTTAGAAAGTATAGAGGTAAGTTACCATTAAAATTCTTTAATTGTGGTAAAGTAGGACATTTTGTTGCTAAATGCCCTCATAGTAAAAAAGATAACTCTGAGTAAGTGGAGTGTAGCCAAAATGTGAAACCCTATTATCCCAAGAATAAAAACTTCTTCAAAAATAATAAATACCTATACATAAAAGAATATTGTGATTTAATGGATGACAATATTAGTTCAAATGATGATCATGATTGTGATTTTGTGGCTGAGGAAAAAAAAGTCCTGTTCATGGCAATATGATCAAATTCTATGGATCAAGAAGAAGCTAAAGACTTAGATGAATAAGAATACAGAGAAGTGGATCTAGAGTGTGAACTCATTTGTGCCTTAGATTAAATTGACAGTCTAAGAAAAGAGAGATCAAAACAAAAAGTTCTTGGATAAAAGGAAATGGATAAAATGTTCAAAAGTCTTGAGAAATTTGATGAAATGATAGTGAGCCTAAAGACACAAGTTGAAGAGGATAAAATAATAGAAGATTTAGTCAAATTTGAACTATAATCTAAATTTGATGAGTGCATGAAGTTAAAAGCAGAGATAGTGGCCTTGAGAAAAGAGCTTGAAAAAGCCAAAGGTCAACTAGACAAAAGTCTAAAGTTGATAGGAGGATTAGACATTCTTTATAAATTGATCAACTCTTAAAATCCCTCAAAAGAGAGACCAGGTCTTAGTTATGAAAATGGAAAATGTTCCACAACTAGTACATCTACTAACCTATATGAAAAATTCAAAACAAAAGGAGAAAATAAAGAGAAAGCTTGCAAGGACATAAAGATAGACTCAAACATCGCTAATGTGAAGAAAGTTGAACCTAAAAAGAAGCTTGAAGAGAAGAAGACAAAGGTAACTGATGCAAAATGATACACCAAAGTGAGAGACTTGAATAAGTTAGAGTTTAGAAGAGCTCCTAAAGCTGCACCAAGAAATGCTATGACCAAGTATTCATTATCTTTCTATGGTTATTGTTATAGATGTAATAATTTTAGTCATAATGTTATTTATTATAGAGTTGTACCTAAAAGGAAAAAAAAATTAAGTATAAAATCATTTGTTCCTTTGTTATATACAAATGTAATATGTTATAATTATAATAACTTTGTTCACATAGATAAACAATGTAAAATTAGCTTTTCTAAGATTAAAAGTACATAATGTAAAGAAAGGTATGCCTCCTAGTGTGAACAAAGGTTCACAAGTCTCTATAAAGGAGAAAAAGGAGCCAAATAAGAAACCCAAGGATGTGTAGAGAGTGAAAAATTAATCCATGATTGCTCAAAGTGTACTCTATGCCAAGGAGAAGAATTTTTGGGTGATAGATAGTGGATTCTCAAAGCACATAACTAGTGACAAGAGAAATTTCATCAAATTGAGAAAATGTAAGGAAGGATCTGTCAGCTTGGGAGATAACACAACAATAAATATTAAAGGTAAATTAACTTTGAACATAGATGATAAATTAACTACACATGATGTCCTTTATATTGAAGGATTGAAGCATAATCTACAAAGTGTTATCCAAATGTTTGACAATGGATATAAGGTCAAATTTGATGTAGAAGGCTGCAAGTTAAAGAGATCTAGAAGAATAGTTTCATAATGAAAAAGGACTGAAAGCAATATCTACAATCTTGTTGAAGTGAATGGTAACAATTGCCTAATAGGAAATATTGATGAGAGTTCGTTATGGCATAGAAGAATGGGTCATGTTAACTTCAATAACCTAGTTAAAGTAAGCTCAAATAAGTGTGTTAAACACATGCCCAAGATAACCAAACCTATAAATACTACTTGTAGGAATGTCAACTAGGCAAGAAAATAAGGGTTAAATTTCAAACTAAGGAGTATGCAACTACAAAGCCTCTAGAATTAGTTCATACTAAACTTTGTGGTCCTACTAAGACAAGAGGATCTAAAAGAGAGATGTTTCATGTTGTTTGTAGATTATTACCCAAGAATGACATGGGTAACCTTTTTGAATGATAAGTCACAAGTATATGAGAGATTTAATATCTTTAGAGCCATGGTGGAGAATGAGATTAGATGAAATATCAAATGTTTAAGATATGATAAAGGTGTAGAATTCACCTCAATGAGTTCATAGAGTATTATGAGAAGCATGGAATCAAATGGCACTACTCTACAGTAAGGACTCCATAGTAGAATGGAGTTATTGAGAGAAAGAATAGACAATCAAGGAGATGGACAGAATAATGATAAAAGAGGCCAAGTTACCTAATAGATATTGGAGAAAATCAATCCAAATAATAATATACATCTTGGATAGAGTTTAGCTGAGGTTAAACAATGATAAAACTCCCTATGAGCTATGGTTTGGAAAGCCTGCCTCTATTAAGTACTTCAAAGTGTTTAGAAGCAAGTGATACATAAGAAAAAAGGAGGAAATTTTGGGAATCTTTGAATCAAGATGTAATGAAGGAATATTTCTTGGTTATTCCTCTCAAATAAAAGCCTACATATGTTAAAATAAAAGTCAACATAAGATTGTAGAGAGCATAAATGTCAAGATTGAAGAAGGATTAAAACATGTTGAACCTAATAAGGAAATCAATATGAAAGAATAAAATCTTGAAGAAGTAGATAATGAAGAGTCTAATGAAATGAATGAAAAGGCACCTCCAAGATTTGTTCAAAGGGTTCATCCTAAAGAGCAGATAATTGGTAATAAGAATGGAATTCAGATAAGGAGAAGAGCTTTAATGAACAAGGAGCAAGTAATTTTTGCTCTAATGTCTAAAATTGAGCCTAAAGTATATTTTGAATCCAACAAGGATGAAAATTGGCTAAAATTCATAGAAGAATAATTGAGCCAAATATAAAATAATATAAATTGGCAATTAGTCCCAAGACCTTTAAACGAGAATGTGATAGGTTAAAAAAGGGTCTATAGAAGCAAACTCAATGAGGATGGAGATATTATAAGAAATAAAGAAAGATTGGTATGAAAAGGATATGCACAAGTTAAAGGCATATATTTTGAGGAAACATTTTCTCCAATTTCTAGATTGGAAGCTATAAGAATGTTTCTAGCATTCTCTATTTATAATAAGTTCAAATTCTGTTAAATGGATGTTGAGTCATCTTTCTTGAATGGGAACCTAGAGGAGGAAGTCTACATAGAACACTCTAAATGTTTTCAATTTTTAAAATAAGAATATTATGTGTGTAGACTAAAGAAATCACTGTATGGTCTAAAACATGCACCTAGAGCATGGTATTCAAGATTGGAATAGTAATTGCAATAATAAGGATTCAAAAAGGGATGTGTAGACAATAATCTATACTTCAAATTAGATGTTGAGAATATGTTTATTGTTTTTTTTTATGTAGTTGACATCATATTTGGTGGTAGCAATAACAAAATGTGAAAATAATATGCTAGATAAATGCAAAGTGAGTTTGAGATGTGTATGTTAGGATACTTTATTTCTTCTTTGGTCTACAAATAACACAAATTGATGAAGGGATATTCATATCCTAAACCAAGTATGAAAAGGAAATTCTCAAGAAATTTGGAATGGAAGATAGCAAACTAGTTAATACGCATATGATAAATGGATGCAAGTTGAGCGAAGAGGATGATTCCCTTAATGCAAATCAGATAATGTATAGATTAATGATAGGTAGGTTGATATACCTAACTACATCAAGACCAGATATCATGAAAGTAGTGTGCATGATTATAATATTTCAAGATGCTCGCAAAGAATCACATGTCAATGTAGTGAAAAGGATATTTAGATACATCAAGAGCACAATTGACTATGGCCTATGGTATCTTACAAGTGAAGAATTCACTTTGATAACATATACAGATGTTGATTGGGTAGGAAGTGTGGATGATAGAAGAAACACTTATGGTGGTTCATTTTTCCTTAGAAATTGACTTATTTCATGGCTAAGAAAAAAGGAGTTAGTTACTATTTATATAGCAGAAGCAGAGTATATTGTAGTAGTGGCATGTTACACACAAGTCTTATGGATAAAACAAACACTCAAGGACATAAAGGTAAAGTAAAATACACCTATCTCTATTATTTTTGATAATTAAAGTGCTATTAACATATAAAATAATCTAGTGATGCATTCTAGAACCAAGAACATATCAATCAAGTATCACTTCTTAAGAGAAAAGGTTACAGATCAAGAGGTTACAATGGAATATGTGCCAACTAAGGATTAGATTTTAGACATATTCACTAGACCTATTTTCAAAGAATAATTTGAATATCTGAGATAGAATTTAGGATTGGTGGATCCTACATCACATCATTAGATTCTATTGATAGGGCATGAGTATAGGGGGAGTCTCATAGAATCTTTATTAAACCCTAGAAGATCAGAAAAGGAAACTCATGTATGCATACTTTTACAAAAGTTCTAATGAGTTGATGGTTGTATATTCTTGGACAAACTATATTATTTGATAAAGTGGGAGAAAAATTTGGAAAAAAATTTAGAAAGAGTCCCTTCACCATTAATGTCAAAGGGGGAGAAAAAGTGTAAATTCTCTTTGTGGGAGAAGAAGAGCAAAATGCTCTCTACATAAGTTTGGAAAAAAAGTGCAAATGTCAAAGAAGAAGCAGAATAAATGTCCAAGTTGAGTATTAGGAAAATGTTCCTTTGATTAAGGGAGAGCAAGTGTGGCATGAATATCATTAATTCATACCCATCAGAAGCCAATGTAAGCAATACTAGAGGATAAAAATATTGAAAGATTAGAGCATTTAGTTTTCCATCAATGATAGAGGGGGAGATTGTTGGAAATATGATTGTCATTGATGTCAAAAGGGACATTATGAGAAAGTCATTGATGTTCAATATTGAATATGGTGATTATAAAAAATGCAAAGGATTGTATTAGAGGTAAAGGATGGTTAGAATGCTTGTATACATGAGTGTAAGTAATTTAGTTCTTCATATTGATCATCTAGACACTTTGGGTCTATGATAAGAAAAGATGAGAAGGCATTTTTTTGACATAACCATTGCCACATGTGAATGAGTATGGATGAGTTTATCATATGGTTATGATAACATTAGTTTTGAGTTATTATGCACCAGATTTGAAGTCATGTAATGAAGTACAGTTAAAGTTATGGGCATGCAAATTTGGCTACTTAGACAAAAATCATTAAGTTTCTATACTTAGCCAAATTTTCAAAAGGGCTAAACATATCCAAGTAAGCATATTAATGAGGTTATAATTTTCACACATGGATGTGTGAGGAAAAAATGATCATATGGGTCTATTCATTTATATGCCTAAATTATGTGCATTGAATCCCAATTCATACAATGTAGCATGACAAAAGATATGATTGAACAAAGTTGGGATCCCAGCCATTTTGATAGTGTTTTCCAACACTTAGTTAAATTTTTAGGTTGAAATAAAAATCTCAGAAGGCATTTTCATGATTTCATATATTGCACATATGAAGGATTCAAGAGGAGATGGATATATGGATGGAATCCCCTATGTTATAGGATCTTATTCACTAAATTATAGGTCATGCGACTAAGTGCAACAAGAGTTATGTAGATGCAAAGTTAGCCTTCCAAGCATGTTGAAGTGGTCTCCATACATAGTCAAAATCTACACAAGGTCCTGCAAAGTTGGCATACATTTACAAAGAACATTTATGGGCATTTTCAAAGGAAATAGCTAGCGAATTTGTTATGGGTTTTTTATGAGCATTCTAGACATATGGTTCATAGGTTAAAATGAGAAGGAATGAGCCTAGAATTGAATTATATTTTCTCTCAAACATGATATGGTTTTTCTTATAAACCCTAAGAGTTTAAGTCATGTTTTCAATAAGAAGTTTCTATTTTGATGTTGACTAGATATTTCCTGGACCTAGTAGCTTAAGTTATAACTTAAGCCTTTGTCATCATTGTAAAACTGGCCCCTTGACCTAGTAATTACTAGCTTGAGTAGTTATCAAAGGACTTAATATGTATTAATTCTTAGACTTTATACATATTCTATCTTGATCGATGGCTATCATTTAATCATACGAAGTAAATACAATGGAGCATAGTGAAGTAAAATTATCATAATCTCTTTCAAGTTAATGTGCTAGTGACAAGTGTCACAATCATGAAGCTTGTATAGTAAATCTATGGCATAGTTTAAAGAGAATTCATCAACAAGAACTTCAAAGATGCCAAGTGTCTTAATAATGATAACTATTAGAAATGTATAGAAGGAATGTACTAATACCAAATGTCACATTCTTGAAAGCTAAGCAGAGATAAAGATTGAGCTTATCAGAAGATTTGACGATGAGCGGATGATCATATAAAGGATATCCAATAGAGTGAGTGGACTTGGATGGAATAAAGTGATCTAGGTTTATTGAAACAATGGTGAGTTAAATACCAAGAAAGTTTTAGAATATAAATGAAAAGAAAGTGCTCCAAAGACCTAAGAAGTAGTGAGATGGGATAAAGAGCTCGATGTTTAACATCTAGATAGAACTAAAGTTTAAAAGCATACAAATATCTAATGGATATCTTGAGCCTATCAAAATTGATTGAATAGATGCATTTTAAAATTGATCCATTTGAATATAGGCCATCAGATCATGGTACAAAATTCAATATCAATGAATGATAGTTAAAGATAAGTCCAAACTAATGGTCAGATGCAGGTACGTGTAAAAATATGTGAGTAAGCCCTAAATCATGACACGGATAATGAGATTGATAGATCTAACCAATCAAATATATAATGAGAATGTGCATCAAAAATAGAGTCCAAAAAATGATATAGATAGTAATAAGACTAGAATCATAGTAGTAATGTAAGAAATCAAGACACAAGAAACTTATAGTTCACTTTCATATTGAAATAAAGTCCATAATTGGTGTGATGTGTTATAGGTCAAGTGTGAACACACATAAGATATGAAACCCTAGATTAAATTTCTTATATATGGAATCTATGTTATAGGCTAAAGGTTAGAGCTATTCAAATTATGTCAAACATAAAATATAGAGACACAAAAGAGCAAAGTGAGATAGAGATGAAGTGTGTTGAATAGAGATAGATCTAGACACAAGATAGAGGGGTGGATAAAATAAAGGGACAAAGAGATTATGTGTAGAGTATGAGTAGATGTAGATCAAACTTGTAATAGAGAACAAAAGGATTTGATTCATTTACGAATTTATGTTGTAATCTAGAGTTGTATCTCCATAGAAACATTTGATAGGTTGGCACCTTTAGATGGACTAAATTAGTGCTTAGATTAGGGAGTGGGTACTTCCTTAGAGTTAAAACTCTTAAAAAATGGGATTGGTGTCTCCTTAGGGTTGGTACCCTTAAATATTTTAATTAGTGAGGTTCCTTATTATGAGGTTGGATTAAAACAATAGATTCTAGTAGTTAATATCACTATGGTTTTTTCCTTTGGGTTTTCCATGTATAAATCTAGTGTCATGTGTATTTGAGTTTGTGTGATCTTTGTGTATTTAATATGATCTTCATATATATTTTAATCTGATTTAAAATTATTTAAAGGACTAATTTTAATTTATATACTAATTCACCCCACCTCTCTAAGTATCTAGTTGCATTCCAATTACTTAGCTAAATCTTTTTCACCTGTTTATTTTTAACCATGCATATGTCCTACATAATGCTAGAAAATAAACCAAAACTCATATATTTCATATAGAATATACAAAAATATCTAAATACATGTGCTATAAAAAATATATCTAAGCATCCAAAACCCAACCATAATACGAACACATAAGATCAACATCCAAATGCTAAAAGGAAATATATATATATATATATATATAATGATTTGATATAAAGTACAACCAATATACATCACCCTAGCTCTACGGCTAGGGTCTATCATGGCCATCTCATGGCCTAGACATGCTACCCATAAATACATTAGACTATCCCTTCTAAATATTATGTTGTAAAGAGTTTTTTCAAGATCTCAGACCTAACACTTATCCCTATAGGTTGGCCACTTGGGCCTATAAATATGCTAGCTAGGCATGTATCTATGCCATCTAGGTCATGGTAGCCATGTGCATATCTCTCTCCTAAGATAAGTCCTACCATACCTATGCCTCTCCCACTCCTACCCTTGATGGTTATTGAGGCTCTTCCCTAAATTCTTGTACTTGCCTCACAACCTCTCTTGCTAGTCTAAACCAGCTACCTAGGGTAGACACTATTACAAGATCTTTTAGTGTTTCTAAGTCATATGTCATTAATGTATCATCAAAAATCTCATGGAGTGATCCCATCACCTAGGATCCCCATCTAGCCTCCTGCTCTTCAAGATCTACAAAAAAATTAACCTAGATAGACATTAAATCACATATATATATATCAAAAATCTATGTATCTCTAGTCTATCTCAAATAGCTTAAGCCAATTTCTAAACCATTTATTAGTACCTATATGTGTGTCACCTACCATCATCTTGCCATTTACATGACCATTGAGCATAGTCTCTCCATTAGTGCATCCTCTAAGCACCTCTTTTATAGGTCGCTACCCAAAATCAAATCCTAGAGTCACCAATCATTCCCATCTCATGAAATGCCTAAGTGTCTCTCTATCACCCAACTCTATTTTGGCCCACTTGATGGGTCATTTAGGATGATTACTATCTTTTATCTCTCCTACTACCAATGCCTCCATTGATGATTTGTCTAAGATGGTCAGTACTCTTATTATGGTGCTAGTAGTGGTACCTTTGGCACTCCTACATCTACATTTATCTCCTCTCTCTTGAATACCCATCATACCTGACCTATTTATGGTCTCTAATGCCATAGATTGAACATTGACCTAGTAATTGGTGGCCCTAATCCTCCCCTCCCCCTTGGATCTCTCACATACTTGAACCAAAATGTGGGAACCACCATCATTTCCACTAGATGAAGGAGTTTCATCTATCCTAGTACACGTGTTACTAAATGTAGCTCTATCTAACATGCATAGTGTTGTTTGATCTCTATATATACTAATTTTGGTACCACTATCTTCCAACTTAGCTATATCATATCAATGTGCCCATAAGGTTACCATAAAATGTTTGTTTGATTTATTATCTATAAAATTAGCGTATGGGGCACAACTCATGCTACTTGATCTTGTTATCACCATTGTACTTTAGGTACCTATCATCAACCATATGGGGCAACCTAACTAGTTGATACATAGGGAACCTATCATATATCTATGAACTTAGTAATATAATAGGCCCTATAGACTTCTACCCTTTAGACAACATCCCATACATGTCATGTATATGCTATACTCAGATGCCATAACCTAAATCATACAAAACCCCATGCTCCAATATAGTCTAGCATAAGGTTATCACATATAGTGGTACCTTACCATTCAACATATGACACAAGACCCATGCTGTCACAAGCTCTATCATTGCCTTTTTGATATCCAAAATTTGAGAGGTATAAACATCCAATAAAGTAACTCTCAATCTAGGATATATCCTCTCTAAGCCCATCACCCATATGAGTAGGTATTTCTTCTCCTCCTATCTATTTGGTACTCTCATAACCATGTGTGTACCTCTTATAGGTACTCTGAGGATAACATAGACATTTTATAGGGTGATACCTACCTCTAGGGTATCCCCATCCACCTCCCACCTAAACATATTAGTCAATCATTCCCAGTCTCCCAAGAACATGAATATCAAATTTAAACTTAGTGGAATCATACACATATCTAGAATGCCTATTAGACCTTATGTAATTAATCTCGATCAATCCTAAATTGATAATCACTCTAAGAAGTCTAGGAGCCATGCTAAATCCACCAAGTGCCAAAACCTCAGATACCCTTACAACCATAAAAAACAAAATATGTATTAGATCCTCCATGTCATTTATAATCAAAATACATTATTTTTAAAACTTTACTAAAAACAAGCCTAATTTGTTAGAACCTATCCATTTATAATTAAATTGACCTAGTTTTAGCCTACTCAGCCATTCTAGTCCTTTTTTGGCCATTTTGGGCCTTTCTATCACTCTTTCGGCCTCTTTCATACAATTATGTACTATTATGGTCATCTAATCAAACACTAGGTTGACCAAAATATCTTCACTTTGACCAAGTTGACTTAACAAACTCATCAACCCTTTATGTTTTCCCCCTTAGTACTAAGTCAGTAGATTGGATTTTTATACTAGGTTGGCAGTCATGTACTAAGTTGGCAATCTAGAAAATCAACTAAGTCAGCATATACATATTAATTCAGTAGTGTGGATTTCACAAAATTTTAGCCTACTAGATTAATTAGGTCGACGTAATTGTTTTTTCTTGTTGACCGCTTATACTACTAGTAATAAATGCCTTTCGATAGTTATTACTTTGATCCCTTCAAACCCATTTCCCCTCTTAGTTTTTCCTATCCTTAGAATTTATTTTGGGTTCATTTTGGTTCCTATAATTTATTTTAAAAAATTTATAAAAAACACTTAATTTTAATACAATATTCAAAAATAAGTTTAAAATTCTCAGTTGCCTACCTATGTTGCACCTGCTACCATCTCTTGGAGCCCCTCTCATTTTGATTGTCATCTCCTCTCCATAATATATTTTTTGGTCTCTCATATCTATTTTCCTCTCATAAATAAGTCAACAATAACAAAATGACCTCCCTTTCACCCTATTTAAACTTACTTTCATAATTCATTATCTTTTAAATATTTTCCATTAGATTCTTTGTTTTATTGATATCTTTGTTTTTAATAACCCATTTTTATAACCATAAAATATTTTTTAATCATGATGATGTAGAGTATTTTTTCCACTACTATATTCCTATCTTCCAATAATTTTGATTTTTGGCTATTTTTTACACTAATCTCTATAGGTTCACCTAATGTTCTTCACATTTGGATGCCTTCACTTCTCTTGCAGTCTCCTTTATCTATAGTACTAAGGTAAGTAAAGGTATGTGTTTTTTAATTTTATCCTTTCATTTATATTATTTTCTTCTTATTGTACTTTTCTTAGCATCAACGTTATGTGTTATCATGTTCTATTCTCAAAACACTATCTCATGTTACACTCACATGACATGTGATGAGCTTTAAGTGGGAAATATGTATACACATAATATTTTCAAACTTTTATCACTTACTGACACTTTATATCTTGTAGGAACCCATCGAGTCTCAATCTCTCTGAGTGTATACCCTAAGGGGTGCATTGAGAAAGGGGTTGGTAGACCATTGGTTCTTTGTAGAATTTTTATTCCTTTTGCCACTTGTTATCTACACACTTTTCTCTTAAATTTATTATCTGTAATATTTTTATTATCTATTTCACACTCCTCTAGTAATTTTATAATTTTTATCCCCCTTTTCCTAGCCTTAACCCCTTTTTGATTGTTCATTATACTAGGTCAATTAGGTCGACCCTATATAGTTTTGGATAATATTCACTTAGGGTCTAAGTCAGCTATTAGTCAACCTAACTTGTGACCTATTGAATTCTTGTCCAAAATTGTGCTAGGTTGACTGGGTCAACCCTATTAGCCAAATTTTTTGAAAGGGCTTAGGGTTAGATTTGCCTATATATACAAGATCATTTTTCCATTATTTAAAGAAGAGAAGAAGTAAGATATATTGCACATCTGCTTATTGACCATTCTCTTGAGGATCAAGCTTAGGGTTTCATAATTTATTTGGAGATATGGATATTATCTTGTGTTAAAGTATTTTTGATGCATTAATTGGTTGTGTAGCCTAGAGTTGATTTGTCTTTGCCATCCTTACATACCACAACAACCTCTTGTGAAGCACCTTGGCCAAGGGAGAGATCAAGGCTGAACAGATTCATCTTCAAAGGTAATTATTCTTAACTTTATTCTTAATTTTTAATATTATATAGGCATGCATTTGTACTTATCTTCTATGCATTAGGATTTTATATACAATTATGTGAGTATATGTCTTTTATGCATGTTTAATTTTATTTATTACCCCCACTTTATGAAATAAGCTTTGGTGAGCATTAGATTAGACTTTTAATTTAATTGTTATTAGTTTAGTGAATATAAAACATAGGACTCCCTTAGGTTTATTTCATGATTGTTCTTGATTGGAGGCTTTGGAACCCTGCCTAGCATGGTTTATCATGGTAAGAGATCCCTTAATCAGGTCTAGTGGATCCCCATATTGGTCATGTTCCCAATTATCTAATGTGTACCCAATTAGAAATGTATGGTATGATCTATCTTATTTGAATTAGGATTGATTTATAGACATGATGCATTTTTAATCACATGCAGGGCACACTACTAGCAAGTGCATTAGTTTAAGTCATAGGATTTAGGATTTTATAGATGCAAACATCATTGATGTGGAAACTCTTACATACATATCAAAGGCAAAAAATGAGTGAAATAAAATACATGAAAAATATTTAGTGGTCCTTTTCCTATGAATACAACTAATAAGACCATAGATACATTAGAAGTGCATTACACATACATTTCACACCCTCCCCTGATTTCTTATCATTATCCTAGAGAAGCACATCAGCCCTTGAATGGAATTAGTGGTAATATCATACTTTAGTTCCATAAACACCACTCATCACATTCATAGAGTATGAAATTATCATTGATTGTTCAAATTTTCACTCTTTATTCATTTGATCTCAAATTGATCACTAGCCAATTTAGAGTGTTTATTCAAAAATGGCTAGAGTGTGAACATGTTCCCAACCATAATTATATATAATCTTCTTGGATACATAGATAAGGATTTGCTTCATGAAAATGCTAAAAAAAGGTTTAAATGATCATATTCAAAGCTCTATTTATGATACTACATCACCATTATATGTTGGTCAAGCACTTGTGGCCATGAGTTTTATAGTATTTCTTAGTGCAAGGATCTTGAATATGCTACTAGGGTACACTTGGATATAGCATATTTGTGTATTTACTTATATAATTCATATGTGTTTAAAGTATATATATGCTAATGAGATCATCATAATTCAATTTATCTCATATAAATACCCCCTATAACAAAACAGATAAGGTTTATATATATATATATATATATATATATATATATATATATATATATATATATATATATATATATATATATAATTTTAGTTGATCTAACTAAAATGGTTAAACTTAATTTGAAAGTTCAAAAATTAGTATCTACCCTTCCAAGGATACTTATTCTCAATAGACCACTTTAGAAAGACACACACACACACACACACACACACACACACACACACACACACACACACACACACACACACACACACACACACACACACACACACACACACACACACACACACACACAGATATAGTTTTAGTTGATCCATATAAAATGGTTAAACCTACTCTGAAAGTTCAAAAATTAGTATTTACCCTTCCAAGGAGACTTATTCTCAATAGACCACTTTATAAAATATGTGTCATAAATTCTAGAGAGCCTTACTCTATTCCTAAAATCTTATATTGACATTATAGGGCACTAAGGTTTATTCACATAGAGCACTAGTACATAGTTCATACATTCCATGATGGGTTCTAAAAATCCCTAGAGTTCATCATGTTCAAAAATATGCATAGATTGTTACATATCATAATCATAATATTGGATCTTATGGTACATAGAGAAATCAATATTATGATTAAGAATTTAGCTTAGTTCAATCATAATAGTATGACACTTTATATTCATTAAAGGTAACCTTTCCTATGTGAGATACGAGACCTATAGATTGTGAGTCCATTTCATGACTCATCAGTTAGTATCCTTATTTCTATTTCTAAATTTATATATGAAAAAATAAAAAATAAATAAAATATTCCAAAAAATTCAAAAATCATGACCTAAGTATGATTTTTGTAATTTATTTAAAAAAATTAAATTATGGTAAATAGAGTATTTCTATATATATCTAGTATATGTTTTGGTAAATGATGAACTTATCAAAGCTTTACTTCATGTAATTAATCAAATAACTGAACCATATAGAGAAAGATATAATGAACACAATATATATTATAATATTTCCTAATACATTGTTCTTCAACATTATATAAATATATAAGAATGCATTTCCTATGTTTAGGTATATAACCAATCCCTTTAAACTCTCAACCATTAACCTCTCTAGTCTATAAATGTGAGTTGGTTTAACTACCCAATCTCACATAAATATATGATTTGTTTTCTAAAAATTCATTTAAAATCTTATAAAATTACATTATACTAAATAATATAATCCAAATGTAATGTAAGGACTAATAAATCCTGACATTCCTCCCTTGGTTCTTACATGGTAAAACATACATGATTCTCCAATTTTAGCATGCCACCTCTATGTGCTCATGATCAATTAACTAATGGTTTTTCCTATCTATACCAATAACCTTAGCCAATTATTTTTACAGGTGTACTAATAACATTTCATAATTGCTTTTTATATATTTACCAAAAACCTTACACAATTAGTTTTCTATGTTGACTAAAAACCTTACACAATAGGTTCTCCAGGTTTACCAAAACCTTACACAATTGGTTTTCCTAGTTTACCAAAAGTGGTCCAATTCCTTACATAATTTGTTTTTATAGTGTACAATATATTGAAATCATACATGATATACACAATACGCTAATCTAATAAGAGAACAAAAAAATGCTTGTGGATGGTGAGTGAGATGTCAGGTTGTGAATCTTTCAAAATAAAGAGTTGGAATGTGTTGCATGTGGATTGATCTAACTTGTCATTATATTTTTTAGGTGGAGATCAATTCATATTTAATAGAGAATGGTAGAATAAAAAAAATTTGTAGTACATAGCCACCAAAGTAATCTCACAAAGATATTATCATTGTCTTTGAAGAGCTATGATAGACTAATCTGATTAGTCTTTGATGTGTATTTGAGCTAGTTCAAATAATTTTAATATGTTGATAATAATGATAATTGTAGTAAAAAGAACCTGATAAATTTGATCCAGTAATAATGAATTAATGGACATGCACATAGGTCTACAAATCAACAAGACTTTGTATTGAGTAGGAAGCATGCATAGGTATACTAAACTTGATATGGCAGAACCAAGGAAGCCAACTATTTATATATATAAGAACAATACCCGTGGAACCTTTGAATGCATATTTCCCTAATCTATACAAAAAAATGTCTATTTTTTTCCAAACTACATTGCATATATGGCTTTTCCATGTACTCTCATGGATAAACACCCATTGTGATACCACTCTTAGGTAAAGGATGAGCTTATTAAAGCTTTATTTCAAGAAATTATTCAGACAATTAAACCATACAAAAATATATATAATGAACACACAATACATTATAATATTTCCTAATACATTGTTTTTACATTATATAAATATATAGGAATGTATTTCTTATATTCATGAATATAACCAATCCTTCAAAAATCTCAACCACTAACCTCCCTAGTCTAAACACATGAGTTGGTTGAACTACCCAATCTCACTTAAATATATAATTTTTTATCTAAAAAATCATTTAAAATATTAACAAATTATATTATATTAAATAATAGAATCCAAATATAATGTAAGGAATAATAAATCCTAACATCTATATAAAATATTCTTCACAAATATAGATGAGTGAATTATGAACATACATGTTACCATTTCTAAACATAATTGTAGGCCATTTAATTATTTTAAACCCAAAAATGTTGCATAGATAAAATAACTCTACCTAGACACTAGTGCATTGTGTTATTATCTAATTTTTTAAGACTCATCTCATTGAACATATGCTATATATTATCAAATAATAAAAAATAACATGCCTCTTACGACTTCTTTATATTTCACCAAGTTCACTTGGGCATCCTTTTACACAAGTTCTAAATTCTTTGGCTATCCCATATTGTTCATACCTTAGTTCCTTACATTGCACAAAAGCTATCATTATTTCTCACTTACTTCCACATTGTTATCTTACTATATACCTAATTTAATGAATGTACTAATGTTACTAATTTCTTATGTTGATCACTTATATTTAATATTGAATGTTCTTCATGTATGCTTCATGTCTTGTATGTATTCATATTTGGATTTTGGACATTTGAACATGTGCTTTTGTGTGGCTCTAATCCTTCTTTTCTACATCTATGTATATGAGTGAAAATTTAATATATCCCTTTTATTTGTCGCATTGTCCTCCTCTTTCATGATTTTTGTGTTTTGTGTGTACTCTTTTAATGTGTGTTCAATATCCTGACACTTATTTTATATTCCATGATGGACATCATGCATCTTTCCAATTTCTGATGTTGTGATAAATATTACATTCTTACTCATGTTTTTATAATCATGTTAAATTATCTTATATATATGATTAATTATTTACATACCTAATTGCTAACATATATATTTAAAATGTCATTATGCATGTTTGTTTCCACGTGCATCTTATATCACTATTTTTCTCAATATATCTATGATAATTCCATTATTTTTAATGTTATTTTCATACTTATATTTACACATTTTTATAACATATCTCACATAAATTTTTATTTTGAGTTAATTTATGGCATAGGATTCACAACTCACTTCAAAATATAGGGCATATATAGTGGCTTATCTTAGAGACTAAGCTACAATAGTAAACAAAAAAATAAGTAATCAAAATGTTTTACATATTTGATCATGATTCATAAATAAATCACCCAAAAATCTGTTTTAAACAATAGAAACCCATTTAGACAAGGGCATAATTTTTCCATGTCCAAAGCTGTGTGTTGTTGTCCTAGTAGAAAAAAAAAGTATTTGTTTTAAACTATGAGAATCACACTTAGTATAGATAAATTTTTAAAAAGTACCCAGTCATAAATTAAAAAATAAATACATAGGTTTTTTCCAAGTTGGGGCATCGTGCATAGAATGCGTTCCAAGTTATCACGTAGGTTAGAAACAAAAAATTTATTGCTATAACTCAATTTTGAGATCAAATATTCCTAAATATCATACTATGGGCATGTGCATGGAACATGACCACCTTCCTTACCTAGTTTTGGCACAAGTTCTACAGATGGAGAAGTAATATTTCTCATTATCTAAACTATCTACACTCACATCATACTATATTTTTCAACATTTTGCATAGTTATTTCATGGTTTTTGCACCAAAATTTAACTTTATTCTATCCATAGTAGATAGTTCATCACTTTTGCATCATTTTTTGCACAATAAAAATATATTGGAATTCATACAAAGATTCCTAGTTAGTCTTATTACTATGAGTTTTGAAACAATGGAGTCAATTACACATTGAGTAATTAAGCACACTCTCTTTTAAATGAAGATTGAGGCATGTGTAGTCTAACCCAAATTATTAAATAAATAATAAATATCCAAGGGTCCTACCCTCTACAATCACCATTGTTTTAACTAGAAAACACAACAATTCATGTACCCAATCAGGTGTAATTTTTTCTTTTGTTATTAGATCTATACATATTCTTGTATTTACTTCTTGATTTTTAACTTAAGGAATGAAATATTTTATATATATTTCATTATATATTTTGTGTGAAGCACATTTCAATGTTTTATCCTACATTCAATACTTTTATTCATTGGTATATTCTCTTACACACTTTTTATTTTACTCTAGTACTTTCACTTTTCTTGCACTACTAGAATAAAAATGATGGAAAATGTAGATGTTGACCAAATTTGACCTTGCATGTCAAATTGGGACCCCTATAGGTAAAAAATTTATTTTAAATTTTTTATGGGTCTAATATTTTGTCATGGGATGTATTATAAGCTATTTGATGTCATTTAATGTCATCTTAGCCTTAGTCTTAGTCTAATTAGTTAATATGTCATTTTGAGTCACTTAATAGCCATTTAGGGGTCATAAATGCAATTGGCATGGTTTTTAAGGTATCCAAGTGTCCTATTTTCCTTTAAAATGTCCAATAAGTCATATTTATTATCATGAATGTTAGTCCATCTTAAACTTGTAGGTTATCTAATTAAAAATTAGGAAATCAATTAAAAAATGAAAAGTTAGGCATTTGTACAACCCATGGGGGAGTGTGACATGTGGGAGAAGGTTTTGAGATAACTCTTCAGCTTCATTAGACTAATTTACACACTTTATATACTATGGAAGTGTCATTTTTGATCTAAAACCATTCTTCTCCTTCTTCACCCTTCTAGACACACATAACCAATCAACAGGTTTATGTTTGGTACAAATAGTTTGATAATTTTTAGATTAAATTAATTTGGGAAGTTAAATTAAACTTAGGTATCTTCATTTAAATAAAAATATTTTAAATATTGGTCAGCCTACTTTATGAACCATCTCTAGTAAGTTGACTATGTTTTTCTACTTATTATTTCCTGCACCCTATAGGTTTTGCTCTAATTTGGATAATTCCATGCAATACAATTGGTGATGTTGAATATAGATGATGTTGGATTTCTTATTAAATTATATTAATACTTATTTTCATGTTTCATTGTGTTTTGATATGTAAACCATCTCATGTTGTAGGAAGGTGCCACCATGTGTAGTCTTAGTTAGTTTTCCTTGTTTACAAAATGCTTGGTTCTCTGCAAGGGTCTCATGTTAAGAGGATATGAGGTTTCCCTTGTCTCAATTACATAGTGATAAATTTAACTTAATTATTATTCTCATAACATCATGCTTGGATCAAATTTTTAGTACATTTTCATACTCAGGCACCTCTTCACTCATTTTCACTTGCTACCATGATTGAATCATGCATATGAACTATCTAGTGTGTTTATGGAGGTTTATTTAAGGTATAATTTTTTTAATAATGTATTTATAAAAATTAATTAATAGTTTTTACTCCCCAAACAATGTGTAAATGGAATGTTGTAGTTATATGCAACACCTTCATATAGTCTGTACCATGGAACTCACCTACAGGTGTTTGAAAGGTTTCAACATTGAAAATGAGGTGGAAGGTTTGTCATAGGATTTGAAAATATTTATGTTTCATTTAAAAATAAATTTATTATTTATTAATTTACTATAAAAACATATTCCTTCAATACGCGGACTATTTCATACTCACTGTCTATATGTAGCTCGCAATGCACCTACAGTTACCTACATAAGGACCAATAATGTTGGAAGAAGAGTACCTAAGATGAACAAGGTCTTAAGTAGTAATAAGAGTATATTTTAAATCATTTATATAGGTTAAGACACATTTTAATTTAAAATAAAAAACACACTATTTATGCCTATACTCACTGCCTATAGACATGAAAATCATTATCTACAGGTAGTAATACAGAGAGTTAGGATGTCATAAGGGAGTATTGAAGCAAGTGGTGAAACTCATTTTTGAGATCATATTAGGTTTAAAAGGACATAAAAAACCTATTTGAGTTTTTATGTTGGTAATCAAACTATGAGAAACCTTTCCAAGGATGATGACTGAGTTCTAGGATCAAATCCCCGAAAGGTCAAAGTAGAGCACCTCACCATTTCATGAATATCATATGGTTAGGTTATCAAGACTCTTAATGAATCATAATGAATTTTAATTATTTACATGTCATATTATCACAACTTAAAAAATAAATTATGTGCTTTTATTATTTTTTTTCATGTTAGAGGAGCCTAAAGATGCACCTTTATGCATTAAATTTTGACAGTGTCATTTACATGTTTTGACCCCAAAGAGATATTTTCAATGTAGGGTGTAGTATGAGACAATGACACCATGTTAGAGTGGTTTTATATTTTTAAGGTAAAATTTATGACCTAAAGATATTTTAAAGAGTTGGTATCCTATGTTTTAGGCCCTAAATACATCTATAGGTGTGCCTATTTCCATAATTGCCCACCTACAGCCAATTGTAGGAGCACACAGGCCATATTAAGAGTTTGAACATAAATATACCAATGTTTATTGATGGAAGGTTATTGATAAATACCTTATAATATTTCAAAAATATACATGTCACATGTTTCAAGGGAATGGTTGCCTATAGGTCCTTTTACCTCAGGAGTCAACTATTGTTGACTATTACAAGTAGTGAGTGGGAAAGTAGTGTTTTCAACATGTATACAGATTAGATATGAAAAAAATAGGCCAAAAAAAACTTTAACTTACCTTAGGAAACTCTAATGATCTCAAAAGCATTACCTTTAAACCTAAATTATATAAGCATACTTACAGGTGACCTTGTAAACACAAAGCACAGTCATAAGTCATATCCAGACTTGTACTATCAATGTATGGAAAGAGGTATGTAAGGATTTTAAGTGTTTAAAAAACCTAGATAAAATTCATCATGAACATGAAGGTATCTATAATCTCTTGAAAATGGGAAATGATGCAAAAAGGGCTCTATTGATGCATCACAATGCACATGAGAAACCTTGCACACAGTCTACTTACCTATAGTCTATCTTGGGGTTTTGAGGAATTAAAAGGTAAAATCATAAAAAATGGATAAAATTTTGTGTGGTATGTCCTCAACACATTCATAATACCCTCTAATATTATTTTGGTTTGAGAGAATAGGGGAATTTCTTTCTATTTTGTCTCAGACAGAGGGCACTTCCCTTGAGTGCAAACTATTAGTTTTGAAGGAGGAGGGTGATAAGGTGAGATTAAGGAGATGAGTGAACATTTCATGAATATTTGGGAAGATTTATTACATACAAATATACATAATGGACCTTATATTTAGGGATTAATCCCAAAAGGGTGGCCTAGAACCTCAAACTTGCAAGCAGGACTATTAGGCATGGTTAGGCCTAAAGCCAAAATGAGAAGGAATTTTAACTTATAACCTTAGGTGGGAATTATAAATTGTTAAATAATGTTTTTTGGTTCATTAAATAGGTGTTAAATATAGTGTAATGTAGATAATCCTAGTTGGATGGCCTAGAACACATGGGTTACAGTCAGGCCTACTAGATAAGGTTATACGCCAAAGCAAAATGGAGGGTCAGATTTATTTTTAACCTTAAGTGAGAAATAAAATGTATTTAACCATGTTATTAGGGTGATATTAAGTGTTTTTCAAGTATTTATCTTGCATTGGAAGCTATGAGAACCCATTTTTGGGATTTAAGAAAATATAGACCAATGCAAAGTAGAGAAACAAGCTCGATAAGAGATGTTTGATTACTCATAACTAATTTGAAAAATTTAATGGAGACTAATAGGTATATGAGGAGTTATATAGGTTCCTAAGAAACTATTTTTTGGCATTTAATTGAAGGTTGAACGTAAAATCTCTATTAATAATGGCTAAGAGGGTAAAATAAGCCTAAACCCTTATTATAAACCCGATGAAATAAATGGAGATGTAAAGATATTATAATGGAATATTTTGACCATGAAAGTGATTTGAGGTTGTATAATACTCATTCAATATCCATACCATTAGGATTAGTTGTATGAAATTATACAGATGGAGTATTAAACAAGGTATTTTTTACTATTTTATGCATTGTGCAGGTTTTAGGAGGTTTCAAGAGATGAAATCAACTTTGGAAGGAAGCCTGAGATTTAAGATAACCTCCCATGTCACTTTCATGAATTTTAAAAACTCCTAATTTTTCCAAAAAAATATCTCATCTCAGCTAGTAAGAACTAACATAGTGAACAAGATAGTGAGAAGGGTGAAAAGCTTCAAGTGGGTTACTTTTAACATGTGTCAGATGACTCTAAGGCCATATATGGTATTAACACATGTAATTAACTTCCTTATATGTATTTTTATGGAAAAATAAAGATAAATTTGAGGCAAAGTGTGCAAGGTGTATGAAAGAGGAGTTTTCTTTGAGTGTAGGTAATGATGGCTCACTTTTAAAGGAATCTAAGTGATTAAGACTAAAACCAATGCATGGAGAGGCATGTCTGAAATCCTTTCCTTTTATTCCAATCATTATACCTATCCCTAATCATTTTTAGTATTTTAAAATAGGGCTAAATCGTGAAGGTAGTTTTTTAAGCCAATAAAGGGAATGTCGGGCCACATTTTAATAGTTTCATGCCTTAGATTAACACTTGTGCTTCCTAACATTGTATGATAAGTTTAAAATTCTCTTCCCATGCACATGTAACTCCTTGTCTTAGTTTGACAAGTGTCCTTGTGAAGTTTGGACTTCTTTCTTCTCCTCTCTCTCTCTCTCAAGTTTTATAAGAACTAGCCAATTGGCCTTTGTAAATTATCATCCACCTAAGTATGGTGAAACCCTGATCATTTTCATACCATCAATAAATAAATAATACTAAGTTTTACCTCTTCCATGACTATTCATATTGTGTTAACTTAAGTGATTGATCTTGATTAGTGATGATTATGGTTTCCTTAGGATTGTTGTCTCATTCTCCCACCTATTTGTAATTGGAAAGTTTCTTCTTACAAGTAATGTCAAGTGTTTTATGATGTGTTAAGGTTGAGTGAGTTAGTCTATTCAAATAGTTCCATTAGATGCCTCATGTCTAGTTATCTTATCCTAAACATTCATTACAACCTCACAATGAAATATTGATGTGAAAAGATGCAGAATGGAGAAGTGTATGTTTGGTTAGTCCTTTATTCTCATGTGTAACATTCATATAGTTGGTGGTCATCAAATAATTTAGTGTATCACCTCTTTTAAGATATTTTAATTTCATATTTAGCTCCCTTTTCTCTCACAAGCATAGGTATAGTTGTGTTATACAAGTGGTACATCAAGGGTGCTAGCCCTATCTAGAGATTCACCTCATTCTTAGGTTACCTATAGCCTAGAGGTGTTTTAATTATGCCACTTGGATGAGGAGAGCTGATACATCTCCTAAAAGGGTAAAAATCCAATTTTAACTTGATAAAGTGGAAATGGAGTAATGACCTTCGATAATAATCATAGATCCATTCACATAACTTTATTTAGTATCTTCTCAATTTTATATATTTTACATGATTTACAAGGCACTCATGGTGCTCTCAATCTCCTAACAATCATTACTAGTCCTATTTATATTATAAGTTATTATACCATAAAGTCCTTAATTTATCTTTATATAATTTGATAGCATATATGTAATATCTAGAGTATCAAAACTAGAAACATCAATCTTACTATATCCTCTATCTATCTTAGTTTCCAACTAATTAATTAAATAACTAGATTATATTTTTGACATCTACCATTTTATATACTCTTAAGATCCTTTATGTGTCACCAAATTCAACCAACTTGAATGTTATTGGGTCATTTTATGCCCCTAGTAGTTAATACATGTGATAATAAATGCCATCTACCACTCTCTTCTACCATTGATTTAAAATTACCTATTAGGATCCTCTATTATAACTAACCCTTTCTGATTATATCCCATGATTTCCACTATGGTTTCTAGGTTCTAGTGGTTACGTATCTAGGTCCTATTATTTTATTGATTTGCACACATGAACATGATTTTTGGTGGTTTACAATTGTTTTGATAGAAGTGTATTTTTGGCATGAACATAGGTTATAGGTTCATATTATGTGTGACATTTATCATCTATTGATGTTTTTATGTATTTTACTAATGTGAACTTGTACACTTTAGTCTTTGAAATTAGTTGATTTGCTAAGGTTAACATCACCCCACAATTAACCAATTGTACATCCCCAAACAACTAGTCCATATATTACTTGATTTCCTCCTAAAATATAGTTTCATATGAATTTACACCATAATAAAGTACTTAATTTAGATTTACGCTTTTCTACAATCTTAATTCTACATGACTCCTCATGAGATGATTTTCATATTCTTACAACAAGTAAAAATTTCTGCACTCTCCTCGACATTCCTTCCCCTAAATTTGACTAGTAAAATTCGAAACGCTCCCATGTGGAATAATTTAGGTTTAGATGTATGTTTCTTCTAGGTTATAAAGTACATTCTCCCCTTTTGATTTCTTGTTGATTCTACTCCAAGATGACACTAACCTCTTTAGTTTAGGGATCATGCCTACTATTCATATTCCCCATTCACATAATGGATATTACTACCATCTTGCCATGCACCTATTGCACACTTATTATAGAAACATTATGCCCATATATTTTCCTCCTCCTTGGTGTAAAAAATAGGTCATGAAAGAGATTCTAAAGTCTAAAAACTTATTCATTCCTCTATAAGTTGAAATTCTCAAGTTTGGATGCATGGAAATCATCTAGTTGATTACTATTGTTGATGATATTATTTTATCTCCATTACACCTATGTTACCCTCAAATGGGAGTAACAACCACTGAGAACCATTTTTAGGTTACTTGACCTCTACCCATGACCAAGAAGATTAGTTAATTTGTGTCACCCTCCAATGAGTCTAAATGAACACTAATAAGGATAGTAGCGTGGATACCTATTATGTCCTATATTTGCATTTCTATCTCATATTTTATTTGAAGTTTTGCCATCCTATAAATGAATAGATCCATTACACATTTTATTGGCCCATGTTGCTACCAATTTTCATCTTTTTATAACTATGATCACCATTCTTTGATCACTCCTCTTCCTCTCTAGGATTTATTCATGCATTAGTCTTATTCAAGACCCCCACATATTTTCCTTAGCTTACCACACTCTATCCATCCATGTTTGATGGATGAAATGGAATCCTTATTTAATATTCTATCATAGGATTGATCCACTTATTTATTGGTATTACTGGTCTCATCCCTATTGCTTATAGGTAATTTATCTCTTTTTGATCTCCTAATTGGGTGGGATTAATAACTTTGTAGCCTAGGGAGTCAAAAACTTGTAGTCTTATTTTAAAAAAACATCCCACACAAAATAAATAAAATTATTTGGTACTTTTAAGTTACTCTTCCTTTAAGCTATAAGATATCTTATTTAGTTTTATGCACAGCCTTGGGCCTTTCTTTCCATAGTATTTAAGAGGACTTTAGGAATTTGTCTTCTTCCACCCTTTGAGCTTCTCAGCTTATGCAAAAAACTCAGATCCTTTCATCTTTTCTTACTATCTCTCCAAAAAAATATTCAAAAATTTTACACTTTTTTCACCATTGACCTATTTCAAAATAAATTCATTTGGTAGCTTCAACCATGGGTAAAATTCCCATATATATAGCTAAAAATAGTAGGTTATTAGTTATTTTGGTCTTAGTCCAACATCTATTTATTCACAGGTTATCCCACTTATTTACACCATTCATACTTAGAGTATTTTGGATGATTCATACCTTGGGTTATTAAATTTTAATATGTTTTATGCCTTGGTCACACCTCAAGACCTTATATGTTTATCCATCCTTGGCTGAGTCACTCATTTAACTACTCAACTATGACATAAATTAATTCAGATCATCATTTTAGATTTTATATCCTTCTTGTCCTTTGTTATAGTCATTAAAAATTATGACTTTGGCCAAATATCCAACTAGCCATTTATTACTTGATGTTTTTAGACTCATAACCATCACTTCATGTTATTTCCTTTAATTATTATTCACTTCAAATCATTTTATGCGATTTCCTTCTCCCTCACATATTTTCATATGCATTATTTATTTGTCTCTTCATATGGGATACCCTTTTCATATGTCATTCCTTGGGTGTCATCTTTCCATTATTATAGGAAATACCTCTAACCAAAACTAAAACCTATATTTGGTCATCTAGCATAGCTATGCTTTGATCTTTGAGTTTAATCCAGACATAATTGCATATTTTTGGGTAGCACAAATCACCTTTTTACATTTCAAAGTTCACCCAACCTCATGAGATATACTTAGACATCTAGCGGTTATGGTTTTCAAAATAAATCCTTTACTTAAATTTCCAAACCATATAGGAAGGGGTGTGCATGTATTATTACTATTTGCATACAACTACCATGGGTAACATATATTGTATCCTATCAAAACAAAGTATCAAAATAAAATGGCATAAAAGGGCTTATAACAACTTAATGTTAAATGCCTAATTACATGACCAATCTAAGATGATAATTGAATAAACATCCTTGGGGAATTTCATCAATGATAGTACATGATCTATAACCTAATAGTCTTATGTAATGACTATTTATTTTGATCCTGGGGTGTATGGTAGCTTCTTTATTATCCCAATAAAGATGTATTTACTTGCTAATCTAGGGCACCTTAATTCCTTTAGAGGTGACCGGTATATGTAAAACCAAAAGCTTGGTTGTAATTAAATGTTGTCCCACCCTCACATTCTTCTCAGTTACTTAGCTATCATGCACAACCCATAACAATGGTAAGAATATTAACATATGCCCTTATCATGGTGTATCATTTGCTCTCAAAACTATCTCTTCAATGGAAGGACCTACTTTGGTGCATGGGCCCCTCTTCATGTTTTGGGTTTGGGGTTAAAATTATATCATTTCACATCTCTATCCAACACTTCTATAGGATGGTGTGTTATTAACATGCATTAACTCATGCTCAGGTTTAAACAAGGGGTTTTATTTTATATGACTAAACCTTATTTAAATAACCTCATACATGTCCTACATTCATCAATCACCTAAAAAAACTTTGAGTCAGTTTCCACATCATCCCATCTTAGGCTATCTTCCCAAGTTGGACCTGCACTTTATTTACTTTTCATAGTCATGTTACAGACCTTTTTAAAATATTACATAGGATCCATACATTAAACATATGTGTCACCTTGGTCTGAAGTCAAGAGGATTACAATGCACTTGTTCCCATGATCAAAGCTTATGTAATGGTTTTCAAATAATAGGTTCACATTATCATCATAATAATGCATCCTTACTATTAATATGATAGTTTTATTCTTTGACAAGCTCTATATCTTCAAAGTTAGTGCCAGGCCAAACATGACATAAATAATCTCATTGACAAAATCATGTAGAAACCTTATGGGTTTCACTCTAGTCTTGTTGGAAATTAACAAGACATGGGGTGATAATTCAATGTGGGACTTCCCATGTTATTCCATGCATCTCTTATGAAGACATTAAATTTGGTACCAATGACCATCAAGATTTCATAGACTGACCATCCATTGATATCATCGTCAATGAGTCCCAATCTTGACTTACTTTCCGAAACTTCCATCTCATGTCATCGTGTTGGGTCTAAGATCAAGATATCCACTAGTTGAACATTGTCACATTTTTCTAGGAGGATCTTCAACATGGTAATAATCACCTCACACTATATAACAACTTATAGGTCAACAAGTGTACCAAATTACTACTCATGGGCCCAGTTGTTTCTTTGATATTTCTCCTCCAACTCATAGGTGAGTTGGAGTACTTCTTGTAGGCTCTATATAACATGTCTTTTTTACTTAGCACCTCCATTTATCATGACCCATCTTGGGATATTTCAAGGGTAGGATTTGGATGTCATAATTTGACTCCTAATCCCTTAGGATCGTATATTATCTTAGCTTATTTTATAAGATCCATTTATTTCTATGTAATCATGCCATTACTCATCAAAACTTGGAGCTTGGTTATAAATTTCTTATTTTTATTATGTGCCCATGAATTATGCACACATCAGATCATCCTATCACCTTTCTTAGGTTTTCCCTTAGGTGTGATCCTCATATATAGATATGGGTAGTCATAAACCTTGTGTGTGCCATGATAATATGTACAAGTTGGATATAGGGGTAAATCATGTTAAAATTCATCCAAATAACCATGATTATAAAAAGAGTGATATGGAAATTGACTAATATCACATCTTCTATTGTGTAGTTTATTTCAACACTACTTCCCATAGTATCCATATCTAAGTTTTTTTTCTTTTACCTAGAGGGACCTATACCATCTTGTTGCACAATTCACTCTCATGCCTCATCTAATTCATCTATCAATCAACAATAATTAGTATTTTATGTGGATTACATATCTTTTATACATATACATCTTTGTATTACTCATGTACTATAGAAGAGGACATTAATGTATGTCATAAAACTCATGTAAAATATAAGAGTCTGTTAAGACACACACAATATGCCTTGGAAAATTATTTTAGTTATGCCTCCCCCACTTTGTCATAAACACACCATAAACTAGGGCATGTGTTATGTGTTTGGTTATAAAAATCATGTCATAATAAGGATTCCACTATGGAAACCCATGCCTCCATTATTTATATAACTCATGTTTCCACTATGATGACATCGTCATCTCTTAATGTAGGCTTTAGTGCCTCCTTGGGTCAATCAAATGTTATTATAGAGAGGGTATGTCAAATTAATCAAGATAATCCCCAAAAAAAACATTAGGTATGTTTTACAACATGAATCACATAACAAAATATTATATACTATGGTTTTAAACCTAACATCACCTATATGAATAGTCTCCATCATATCCTTCATGATTTAATTAAAGTACCACCATAAAATGTGAGACCAAATGATGATGATGATGATGATAATAATAATAATAATAATAATAATAATAATAAGTAAATCATGCATGCTTTTATAGATCTATCTCTATGCATTTTATTATTAGTTCCTCCCCAGAAACAATTTATCAATCTACTAGAAACTCCATATAAGGTCCTCAAAATAATATTGGAAAGTAATATCATATATCTCCATCCCATTAAATATGTTCATGTGATTAATCTTCTTCCAAAGGGATTTTAACAAAATTCTTTTTATTACTTTCATAGAGCACTAGGTCATGTATACACATAATATTTTCAAAGTTTATCACTTATTGACACCTTGTATCTTAAAGAAACCCATAAAGTCTCAATCTCTCTAAGTGCATGCCCTAAAGGGTGCATCAAGAAAGGGGTGGGTAGACCATTGGTGCTTCACATAATTGTTGTCCATTTTACCATTTTTTATCTACATTTCTCTTGAAAAACTTATCCCTAAAATTGTTGTTCTCTATTGCACACTCCTCCAATCATTTTATACCTTTTATCCCCCTTTTCCTAGCATTGAATCCCTTTTTGATTATTCACTATACTATGTCAACTAGGTTTACCTTGTATATTTTTGGATGAAATTCACTTAGGTTCTAGGTTAGCTCTTGGCTAACCTAGCCCATGACCTAGTGAATTCTTGTCCAAAATTATGCTAGGTCGACTAGGTCGACCTTGTCAATCAAAACTTTTGGAAGGGATTAGGGTTAAATTCACCTATATGGACAAGATCATTTCACCACTAGTTTTATAAGAGAAGAATAAGTAAGATATATTATGCATCTTCTTATTGACCATTCTACTTGAAGATCAAGTTTAGGGTTTCATACTTTATTTGGAGACACAAATCATGTCTTGTGGAGAAGTATTTTAGATGCATTGATAAGTTGTGTAGACTAGATCTGATTTGTCTTTGTCATCCTTACATACCACAACAACCTCTTATGAATCACCTTGGCCAAGGGAGATATTGAGGCTTGACATGTTCATCTTCAAAGGTAAGTGTTATGACATCAATCTAAACCCTTGGATAGAGTTCTTTAGGCTCCCTCTAACTAAGCCATAATATTGGGATAACCTTATTCTATGGGTAACTTATGATAGGGATAAACCTATTGAGAAGGTCAAATTCCTTCTGATGAATCACCTAAACTAATGTCATCATAGGGAAAAATGTTAGAAAATGGAAAAGGGCTGCTAAGAAGGCTAAAAGGTGATGCACCAAAAAAAAATGGGAAACTCCCATAAACTTGAACCCACACTAGATCTACAAAAGACAGTGTTATCTTACACAAAATCATAATATATCTAAGTGGATAAGTTTTTCATATACTAGGTTTAATTAGAACACTAATCTAGACTTGCAATAGTTGAAAACACCCTAAAGGAGGTCAGAAAGGAGGACAATGGATGAGGAAGATTCTCCTTCATACAGCCATCATGCACAACTCAATCAACATAAATTTAAGGCAAGAGATAGGTAAAGAAAGTCTTTTATTACATCGAGAGGTAGTTATTACAAATTAATGATAGGGTTTAGCATAATCAATATGAGCATATTTTTCAATATCTCAAAGAGTCCCCTACTATTCAAGATCAAATAGTCCTTATGAGAGTCTAGAATATGAGAGAGTGAGAGTGAACTTACAAATGAGAAAGAAAGGGTAATAAATATAAAGGGAGAAGATAGAAAATGGAACACATTAACAAAGATCATTAAATGAGCTACAACCATATTTATATCAAAAATGGTTAATACATCATAGACAAGATAGCTTTCATTTATCCCAATATCCCCCAAATCTTCTTATTGGCTAAAAAAATGCACTAGAAGACAAGAAAGTGTCTTAGGACAATGATTCATGATCCTTGTATAAAAAAATACCCTTAGAGACCCTAAAAATATAATAAATGCTCTAGCTACTTTATTTAACCACCAAATATCCATCTTGGGGCATTACATTGTCTCCCACTTGACTTGCTTGTGAAGACAAAATATTCATATATTTGATCCCAACATAGCCATCTCCATGTCTAATTTTAGTGGTGGAAAGTAATTGATTATTTAAAATAAGACCATGTATATGGATTAAACATTTTATTATAACCGTAAATATCTACCCTTACTTTGGAATATGAACCCAAGTCTTCTATAGACAAAAACCAATCCCAATTATAGGTTCTCCTATAGTCTTAATGTCAATGAAATGAATCTTGCTAGGTGTTTGATCTTAATTTGACAATAATTACCACATTTTTGTTTGTATTATGTCTAAAATACCTATTCTACCTAGATGGATCTCTAATGGTGATGCTTGATCCCTAAAATATCCATTCTCGTTGAACCTAAATCATCTTCAAACTCAGCTCTTTTGCATTTGATTGTTGGGTTAAAAACAACTTTGTAAACTTCCACCAAAAGTCTCTTGAGATCACTTTTATTAATTGGCCATCAACTTATTGATTTATGACTATCAAATTTAGACGCTTGGTGACCTAGTACTTGATCTAAGCTTTATTGACTTATTGACCTTACTCACACCATTTATCTTTCTCAATATGAATGAATGTTATCCATAGTTCTTTTTCTAATTTAATGTGCTTAAGACACTTATCACCCATGTATTTGATCTTAGGATCCATTTAACTTTTGACCCATCACTCTTTGTTAGATCTAATTTATATGATTTAATGTGCTTCATTGATCTACCTAAACCCACTGACTCAAGCTTTGTCTACATGCTATTGGATCTAGATTCTCCTCCTGAGATTATGCCACTTGTCACTTTCATGTTCACCCTAGATATACTTTGAAATATTTGAAACCTAATAGTTATTTCTTGAGGC
The DNA here is from genome assembly GCA_037957365.1 of Torreya grandis. Taxonomy (NCBI): domain Eukaryota; kingdom Viridiplantae; phylum Streptophyta; class Pinopsida; order Cupressales; family Taxaceae; genus Torreya; species Torreya grandis. The sequence goes on from JARHVA010002334.1 coordinate 1,465,643, forward strand.
TTTAACTTGATTTCCCCATGCACATATCCATTCTATTTGTTTAAATTTGAATGTTCATATCTTGCGACAAGTAACTCATCAAGACATGAAATTTTTAAAGGATTATCTTGACACTAAAGACATTGATCTTATGTGATCCTTCAGCTTTGGGAGCCTTCTTTAGAAAACTTATAAAATTCATAAGTAAACCAACCTAGTCATTTTTAAATGGCATGTAAGATAGTCAAGTTCATTTATACTTGTGCTAGGAACTACTTCTTGATCTGTCAAAGCTTTAATGAGTCTTTGAGTCCTGTGTGAACTCATTCTATGATCCTAGCTACATTGATCACCATGAGAACCTACTTCCTCAAAATTTGACAAAATACACTTTAAGTTTACTTAAAGTGTTTCAAAATCTTTGTAAGTGACATGTGATCTTTAGACCACTCATTTTATCCAGAACTCTATTTAGCTCATTCATTTAGGTAGAAGTTTTGTATGTAGGCCAAAATTGGCCAACATCTTGGTGACTCATATGGAATCATGCCTGTTATGCTTGAGAACCTAGACTATTTGTCTTGACTGGTCCATTGGGTATGGAGTCACAAGTCTTTTCTCTTAGTTGACATGAAATGATGCATGGATGCCCATATAGATAACTTCCTCTTTAAGCAATATGAACAAAACAAAACAAAAAAAATAAAGTGCCCAAAGTGATTTGGAAAAGGAAACACACAATAGGAAAAGAATGTGCACAAAACACTTAAATGAAAATAAGAAAACTACTCTAATGTGTATAGGGATGTAACTTATAAGAATATTCCTCCTGGATCAAATGGAAAATATTTAACATCACCCACTTGTGGTAAACCAGGATGCAAAATAACTTGCTTTTGAGATCTCATTATAGGTGAGCTAGGATGCTTGATTGCTAAATATTTTAGCATGCTCTCAAGTGGATGAAATGGGATAAACATGTCTCCAATGTAGACATACTAGTCATTCATTCAATTCTTCCTTGAAATTGGACTATAGGAGCACCTAAAACCTCCTCATCTAATGGTTCCTTTGAACATGAAGGTTGACTATCTAGGCTTAGGGAAAAAAACTCTAAGTCATCCCAAAAGGCAGCTTCCTCTTGGTCATCCAGGATAATACAAACTTCAACACCATCCTTGTTTTGCTTACTTTTAAAGGATCTATATGGTATCTCATCAACCCATATAAGGTTCAAAATGTCATGTTCTTGTGTCTCTAGATTTGACCATTCTCCTTAATTATTGAAGACATAAATATTACCTTTAATAGATAATTCATCTTGAGACTGGTCAGATTATTTAACCTAATTTACAAGTTCATTTTCATGCTCTAGAAGAGGCATAGGCTAGTTTATAACCTCTATTCGGTCCATGAATTCATGGTATAGTTTTTTCCATACTTCATCCTAATCCTCTTTCTCCTCCATTTCTTTCTATTGCTCATTTATGACCTCTTCAACTTGATCAGTTGATTGGTTATCTATTATAACCACATAATTTTATGCACTTCACTCATCCTCATTTTCAACCCCATTTAATGGAAGATCATGGAGTAAATAAAAATATCCTTTGCTCTCAGTTTTAACTTGAATATATCTCCCTTCAAATATGAAGGCATTAATACTACATTTAGGCTCTAATTCATCAGTGGTAAATCCATGCCACAACAACTTGTACAAACCTAATTCCTCCTCCACTGAATGGAGTGGGATGCCTATCATGATCTCCTCATCATATAAAATTGTGTTTTATTATTTAGGACCACCTATGATTACAAGATAGTCTTCTATTCTTTGTAAAACAGGCTCTTTATCTAAGAGGGAGATGGTGGGAGGTTGAAGAAGTTCACCTTACTTGCAACTTAGGAGAGCATCCTTCCAGCTAGGGAATTTGAAGGCTCTTTTTGGTGTCTCTTCGGTGAGGGATATATAGTCATGGAATTTTCATATGGAAAACTCATTCAACTAAGCTGACACCTTTTTTTCTTGAACTGGTTCTTAGATTACCTCATCTAACACTTCCTCTCTCTTCTTTATGCCTCATTGAATGATTTTTATGAGGGGAAAGCATTAGGTTTGGCCACATTCTCCTTTTATTTAATGGGTGTGGGAGAGGGTGGTTTCACAAGAGAGGGTATGACACAGTTAGGGTCATTACCATAGGAGAAAATCGAAGATTAGATGGCTTCATGTTCCTTAGCTGAATGGTTTTCAGTGACTTATTTGGCTCTTGATGAGGATGAGACTTGACAAGGTTGACTAGAGGGTTGGGTTTGAGCATAAAAAAGAATATGAAAGGGAGATTGGGTTATAGGGTTGGTTGATCTCATTCCTAAGAGCAATTGATAGTTATTTTTTTTCTCATTTGGTCTTACATAACCAATCATTCTTCCTAAAACCTCAATTCCTACTCCTAAACATAAGCTTAATGTTCAAGAATATGGTATTACCTATATTAATCCTCTTCCCTATCAACCTATCTTAATTATTTTTCAAGACCAAGAGATATCTCCTTAAGTCTCTATTTTGATTGATTAGAGAGAGGTAAATTCTAACTAGGCTGATACATTGAATCTTGAAGGACACTTGGGGTGAATCCATGAACATTGATAACTTGATATGAAGGATAAGGAATGAAATAACATGAATTTTGATCAAATGGGTGATGATACATAGCAAATAATGGTGACTAGGAACCTAGGATGATTATACTAGTTGATGTTTGTAGTAGAGTCACTATTGGTGTTTACAAGTGTGCATCTAAAGGCTAATTACATTAAAAGGCAACACTAAGAACCTTTTAGTGAGATGAAAAATGTAGTTTCCAAATAAGCATGCCAAAATTTGTTATGAAATTAATATAGACCCTTAGAGAGAGTTCTTCAGGGTCCCTCTAACTAAGCTATAATAGTGGGATAACCCAAGGATGTGGGTAACCTATGATGGGGATAAACCTATGGAGAAGGCCAACTTCCATCTGATGAATCACCTAAACTAATATTATCATATGGAAAAGGGTTAAAATGTAAAAGGGCTCTTGAGAAGGCTAAAAGGTGATGTATCAAATAAAATTTGGAAAATGCCATCAGCTTGAACCCACACTGGATCTGTAACTGATAATTCTATCTCACACAACCTGAAAATATAGCTAAGTGCATAATTGTTTCATGGATTGGGTTTAATTATAACACTAATATAGACCTATAATAGCTTGAAAAAACCCTAAAGGAGGTTAGAAAGGAGGACATTGGATGAGAAAGATTCTTTTTCACAATGCCATCATGCACAACTCACTCAACACATCCAAGGCAAGAGATATGTAGAAAAAATCTTTTATTGCATCAAGAGGTAGTTCTTACAAATTCTTGATAGGGTTTACCCTAATCAAGATGAGCATATTTTATACTATCTTAGAGAGTCTCATGCTCTTTAAGATCAAATATTCTTTATGATATTCTAAAATCTGAGAGAGTGAGAGCAAGATTACAAATGAGAAAGAAAGGGTGATAAATAGAAAAAGAGAAGAGAGAAGAGGGGGAATATTAACTAAGATCATTAAATTAGATACCACCATCTTTATATTAAAATAAGGTCAATACATCATAGATAAGATAGATTTCATTTATCGCAATAGCCCCCGAATCTTTTCATTGGCTGAGAAAAATGTACTAGAAGACAAGAAAGTGTCTTAGGATGATGAGTCATGATCTTAACATGAATAAAAACCCTTAGAGACCCTAAAAATATATTAAATACTCTAGCTACTTTCTCTAACCACTATATGAGTGAATTATATATAAAATATGCTTCACAAATATATATGAATGAATGCTAAACATACATGTTGCCATTTACAAACATAATTGTATGTCATTTAACTATTTTCAATCCAAAAATGTTTCATAGATAAAATAACTCTACCCAGACACTAGTGCATCATGTTATTATCTAATTCTAGTAGACTCATCCCATTGAACATATGTTATACATTATCAAACCATAAAAAACACAAGCCTCTTACAACTATTTTATATTTCATCAAGTCCACTTGGGCATCATTTTACACAAGTTCTAAATTCTTTGGATATCCCATATTGTTCACACCTCAGTTCCTTACATTGTATAAAATATATCATTATTTATCACTTACTTCCACATTGTTATCTTACTAGATACCTAGTTTAATGAATATAATAATGTTACTAATTTCTTATGTTGATCACTTACATTTAATCTTGAATGTTTTTCATGTATGCTTCATGTCTTTTATGTATTCATATTTGGATTTTGTACATTTGAACATGTGCTTGTGTGTAGCTCTAATCCTTCTTTTCTACTTCTATGCATACAAGTGAAAATTTAATATATCCCTTTTATGTGTCCCATTGGATTCCTCTTGCATGATTTTTATGTTTTTTGTGTACTCTTTGAATGTGTGTTCAATAGCCATGACACTTATTTTATATTCCATGATGGACATCATGCATCTTTCCAATTTTTGATGTTGTGATAAATATCACATTCTTACTCATGTTTTTATAACTAGTTTCAATTATATTATGTATATGATTAATTATTTACATACCTAATTGCAAACATATATCTTTAAAATGTCATTATGCCTGTTTGTTTCCACATGCATCTTATATCACTATTTTTATCAATATATCTATGATAATTCCATTATTTTTAATGTTATTTTCATACTTATATTTACACATTTTTATAACATCTCTCACATAAATTTTTATTTTGAGTTAATTTATTTCATAGGATTCACAACTAACTTCAAAATATAGGGCATATATAGTGGCTTATATTAGAGACTAAGCTACAATAGTAAACAAAAAAATAATAAATCAAATGATTATACATATTTGATCATGATTCATAACTAAAAATCACCCAAAAATTAGTTTTAGATAATAGAAACCCATTTAGATAAGGGCATAATTTTGCCATGTTGAAAACTCTGCATTGTTGTTCCAATAGAAATAAAAATGTAATTTTTATAAATTATGAGAATCACACTCAGTATAGATAAAATTTTAACAAGTACCTAGTCATAATTTAGAAAAACAAATACATAGTTTTTTCCAAGTTGGGGGCATGATGCATAAAATGTGTTCCAAGTTATCACATAGGTTAAAAACAAAAATTTAATTGTTATAACTCAATTTTGAGATCAAATATGGCCAAATACCATATTATGGGCATGTGTATGGCACATGACCACCTTCCTACCTAGTTTTGGCACAAGTTTTATAGATGGAGAGGCAATATTTGTCAATATCTAAACTATATACACTCACATCATACTATATTTTTCAACATTTTTCATAGTTATTTCATGATTTTTACACCAAACTTTAACCTTATTCTATCCATATCATATGGTTGATCATTTTTTCTCCTTTTTTTCACAAAAAAATCTATTAGAGTTCATACAAAGATTCCTAGTTACTCTTATTACTATGAGTTTTGAAACAATGGAGTCAAGTACACATTGAGTAATTAAGCACACTCTCTTTTCAATGAAGATTGAGGCATGTGTAGTCCAATCTAAATTATTTAATAAATAATAAATATCCAAGGGTCCTACCCTCTACAATCACCAATTTTCAATTCGAAAACACAATAGTTTGTGTACCCAATTAGGTGTAATTTTTTCCATTGTTATTAGATCTATACATATTTTTGTATTTACTTTTTGATTTTTAACTTAAAGAATGAAATATTTTATACATATTTCATTATAGTTTTTGTGTGAAGCACAATTGAATGTTTTGGCCTACATTCAAGACTTTTATTCATTGGTATATTTTATTACTCACTTTTTATTTTACTCTAGTACTTTCACTTTTTTTCACTACTAGAATAAAAGGATGGAAAATGTAGACACATAAATTAACATTTACTTATGAATAAATTCACTTATGAACATCTTCTCAAAAACACTTAGCCCAATTAACTTTTAAGGTCTTTCACCACCCTTCCTTAAATTGTATGGGGATCACCCTTTTATCCAAGAAATTAATGGTCTAAAAATATCCCTATCCTACATCCTAAGCAGCTTATGCTCACTTTCATATTTATTCACACTTTTATTTTAGATGTCTCTAGTTTCCAGACAAGACCACCTTATTTGGACTATCTTTATTATTTACATTATAATCTATCATAAAAAAACATGGAATTCCTTCCCATGTGATCTTAAACATTTAAAAAATTGACTCATTTTCCAATATATCACACAATGGATACTTTTCATGGTGACCCTTGGTGAAAAGAGGAGAAACTTGTCTAGGTTGGAGTTAGTTTTGTGAAATAGTGAGTGGATTGGAGCATGGTTTAATTCAATTATAAACATGTGCATTGACATTATGTCATACTTAACACTGAATTGGATATAAATAGACTCATATCAATTCTTCTAATCAACATTAGAAAATAAATGAATAAGTAATAGTTGAACTTGATAAAGTGGAAATGGACTAATAACCTTAGACAATAATCATAGAGCCATTCACATAGCTTCATTTATTATCTTCTTAGTTTTATACATTATACATGATTTACAAGGCATTCATGGTCCTCTCAATTTCCTACTGATCATTACTGTACTATTTCGATTATAAGTTATTATACCATAGAGTCCTTAATTTATCTTTATATAATTTTATACCCTACATGTAATATCTATATCGAAACTAGAAACATCAATTTTACTATATCCTCTATCTATCTAAGTTTCCAACTAATCAATTGAATAACTAGTTTATATTTTTAACATCTACCTTTTTATAGACTCCAAAGAGCCTTTATGTGTCACCAACTTCAACCAACTTGCAATTTATTAGGTCATTTTATCCATTGGTAGTTAATGCATGTGATGATCAATTCCACCTACCACCCTCTTCTATCATTGATTTATAATTACCTATTAGGATCCTCTATTAGACCTAACCCTTTTCTAATTATCCTCCATGATTTCCATTATGGTTTCTAGGTTCTAGTGGTTATGTATCTAAGTCTTATTATTTTTTTTGTTTTGCACATGTGGACATGATTTTTGGTGGCTTACACATGTTTTAATAGAAGTCTATTTTTGGCATGCACGTAGGTTATAGGTTTGTATTGTGTGTGACATTACTCAACTATTAATGTTGTTATGTATTTTCCTAATATGCACTTATGTACTTTAGTCTTTGAAATTAGTTAATTTCCTAGGGTCAATATCACCCCACACTTAACCAATTTTACATCCCCAAAAAACTAGTCCATATATTACTTTCTTTCCTCCTAAAATATAGTTTCATATGAAGTTGCACCATAATAAATTACTTAATTTAGATTTACACTTTTCTACAAGCCTGATTCTACATGACTCCTCATGAGATGATTTTAATATTATTACAAGTAAAAACTTGTGCACTCTCCTCAACATTCCTTCCCCTAAATTTGACTACTAAAATTCACAACCCCCCCCCATGTCAAATAATTTGGGCTTAGATGTATCTTTCTTCTAGGTTCTAAAGTACATGCTCCCTTTTTGATTTTTTTTTGAGTCTCCTCCAAGATGACACCAACTTCTTTGGTTTAGGGATCATACCTACTGTCCATATGTCCCATTCACCCAATGGATATTACTACCATCTCACCATGCACTTATTACACATTTATTATAGAACCATTATGCCCTTATCTTTTCCTCCTCCTTGGTGTGAAAAATAGCTCATGAAAGAGATTATAAAGTCCAAAAACTTATTCATTCCTCTATAAGTTGAATTTATCAAGACTAGATGCATGGAATTCATCCAGTTGATTGCTATTGTTGATGATATTATTTTATCTCCATTACACCTATGATACCCTCAAATGGGAGGAACAACCACTGACTAAAATTTTTAGGTTACTTGACCTCTACCCATGACCAATAAGAGTAGTGAATTTGTGTCACCCTCCAATTGGTCTAAATGAACACTAATAAGGATATTAGTGTGGATAACTATTATCTCCTCAATTTACCTTGCCCTCTCATATTTTCTTTGAAGTTATTCCATCCTATAAATGAATAGATCCACCACACATTTTATTGGCCCATGGTGTTACCAATTTTCATCTATGAAAAAATATGATCACCATTCTTTGATTACTTCCTCTCTAGTATTTATTAATGCATTAGTCATATCTGATATCCACACATATTTTACTTAGATTACCACACTCTATCCATCCATGCTTGATGGATGGAACATAATCCTTATTTATTCATCTATCATAGGATTGATCCAATTATTTATTGGTCTTATTAGTCTCATCCCTATTTCTTATAGGTAATTTATCTCCTAAATGGGTGGGATTACTAAATTTGTAGCCTAGGGAGTCAAAAAAATTTAGTCATATTTTAAAAAAACATCCCACACAAAATAAATAATATTATTTAGGGATTTTAAGTTACTCATCCTTTAAGCTATAAGATATCTTATTTAGTTTTATTCACAACCTTGGGCATTTCTTCCCATAGCCTTTAAGATCTCAACCTTTAGTAATTTGTTTTCTTCCACCCTTTGAGCCTCTTACCTTATGTACAAAACATAGATCCTTTCATTTTCTCTTACTATCTCTCCAAAAAAATATTTAAAAATATTACCCTCTTTTCACCATTGACCTATTTCAACAGATATTCATTTGGTATCTTTAACCATGGGTAAAATTCCCATATTTATAGCTCAAAATAATAGGTTATTAGTTGTTTTGGTCTCAGTCCAACATCTAGTTTATCATAGTTTATGCTAGTTATTTACACTATTTATACTTAGAGTATTTTTTATGAGTCATACATTGGGTTATTAAATTTTAATATGTTTCATTCCTTAGTCATACCTCAAGCAACTTACTTCCTTTAGAGGTGATAGGTGTATGCAAAACCAAAAGTTTGGTTATAATTGAAGGTTATTCCACCCTCACATTCTTCTAAGTTACTTGGCCATCATGCACAACCCATACCAATGGTAATAATATTCACATATGGCCTTGTCATAATGTAGCATTTGGACTCAAAAATATCTCTTCAATGGAAGGACCTACTTTGGTGCATGGGCCCCTCTTCATGTTTTGGGTTTGGGGTTGAGATTGTATCATTCCACATCTTTGTCTAACTCTTTTATAGGATGATGTGTTATTAGCATGCATTACCTAATGCTCAATTTTAAAAAAAGGGCTTTGGTTTATATGATCACACATTCTTTAAGTAGCCTCATACATCTCTTACACCCATCAATCACCTAAACAACCTTTGAGTCATTTTCCACATCCTCCCATCTTTGGCTATCTTCCCCAATTAGACCTACACTTTATTTACTTTTCATTCTCATGTTACAAACCTTATTGAAATATTAGTTATGATCCATACATTAAAAATATATGTCACCTTTGTCTAAAGTCAAGAGGATTACAATGCACTTTATCCCATTATCAAAGATTGTGTAACTATATTTAAAGCATAGATTCACATTATCATCATAACAATGTGTCCTTCCTAGAAATAGTGTAGCTGTATACTTTTAAAATCTCTATATATTAAAATTTAGTTCCAAATTTGACATAAATGATCCCATTAACAACATCATATACAAACATTATGGGTGTCACTCTAGTCTTTTTGGAAATTAACAAGACATGGGGTGATGATTCAGTGTGGGACTTCCCATATTATTACATGTATATCTTATGAGGACATTAAATTTATCACCAATGACCATCAAGATTTCATATGTTGACCATCCATTTATATCATCATCCATGAGTCCCAATCTTGACTTACTTTGGGAAACCTCCATCTCATGTCAATATGTTGGGTCTAAGATCAAGATATCCACTATTTGCACATTGTCATATTCTGCTAAGAGGATATTAAACATGGTAATAATCACCTTACACTATATAAAAACTAATAGGTCATCAAGTGTACCAAATTTCTACTCATGGGCCTAATGTTTTATTTTAGATTTCTCTTCCAACTCCTAGGTGATTTGGAGTACTTATTGTAGGCTCTAGATTACATGTTGTTTATTCTCAGCACCTCTATCTATCATGACCCATCTTAGGAGGTTTCAATGGTATGATTTGGGTATTATAATTTAAATATTCACCCCTTAGTATCACATATTATCTTATATTATTTTATAATATCCATTTATTTCTATGCAATCATGCCATTACTCATCAACACTTAGACCTTGTTTCTAATTTTCTTATTTTTATTATGTTCCCATGAATTGTGCACACATCAGATCATCCAATCACCTTTTTTAGTTTTTCCATAAGGTGTGATCCTCATATATATATATATATATATATATATATATATATATATATATATATGGGTATTCATAAACCTTATGTGTTCCATGATAATATGCACAAGTTTGATATAGGGGTAAATCATGCTGAAAGTCATCCAACTAACCATGATTGTAACAAGAGTGATATTGAAACCTACCGCTATCACATCTTATAGTGTGGAATTTATTTCAACACTACTTCCCATAGTATCCATATCTAAGTTTTTTTGTCTTGTACCTAGAGAGACCTATACCATCTTGTTTCACACTTCGCTCTCATGCCTTATGTAATTCATTTATCACTCAACAGTCATTAGTATTTTGGGTAGATGTATTACATATCACTATGCACTATAGAAGAGGACATTAATAAATGTCATGAAACTCATGTAAAATATAAGAGGATTTTTTTAATACACACACAATATACCTTGGATAATTATTTTGGTTATGCCCCTCCACTTTGTCATAAATACACCATAAACTAGGACATGTGTTATGTGTTTAGTTGGAAAAAATATGTTGCAGTAGGGATTCCACTATGGAAACCCATGACTCCATTAATTTTATAACTCATGTTTCTACTATGACAACATCCTCATATCTTAGTGTAGCCTCTAGTGCCTCAAGTTAGGAAAATGTTGTCATAAAGAAAGGATGTCGAATCAAATAAAACAATCCCCAAAACAACCATTAGGTATGTTTTACAACATGAATCACATAAAAAATATTATATACTATGGTTTTAAACCTATCATCATCTATGTGAATATTCTCCATCTTATCATTCTTGATTTCACTGAGTGAGATGATGTAATGTTTTCAAAATAGAACATCAAATTCCTTTAAGAAGGCATCCTTTAGGAAATCAAAATACAAATAGTCTAGGTGGGATCCATCTTCTTGTACCAAGTATGTGCATGTGATCTGGTAGAGTTATGGTAAAATGATTGGTTTTGTGATATGAAAAAGATAATCCCTTAACATGCAAAATGAGCTCACACTTGTTCACATGTTCTATGACATTCTCTACCCCTTAATACTTAAGTAAGCTGAAGAACATCCCATAATACATATTAGAGGAAAGTATAGGTGAAACTAGTGTCTTCTAAACTTGTATCACTAGCACCATATCTGAAGGCATGCCTAAACTTTAGATTAATACTACTTGTGGTATGATATAACATATACTAAAATTGGTTGCAAAATTACTATTCTATCTACTTGGGTCATTTTTTAGGCCTCCTAAAATCCTCAAGATCTTATATCTCTACTCTAGGTCAAACTTCTCAATTAGCAGCATGTATCCCCTCCCAAGGTTGGCATACTATACTACATGGAATCCATTTAATATATCAGATGTGTATCATCTTGGTCATGTGGTGGATATAATACTAACTTCTCTAGTGGGCTTCCTTTTCTTACTCGTGCAATGAATTGACCTACATCACCCTCCTTTTTAGTGTCTTGGTACTCTTCCTCTAATTCATAATTAGATGAATGAGGATGAATGTCTTGTAAATTGGATAAGGTCACTCTATTTTTATCTTCCTCATAACCATCCTCATCTTGTGATCCTTCAACATATTTTTCTAGGTCATGTTCATGTTCACTGGTACTTGTTTCCTCATCACTAGAGTGAAATTATTAGATGTAAGAGTCCTCCTCATGCCCTTCCCATTATTTGTGGTTATTTTGGGCATCTCCTAATTTGGGATCCATTTTATCCCTATGATCCATCTTATCTATTACTTTATGTTGATTTTCATCATATGTATGCCTTCTTAGCTCACACTCACTTGGTCCTTCTTAGTTTAAGTTTATACTGCTACCTTCTAGAGTTCATGCCACTTCACCTTTAACCCTTTGTGCAATTCATGTCCATGAAAACTTATAAAACCATAATTATGCACCTTTGACTAAATTCATTCAAAAATAAATAAATAAAATGCATCGCATCCCAAAAACAAAACCAAAATGTTTTATTTATAGTCTAAAAAAAACCAACATGTTATCCCTTCCCATTCACTCTTCAACATTTAATGAATTGACTCTTGTATTAGAATAACATGCAAGGGATACCTTTCATACTCAACTAAGGCATAGAGATGGGAAGTTTTGGTAGTACATGGCTAGTTTGGTAAAATGATGAGTTAGTTGGAGCATTGGTATAATGTGATTACACACATGCATGTTACCATATGTCATACTTCATACTATATTGGATATACTTAAAGTCAAAAATTTAGTTAATAAACATTAGAACATAATTGACTAAGCAAACTCTAAGCCTAATAAATTGTTAATGTAGTAATGAACATAGACAATCATGATAGATTCAATCACATAGTTTTATTGATTATATTCTCAATGTCACATAGTTGTACATGCTTTATAAGGCACTCATAATGCTTAATATTTCATAAATATAATTACTATTCCTATTTCTATTCTAAGGTATTGTCTCATACAATCCTTAATATATATTTATATAATTAGGCAACCTATCTATAATGTCTAGAGTTATGTAAACTAGTAACATCATCATTACTATATCCTTTATTTAGCCAACTCACTAACTAATCAACCAACTAACTAGTTCATCTTCTTGATATCTATGTTTTATAAGCTCTTAAGATATTTTTTATACCACCAACTACATCCTCCTTATATTTATTACACATTTATACCATCTGATAGTTAATGTATGTGGTACTTGATGCCACCTCCCACTATCTTCTGTCATCATTTCACAACTATTTATCAAGATTTGATGTCAAACTTAACTCCTAACACTTATCCCTTATGATCTCCATTATGCTTCATAGGTTTTGGCATTGCATGTCTAGGTCCTATTTTTTTGTCATTTAATGCATGTAGACATGGTTTTGGGTGTCTTTCACATTTTATGTTTGTATTTTTTTTAGCTGCACATGTAGGTTATAGGTTTAGATTACATGTGCCACTCCTTGATTATTATCATTGTTATGTATTTTCCTGATGCATGCTTGTTTACATTAATATTTAGACTTAGATAATTTCATAAGGTGAATACCACTCTTGAATAATATGTAATTTCACTAGACATGTCCTCCAACCAAATAAAACTAGTTTCTCAAATTTAAACTCATTTAATGGGTTGTCTCACACATTTAAAAATCCTCATTTGGAGGAATTCTTGATTTATCACTATAAAGACATATTTTCAAGGCATTTTTCATAAAAGGCTCATATTATTGAAAATCACTAGAAATATTTAGATAAATCCCCTAAGTTTTCCAATACATAGTCCACACCACCCTAGTAACCCTGAGATAAGTCTATATACAACTCCAAGGTCATAAGTCATTGTTGAGAAACTTAATCACACCATATTACACCAAAATTTGGCATTTTTTCTAAGTATTTCACACACCACATTGTAGTATGGGGTAACTACATGGATTTATATCCCTCTTTAAAGTATTAATATGTAGGAAGTGCTCAACATAGGGGGTATTAAGGTCTAGGACAAATTTAATCACTAACCACTTTTTATGTTTAATATATTTAGCATTTATGTTAAATTAAACTAGGATTAAAAGTGAATAAGAAGTCATAATGATTTTCATAATGGATGAAGATATACCACATAATGAAACAAAACATACAGGTGAAGTGAGCATGTCATATCAGTTATAAATAGAAAACCCTTATAGATCATTGATGCACTCTGAGGACACCAAATTTTATTACCCTTATCCAATTCTAGTGAACTCATCCTAGATATAAGTGAAACATTTTTATTGATTCATCACATCATTACATAATCACAAAGCCAAATTCATAGTTGCACTTGTAGTCTTACATTCCTATTTTCTAGATGAGATGTTTCCTTTTAACATTATCACTTTTTAACATCTTTCAAAATTTAGAAAGTTACAAATCTATTTGTGTCACTTATTGTATATCTATATTCATATATACTTAAATTTGATTTTATAGGACACTTTTTTTTTACACTTTGCTAATACCAATCATGCTTAAACCCTTCAATTTATGACCTTTTGCATTATCATAAGGCTCATGTTATCTTTAACATAATTCCTAATTGATTATCCTATTATATAATCCTAATATTTTGATGGCCTAGATCACCTATAGCCTACATTCTACATAAAAAATGTTTATATCATACTCAGATAATTATAAACCCTCAATAATTTTCTATCTCATAGGATAATATCATCTAGATTATGACAATAACATCAATGCTAGTGTCCCAACTATGACACTAGTATCTCAACTCTAAAATTAGTGACCCTGTATTCCAAATAGTCAAATTGGATATATATTGTCATTCATGGTTTAGGTAGTGTTATTTATTTAACCCTCCCATTATATTATTCATTAATTATAAATCAAGTAATATATGGTAGGCACCTCTCAAGCTCATAATACAACACAACTAAGCTAAAATTTCCTATTTATCCCTATTTCTAGATTATTCATAGAATTGTTATTTTTATAGGTCTTATGCATTCAAAGAGCATCCCATGAAAAATATTTGTCTAATTTCAATATAGATCACTACATGCACTCGCATATAGTATATTACACATTTGTTCACATTCAAGCCCACATATGGAGGAGAATTAAATTAGTCTGAGGATATCTTTTGTGTATATGGTTAGATATTAAATGAACATTGGCATAGGTTTATTTGAGTTTAGTTCACTTGAGTCAATTACACCATGTTTTTTAAGGTGACATTTTAAGTTAGAGGACCTATCATTTTGAGTAAAAGATTAAATATTGAAACTTGTGTACATAATATGAGTTAATATCCTTGAAGGTAATATTGAACCCTAATAGGAACATGTGGTTATTTTATAAAATAGTATTTATCTTAATCTAGATAAAATTATGAAAACTAATATATAAGAATCAATGATAGTGTTTAGATCCTAATGACAATATATAGATTGATAGAGAGTTATCTTCCATAATAAGACAAATCAAGAAAGAACAACAATCTATTTTATTATATGCCTATAAATTTTAGATCTCCATGTATTTCATTAAATATTATTTCTCCTTTGTATTGAAGCTTTTAAACTATTATTTAGCTTTGTACTTGTTTTTTATTTAGCATATTATAAGATTCAACATATTTATAAGAATATTATAAGTCAAAATTAATTTAATTGGCAAAATTTTATAATATCTTATGCCAATTTTATTAGGTTATTCCCCTTAACCCATTACAAAAATGGTTAAACATTTGGTGAATCTAACTCATAAATCTTCTTTCAAAACTTGTGCTTGGTCTAGGGTTTTTAGCCTTCTAGGGTTTCAAATTTACTTTATATTTCATTATCATATTGGAGTATTTACTAGCATTATTATGTATCTCTTTTTAATTCTCATATTAGTCTTTGGAGCATTTAAAATGGATAAAAAGGAACATGTTCCTCCTCTTAACCCTAAGGATGGTGATAAATACTTTCCCTCTAACCAAATCTATAGTATCATTACTCCAAGGGGTAAGGTAGCCAATATTATAGTATCAAAATATGGTAACCAATATATCCTTCATCACACCCCTCCACCTCCCACATGTCATTTATATGGTGTGTGTGTGTATGCATATTCAATGCTAAGTACCTATGTTTCTTGCCTTTGAAACCCTTAATGATAAAATCATCACTATGAGAAGGATCATAAAAGAGATAAAAAATTAAAATAAATATTTTAGTTAAAAAATCACATCATTGGAAAATTAGGTCACATGTGCAAATAATCCAAAATGTATTAGTGTTAATTATGCATTCATATCTTCACCAAGGAATTTTATAACTAACAAGACTTTGTGTCAAAATAAGAAGCTAAAATAGAATACATATACAACAATTGATTCAAAAATTATACAAAAGGATAGTAAGAGTTCAAGTGAGATTCTAAAAGAAATACTTAAAAATAAGCTGATCAAACTCCCTCCTCTACATCCTTTAATAATATCAAAATACTATTATGCATACCATATAATGCATGGGCATCATACATATAGTTTTTTTAATTTTGAAGAATAAAATACAAAATACAATTGATAATGGTGATCCTATAATAGATACATAAATCAAACAACCCATTTACCTCATAAGTGAATCTTTAAAACATAAGTGAAAAAAGTAATTCATAGAAAACACAGCTTTAAATGAAAAAAATAGAGCAAGAAAAGTTTCAAAAGGCACAATTAGAGCATCAAATTTAAGTTAAGAAAAAAAAACATGCTTAAATCATGGTTTTTAAAACAACTAGTCAAAAATCAAGAGACACTTAAAAATCTAAAGTTTCAAACATGGTTAAAATGGGGGAAATAACAAGTCTTTCCTCATATCAAGACCCCTTCACTATCACTGTTCATATAAATGTCAAATAATTTACAAATATCAAGGTTATGGACTTGTTTAACCCTAAAATGGATTTATATTAGGGTTATCTATAAATTAAATAGTTATATAGAAATTAAATGGAATAAGATTGATAATCATATCTATAGCAAGCCAATTAAATATGAGACTTAGATATAATCATAAACTAAAATTATTATGTTGAGATAATATAAATATGGAAAGTATAACTATGCTAAGTATAGAAATTATAAAGAAGTGAAGTACTTAAATTTTTTTTATGATAATGTAGTTATGGATCTAGAATAGGTTAAAAGTAAGTGGGAAGGATATTTTTTAACAATCATTATATTCTAGATTTGGCACCTCTGGCTTTCTATATAGTAACATCAGTCTAGGATGATTACATTGACACTAATGTTTGGGTTCAATGCTAGTGTCTTGTATAAAATATCTAATTAAATAGGACATGACAACCTAGATGATTATATTTTTGTCTTTTCCTTCACTCTAGTTCATTCATATTTGGGTTATTGACAGTCACTCATTATGAAATGGAAAAAAACTAGCTTTTTATCTTCAATGTGATCTCAGATAAAAATAAGTTAATGGGCACATGGTGTCAAGCTAAATCTAATGAATCAACTATCAATGGATGATTCCTACATATCTAATACTCTATAATATGGCATTATTTTGGTTTATTTCTACCTTACATGTTTTCTTGTGTGTGAATCATACACTATGTGCAAAGTAAGTAAAATAATGACCTAGCTTATAACTTGGAAAATATGGCTCTTGGGTTGATCTTTTAGTACTTCAGACCTATATATGTATAGTCCTTATGATTTGTATGTAAATAAGAATAAATATGGAAGCTTTGTTCAATTTAATTCTCTTTGAATGCTCTTTTGTTTGAATGTTAGGTATTCATAGGTTCCCAAGGTGATTAATGAATGAGGGTTAATATTGTATTTATATCAATCTCTTTGGAGTAATAACTCACATTAAATTACTTATATTGACCATTAGGATACATTTCATTTAAAAATTAGATGACTTTAGGGCATTATACACTTGTGTCAGGATATGACAGTAATGTTGACACTTCTGTCTATTCCAAACATTAGTGTCTAGGGAGTAAGAGAGAATATATAGGTTTAAAACTTGTAGAGATGGAAGATAAGTGCATTTTAAGAATTTTGTAAAATATAAGAGACCTGGGTCTACAAAATAATATTTATCAGACTAAGAGATATAGGCCAAGGGGCACAAATATATAGTAGATGTGAAACTTACATAAACATGAAAAGTAAAGAATTGAGAGGAATAACCAAGGTCTGAGTTTTCCAAGTGTATAATACTAAGGTGTTATATAATCATAAAATATCATCTACATTTACCCCCCTATTTTAATTTAGTAATAAAAATATTAGTTTAAATGAAAGGAATGCATACCTAGGTGTGTATGCATACCTTGTATTTGCATGTGCCTAGCTTGAGTGTTTTTTTGGTGACTAACCTCTAACCAAGATCATGTTATAGTATAAAATTAGTGCATATAATTTTATTTGAAAGTATTTTAAATAGATTTAAATTTAAAGAGAAAGGTTTAAGATTACACTTGTGTATCTATGTAATTTCCTTGCCTATTGACAACTTGTTTTGAAAAATATGTATTATTATAAGGATCTAAAATTGAGATTAGGAAAAATATAGATAAATATTTAAAATGCATATATCCAAGGAGATAAAGAGATATTGGAAGGAACATGCATCAAACTTTAGAGCACAAATGAGTTGCCACCTAGCAGTTGAGATTAGCTCAACCATGAAACCCATTGATACTTATAAACTTGTGAAGTTGGATGATCAAATCCAACCTAAAAACTTGGAAATATTGAGTGATTTGATCACCTCAACCATACCAAAAGGTGAACCAACTATTATAATACCTTGGCTCAATAAAAGTCTATAAAATTTTGAGGGGTATCAATATTAAAAAATCAATGATATGGTAATAATCAATAAAAGAGTTTTGGAATCTAAAACTAATTTACATTTTTTAATATTAAGCACATGTTTCATAAAATATGTACCTTAGATATGTCCCATGATAAAAATATATATAACAATAGTACCAATGCATATAATTCTACCACGACTATGAATTTGAATCATATAACATGTGCTTTGGATAATTTGGATAATTATGTAAGTATAATTAATATTCTTCCAAAGCATGCCCCCGCTATATAAAGAGAAATATAAAAAACTAATCCCCCATTATATATGTAGAAATATAAAAACTAATATAAGTACTAATGTGGAGGACATGTTTTTAAAACATGACCCCACTATAAACTAGAGATGTCAAATATTTAATAGGTGTGAAGAACATGGTTCCAAATCATGCCCCCATTGAATCTAAGAACTATGAATGTGTAGAAGCCATACCCATATGACATGCCACCACTAAATATGAGAATTATGAATGTGTGAAATCCATGTCCATATTACATACCCCCACTGAATATAAATACATATATAAGTAATTCATACTAAATGAGTGTGGATAACATGCTTCCCAAGCATGTCCCAAATGTAATATGGAAATTGATATAAGTACCACATATTGAATGATGTGGAAAACATGTTTCTAAAACATGTCCCCACTAAATATGAGAGTTGTTTCAAGTCTAGATAACATGTCTCTATGACATTCCCCCACTTATAATCCCCCTATAAGGTGAGGTAAATATAGTAACTAGTTGTTACCTCACCTAAAAATGATAAGATAACTATATAATTTGTGAATGTAACCATGTATAATATATAAGTAACATGTCTAGGTAAATGTATCATTGAAGCATAGATAACCAATATGATCATATGTAATCCTAAGATGCATGATAGGGATCATGTAAATTTCTATATAGTAATAATATAATATCAATAAGTGAACAAGCATACACTCAAGACCACTCAAAATTGAATTTAAAGGCAACGGTCCAAAGAGACCACAAGTAAGGGGTATGTTAAAATTCCACACAAATGAAGGGACATGACTTATTTGAATTTCCATAAAGGCAATAATGACATATTCAAATTTCCATACAATGAATAATAAAATATGTAAATGTTAATGAAATCATACATATGCATGGGGGTCATAAGAAAAAGAGCATATTCAAATTCTCAAAAAAGGAATACAAGAAACTCCAAGAAGTGATAAAATAGATCATAAAAAACCAACATTAACATGTCAACCCATGAATCCAATGTGTTATGAAAATATGTCGAGTGTATAGCATATCAAATACCCTGTGTAATATGAAATCATGGATAATAGGCATGTGTAATACATATTTAATCTCAAAAATGATAATGTAGAGTGATTATTGAATCATAAAATCAATGTGTATCAAGATAAAATAATTGGATGCCCCCAATGTCCATATGACATGAGTAGAGTGTAATCCCAACGTTTGAAATGGGAGTGTATCATGTGTTTGTTTATTCCTGTATCACACTCAATTAGAAGTGTGACACATATGTGTATGTAGGATTAATTGAGTATGGCATCCATTAACATTGAGATAACATATGGATGCTGAGGATCCAATAGAACATGTAGGTTCCAAAAGTGTTTTTGGAGTTTTATATGTTTTTTTTTATAGAATATTTGAAGAGGAAAGATCATTCTATGATTCCATCCAATGGATGGTCATATATATCTCATCAATTGTGATTATTATAACCTTAAGTTGGATCTTTTACATTATTTGTATTATGTTTTTATAGGTTGAAAAGGTACATGGCATGTTCCTCATCATGTTTTACATGCATAGTAGAATAAGTAATGCTATCATTTGAAATATGTATAAATTTATCTTTGTGAGGAAAGGAAATATCTTGTTGACTTTGATCAAATTTTGATTCCATTTTGTATATCCAAAGAGTTCCTAGTGTAAATGCATATGGAGATGTAGTAGGCATAACCTAAACCCATGTTTGAATTAATTTTAGACCATAAGTAATTGCTATTATTATGTTACCCAAGGATTCTTTCTAACCTCCTTTGTTTTGTAAGTTTTTTGGATTGAATCCCATTTTTTCTAAGCGTCTTAAATTTCAAGTAGTTTTTGATTATGTATGATTGATATAGTCATGCCAAAAATAAGAACCACTCATTTATAAGGTAATTGTTAAATATATTTGGTGTGGATTCTTTTTTTCGTTCACTTTAAAATTATTGCATAAGATGTGGGCCTTGAATTATCCTCATGTTCAGTAACATTTGTGAATTGGTCATATAGACATTAGGAATACCATATTTTTATTCATAATGTTCCTTATGTAAACTACATACCTCCTTTGTGTTAGGGATAAATCTTTTTTATTTTGAGGGAGATATGTGAGGTTTTTGGAATGAGTAATTATAAAGGAAGAATGTATATGCACATCATCATATAAATTGGTAAATGATTCATAATGATTCTGTAATGACCTTTTATTTAATGGGGAAATAAGGCATGTACTAAAGATAAATTTTAATTTTAAATCTGAGGGTATAAATGCTAGCTCATATGGTGTACTTTTGAATTGAATAGTCTAATATTTAAGGGACTTATCATCACATTGTTTGAAGTTGTGTAAATGTTCTAATGTAAGTTTTGGAACCTTTTGGATATTGAAAGCCATGAAAAATGCATTTTCCAATTTTATTAAAATATGTAAGGAACCCTTTGGTAAACTATAGAACCAATTTTAAGCCTCATCAAAAATACTCATATGCAAAACTTTTAGTATTAGTTTTTCATATTGTGCCCATTTACCAAAAGAATACACATAGATAATCATGTGATCAAATGGGTCCTTGTGTCTCAAAAAGAGAGCTAAATCTAGTAATTCAAAATCTTGGGCATAATATATTCAAGTATACAATGCACAAGAGGTTGATTATTGAATGGGGTAACATGAACATTATCATTATGGAAATCCATTTGAATTTGGAGTATATAAACTTGATTTTGAAGGTACCCAATAGTGGTCATCATAGACATTATATATTCCATGGGAATAGAAGTGTTTGTCATAGGTGTTAGAATTTTTTACAATCCACCCTCTATTTTGAATCTAGGCATATGAATATCATCATCCTTATGTATAATGAGTACAAGTTCATGATCACTATTTTTAACACATTTTGGTAATGGTATGGGATCTTTGAAATTTGGCACATTCGGTATATCATTTGACTAGTTCATCCAATTGAAGAATTTGTTTCATTTTCATTTGGTAAGGGTATAAAAATGTTAGTTCTAGTAAAATTTGGTAAGTATACCTTTTTTGATATATAATTTGTTTAAAATGAAAGTAGGAAAAAACCATCACCCTTTAATAAAGGAATATTATTTGAAAATATAGGAATGTTTGGGGGTTTAATTAGTTTACTTGAAGACATGTCCCCCTTATTAATTGTTTTCACATCATCCATAATCTCTTTATGAAGTTGTTAGAATTTTTAGCGATAAAATGAAGTACCACTTTTTTTGTAAAATGTACATGTTTAGTTGGCATGAATGGTTGGTGACTCAAGGATGTTTTTGAAAATCCCAAACCTTGCTTATTTGTATTGATATGTTTAAGAGATATAAGGTGGGTTATACCTTGATCATTTTTTCCCAATCCTTGGCTATGGTATCCATACTTTTTCAAGTATAAAATTCCAAATTAATATAATGGCGGTATAATAAGTGTGACTAAAGGCTTTTCATATTCCTTAAGATGGATGGACTCATCTCTTGAAGTGATTCTAGCATGGACCTAATTAGATGGATAACAACTATCACCATTCAAGCATTTTATATTGCATGCTTTAACACTTGGAAGAATGCAAGAATAGTCAATTTTAATTCCTTCTTTAATAGAGAATTGGATAGTTTCATAATCATAGTCATCAAAGTAATCAATATAATACATGATAAAAGATATGAAAAAATAAATATTAGGACAAAGTAGGTAATAAGAATCCAAAAGGGTATGCTTAAGGTTTTGATGTTCACACCAGCTTCACCAAATGTTTAACCATAAAATGGATCTAGATAGGGGTTATCTAGATATTAAAGGGGTATATAGAAATAAAGTGTCAATATGGTGATAATCAGATCTATACTAGACCAATTAGATGTTAAACCTAGATATAAGCATACACTAAATTTATTATGATGAGATAATATAAATATAAAAAGTACAACTATGCTAAATATAAAAATGAAAAAGAAGTGAAGCATTTATCTTTTTTTGCTACTAATGTAGTTCTAAATCTAGAACAAGGTGAAAATAGGTGGGAAGGATATTCTATAATAATCATTGGATTCTAGATTTGACACCTATGGCTCTTTAGATAGTAATGTCAACCTAGGATGGTTATGTTAATTCTACTATCTGGATTAGATGCTAGTGTCCTATACATAATATCTATTAAAACATAATGTTATATACATAGGGATATGATATATTAATGTATATGGGTTGATGGAGATGCTGAAATGTGGCACATATCCCCCTTAGTTATATGAGTCAAATATATTAGGATAAATGAGTAACTTGTGGAATTAGAATTATGAGGTTGCCCATCTATTTTTAGTTATATAAACATTGATATAAAGGAGTAAATATCATTTAAAATGAATCAAGTAAGTGTTGAGTATTTTCTTTAGTATGATGATTTTGGAAGTTGTACCCTCAAAGAGACATTATAGAGTTATTCCTTCCTAAAGGAGTATTGTATGGTGGTGCCTTCCCTTAAGGGTATTATTATATTTATGAATATATTGAATATATGGGTATCTTGGCCAAATAATATATATTATGTGGTGTTGATATATAGTATATTATACTTATTTATAATTAATATAAGTGTGGATCATAAAAAGTGGTATCACAACTTTGATTTGGACAATTGTTGTGGGATGAAACCCTAGTTTTGTGGAACCATTAATATATTGAAATAGGTTGTCAATTTTTATAATTTTTTTTCACTGGATTTGAAAAATATTTTAAGGAAGTCATGATAAAAAAAATTGAGGTTTTATGATTGGTTTTGAAAGAGTTATTGTTATTTAAGAGTTTGTAATAAATTTATCATATCTACAAAAAAAAATTGGAAACTTTATATGAAATTTTTAATAATACTGTATTAGTATACAAGGGAGATATAATCAAAATTGTTTAGAACATTTTGAGTGATTTATGTAAATTTTATAATGTTTCATAGATTCACTCTATAGGCTAAAATATTTGGATTTTTTTCCCTAATTTTCACTAAAGTTGAAATATCATACATGGAAGCTACAATAAAACATTTAGATTTTTTGGATTAGTTTCACATGAGTTATTGATTTTTTAGGGTTTTTCCCTTAACCCTAGTTTTTTTATAAATCATGGGTCAAATGGATTACAAAAAATTGGAACATTTGATGGAGATTTTTAAAAAAATGCAAAATATTTTGTAAAAATATTATGTGGTAAAAAATAGGAATGTGGGAAAATAAGATATTAAATATGAAGAAGAAGAAGATGATGATGATGAAAAAGAGGATGAACATAATGATGATGAGGAGAGAGCTACAGAGGATTTAAGATGAGAGGTTTATGATTATGATGTGGAAAAAGAGGGAAAAAATAATTTTGATGATGGAAATGAGGAAGATCATGCAGGTTATTATGAAGAAAAAGAAATAGAGCATAATAATTCTGATGGAGAGGCTATAGATGGTGCATAAGGAGAGGTAGAGGATATTGAATAGGAAGAATAAGGATTGGATGATAAGGCTTCAAATAATTTGGATCTAAAGAAATCAAAGTCAATTTTTTAGTTTTATGGATACATTCAAAGAAGAAGTTTATTGTGTCTATAAACCCTAGTAGTAAGTATAAATTCATCAACATGGATGTATCCAAACATATATAGGTTCAAGTGAAGAATATTAAGGAGGCTCAAGTAGATGGTAAGAATATTTTAATTTTTTAATATTTGAAGCTCACTATGGACAAATAAGTTTTGAATTCATTTTTTCATGTTTTGGATATGAATGGAGTAGATATGGTTCTTGGATATCCATGGTTAGAAATTTTAAGAACAGTCAATATTAATGTTCAAATTTTTATGAAGTTTTGGTATAGGAAAAGGGTCAATTTACAAGATATCATAGTTGGAAAGGCAAAAATAACAACCAAGATAGAGCATGATGAAGATTTAAATGATGACATAAATGAAGAAATAAAAAAATAAAAAAATAACACTTCATCTACTCAAGAGACAAAAGAACCACCGAAGGAAAATGTGGAAGAGGTAGAAGAAAAGGTGGAAAAGGTCAAAATATCAAAATAATTGAGGTATATAGACACCCACATCATCATGAGAGTAAAAAACCATGGATTAATGTGAGGGAGTGTCATAACAACAATCACTTTGTCTATACATAAAATCAAAGTACCTATCACTAATGGCTATGCATGGAATCTAGAGAAAAAATATTATGGTTAAGTATGGAATCAAAGTAGTGAAACAACCTATATAACATGGAATCAGTGGGAAATAACTATGACTATGGATGGAATAATAACTACTATGGTCATAAATAAAATTAGAGTAATGTAATGGAATATAGTACATGGAATTAAAAGAGGAATAATTATGCATAGACACCAAGGCAACACAATTATGATCATGAATGGAATCAGAGTAGCATAATATAATTCATAAAAAAGATTGGAGATACATCACCTACCAATATCACATATGGATGGTTAGATTATCAATATTGGAAAAAAATATGCAATTATTTGAGGCACATTCATTATTTGGTTTCTTCGTATGTTTCAAAGATGAAACATGTCAAGGAGGGAAGGAATGTTATGTACCTAGGGATATGATATATTAATGTATATGCATTGATGGATATGAATACATGTGGCACACATCCCTTTATTTAGTTATATGGGTTGAAAATATTAGGATAAATGAGTAACCTATGGTATTAGTGCATTGGGTAATAGTCAGTCTACATTGGGATTAGGATTTTACCCATCCATTATTAGTTATAAATAGGTCTATGTAAAGGAGGTATATATCATTGTAAATGAATCAAGTGTTGAGTATTCTATTTGGTATAAGGATGTTGGAGGTTGTCCCCTTAAAGAGACATTGTAGATTTGTTCCTTCCTACATGAGTATTGTATGGTGTTGCCTTACTGTAAGGGTATTATTCTATTTCTACATATATTGAATATTTGGGTATATTGGTCCACCAATATATATTATGTATTATTTATCTTTATTATATTCTACATATTTATAATTATTTTAATCTATATCTTAACATAAAATGTGACCACTTGGATGCTTTTGAGTTTTGCTTGACCTTCACATTAGTGTAGTCAAATCTAGGTCATGGACAATCACTCTTTGTGAAATGGCAAAACCCTAGATTTCCATCTTTAATGTGACATTAGGGAAAAATGGGTTAGTGAGCATATGGTTTCAAGCTAACCCTAATGATGTCATTGTTAAAGGGAACTACTTACATACCCGATATTCTAGAAGAGGGCCTTAGACTAATGCAGTTCTCCCCTATATGTTGGATTGTGTGTGAATCATACAATATGTGAAAATCAAGTAAATTAGTGATGCAATTTGTAACTTCACAAAATTAAATCTTGGATTGTTCCTTTAGTATTTTTTACCTTTATATGTGTATTCCATATGATTGGTATGGAATAAGAATAAATAGGGAAGCTTTGTTCAAATAAATTCTCTTTAAATACTCTTTTGTCTGAATATTAGGTATTTGTAGGTTCCCTAGGTGAGGAGTGAATGAGGGTTGATCTTGTATTTATATCAATCCTTTTAGATTAATAAATCACTTAGGCCCACCATTAGGATATGTTTCATTTGTAAATTGGATGACTTTAGGGCACTAGACACTTGTGTTAGGACAAGACAATAACATCAACACTATTGTTTATCCCAAATGTCAATGTCTAAGGAGCAAGAGAGCAGGTGTAGGATTAGAACTTGAGGATATGGGAGATAAGTTCTTTTAAATAATTTTTTGGGAAAGATATTAGACTTAATTAATTAACATAAGATTGGTTAGACTAATAAATATAGGCCAAGAGGCATAAAGATAGAGCAAATGCAAGACTTGCAAAAGTGGGAAAGGTAAAGAACTGAGAGGAAAAACCAAGGTATGATTTTTCCAAGTTTATAAGACTGCGCTGATATACAATCATAAACTATCATCTACATGGCTATCAAGATACATTTTTTTATGTCATTTCTTATCTCTCTATGAAATTAGTATAAAAAATTGGATACAATTATTATATCTCTAGCATGTGTGAGATCAATTAAGTTAAGATTTTTTTATTCAAAAGAGTTCTATCTTAATTATGTTATTATTTCAAATCTAAATATATATAATGTTGTGTTTTTAGGAGCATGGTTAAGATCAATACGAGAAATTATTGATAGAAACAAAGATTGCATTACATTTGACCAGGAATACATTATCATTAAAATTTCAAAGGAAGGAACATATTTGGAACAAGACCACACAAATTAAAATCTCTCTCAAGAAAAGATATCAAGTATAATCTTAGAAAAATAATATGATACACTTTCTGATTATTCTATGCACAAATATGTAGCATTTTTTATGAAATATTATTCATTTAATGTTCATCATAGATTATTATCATCATATTGAGATCATCAGATAGCTTTAAAATTTTCAAACCTTTTAAAATAAAATACAAAAATAATTCAAATATAAAAATTAAAAAAAATCAAATAATCAATAAAATAGAAAAACATTAAAATACATAAAAAAACAAAAATATGTAGAATTCACGTATTGACTAGTATTTTCATATATGTTATTTATTTTATATTAATATATGGTATATATTTTCCTTTTTATGCACATATATTTTTTATAGGTACTTGAATGTGATACAAACATATACTAGATACAGGATACATGAGTATACAAATGTTGGACCTTTTCTTCACTTATGTTGTACACTACATTAAGGGCATATGCTTCATTGATCACAATTGATACAAGTTAAATTCTTTTATGATAAATTTACATTATCACATTGTGATTATATGCTAACACTTATGCATATTTATAATCAATTTTACATCTTACATTGTGTACCAAATATTCTTATGCTAGTTTCTTATATGTCACTTATTAATCTTATCACATTGTTTCCTTAAGTATACTTCATTTTTGTTGCCTTTATTTCATTATGGAACACTTGAATATGCTCCTTGTTTATTGGCCACAATGCCACTGAGTGTTATTTATTTAGTGTGTAGTCATTCAAACATATCATCCCTTTGAATGTGTGGCATTTAAACATGCCCCTTATTTGTAGTATCCTTAGACTCCTTTTGTGTGACATTGATTGTTCTTGTGTGCGTGATTAATTTTTTATTGAGATTATTCTTGTTACTTATATATGTTTGTATTAGCCATACCTTACATATTATGGATTGTTTTAATTATATATTGAAAGCTTATATGTTTGTTTACTACATTATTGATACAATTATGACATGGTTATCTTATTATTTTGAGATAAGATGACTACTATATTTTATTACTGTCACCTCAAGGGGGGCACATATTAGTGGGTTCATGTCATAGAGACATGAATCCACACACTCATAGTTGGAATAATTGGTAGAATTTGATACAATTCACATGATCCACATATACACTTGGGACATAATCTTATGCATTTATCACCAATTTTAATAGATTTTGGATAGAGGTTTTTATATTTGTGATAGAAATTATACATGATTTATATAGAAAAGACTAATTTTTTATAGATACTTTAGATTAAAATACATTATAGGTGAATATGCCATGAAAATGAAACAAACCATATATACATATTCATATTATGCATCACTTATAACAAATTTGATGAGGGGAATGAACAAGATTCATTATGTTTAACCCTTTTTAATCTATGTATATGTTTAGGGTTTAAGTGGTAGAATAGCCTATACACAAGGATGAATAATAATATTACAGATCAGGCCAATTAATTAAAAACTTGTATAAATGAATATTTATAGTAAAAATTGTGATATAGACTAAATATAGAAATTACAATCAAAATAGTAGTTTGATTTCATAAACACAAAAAAGAGATTATACTTATCTTATCTATAAATGCACAAGAATATATGAGAATAATGGAGGTTAAAATAAGTAGGAATAAATTGGTATCCAATTATCATATTATGGAAGTTTTATTTATGGAGGCTTGGATACTTGCATCAGCCTTGAGACACTTTTATCAATGTAGGGATCCTAATCCTAGTGGAACTATTTGGTATGTAATACTCATTATATTATAGAGTAACCACTAGAGATATTTAGGTTTTTTACCACATTTTTACTACTATATTTACTCATGAACATAGGCTTTTAATGATTGTTTGTGAATAAAACCCTAGATATTCACCTTAGGTCTTTGTACCTTTCCAAAAATGGGCTAGTGGGGTTATAATATTGAGTTGACCTCAAGGATCCATTTTTTAATGAGCATTGCCTACATATCCAATACTCCAAGTATGGTCTCATACATATGTAGTTATACCTTAGGTGTTAAATTATGTGTGAACAAGGGTAAAATATACTCTATGGAAGGGTATGCAATGATATAGCTTGTAACTTGATAGATACTTACCATGGGATATTATTTGAGTGCTTCAGACTTGTAATATGGCTACTCTTACAATTGATATGAAAATAGGAAATAATATAAAAATATAACTCATATAATTGATTGAGTGAGATTGAATAGGTGATTTATTAGTATTTACTAGATGATTAATGAGTTTTCCTAGATTTGTATTTATACCACACATTTTGAAAATCTCTCATGGAAAGGTTAGATAAAAAAAGGGATTGACCTATTTGATTTGAAAATTTTGAAAATTAGATGAATTTTCAATACTATACACTTGATAAGAATATAGACACTTACGTAGATGGAAGGGTCCCTATGTGGGATGCAAGTATCTAGTAATCTAAGAAGCCATTGATAATATGAAATTGACTATGAAGGATATGTTGGCTAGATATTTTTCAAGTTGAAAAAAGTACCTAGGCAATTACAAGATTAAATCCCCTTCATTTAATGATGAATCTCCTATATGATTATGTCTATTTACTTCTAGTTATTTATTGTTCTTAGTTATTCACAAATTATATAGATTATCTGAAAGTTGTCTTATTTATGGGGGTATTACTTTAATCACAAAGTTCATGAACCATAATAAGGTGATTTTGTAGCAAGTAAGTAGCTATTTCAGAGAATGTGTAAATACATTTTGGGAAATTAAGAGTGGAAAAATAGAACATGTGAAAAGAGAGAAGTTGTACTTCATAATAAGCTATTTTAAATATCTTATTGAATTTGTGAAAGTAAATAAACATTAAAAAAAAGACAATATTTTTATCAAATGATTAATAAATACTAGAATTCACATTTAGATTTAAAGATAACACAAATTTTATCATTTAAATCTTCAAAAAACCACCAAATGATATCCTGAGACGTAAATTTCTATAGAAAACAACTTCTTTCTCATTCACTTTGAACCAATTTCATACAAAAAAATACTCAAAAATATAAACACAAAGTCTTAGATTGCTTAAATTTTCTTGCTTTAGTTATAATTTCTATATAAAAACTACCATCCCTTTAGTATGAAAGCCTACACTTATATTTATATAAAAATAGATGTCAAAATCAAATAGGAAACAACTCCTTCAAAACCCATGTGCTATGCTAAAACTGGGAACCATTGAGAGGCGTCTTCCTAGAATTTCTCCTATGTGGCATGTAACAGATGATGACATCTATCACTTTTTGGTCTCCTTATTTGAATCAAATAAAAACTCCTTGCATGTAGCATAAAGCTTGCTTAAGTAATTTTATTTTATAGAATGACTTCAAGTAATGGCATTTAGCCAAATTACTTGAGTCTTACATTTTACAAAGTAACTTACTTTTACAAGTAATTTGGATTACTTAAAAATTAATTACTTGAAACAAAATTTTATGATACATTTGTGAAAAGAACAAAAGAAAGTAGAAGAAGAAGAAGTCATTTGAGAAGAGAAGTAATAAAAACCATTCCAATTCATGAACTTTTGATCTATAATTCTCCCTATACTTGATGTGTTGAGACATCATGAGTTGGCATACTACTTCATCTATCTTGGCAATTGATTTCCTTTCCATTACATATCTTAGTAGCTCCATTTTCCAACTCCTTACAATAACCTTTTACCTTCATGATATCAAGTCCTGATTTTTTTTAAGAAACTCATTGAAAGTAATAGGGTATCACAATCTCAAGAGGTTATAAGTATTTCTCAAGTATTAAGCATTCAAAATTCCAGGTAAGTAATAGGCATGGACAACTTTAGGTTTCTCTTAGCTAGTTACTTGAGTTTGGTATTCCAAGTAAGTAGTGAGTCATGAAGAATATAGGTCTCTTAAGGGTAGCTACTTCAAGTTTATTTAGGCAAGTAACTCAAGTTAGGAAACTAAAGTATAAGTAATAAGCAATTATAGTTCTCATTTCCACTTGGGTAGTCCTACTGGTTTTTTAGACTACTTCACTTAATTTTGATTTTGGGAGTTAAGGCATCCTCACAATATTGAGTTGGTCTTGACTAGTGAGTACTTCAGGTTCATAAACCTCCATTACTTCTACTTGTGGATTTGGATAAGTAAAGTAATTTTAAAACCTTGATTTTATTTAAGTAGTGTTCTATGGGTTTTTAGGACTACTTTATTTATCTTTTGATACGAAGTAAAGCTATTTGGTAATTCTAGTTTAAACTAGATAGTGCAACTCAGACTTACAGGGCTAGTTTTTTTCTTGTTTAATAAGTTAATTAGCTTGGACAACCTGAGTTGTATTGGAAATGAACTCATATACTTGTCTTTTTGAACTTCTTTGATAGATGGGAAAATGGTTTTTTTTAGAATGACCTAGGCAAACATTTTCAAACCTTCTGGATCAATTTGAAGCAATTAGAAATGAAATAAATTGTAGTGAAGACTAAAAGAATCTAAGTATTATTTAGGAGACTAAGGTTTGACAAGGAAAACTAACTCACATAAGGCAAAAAAAAAAATTAAAAGGGTTAATCCAAAATTTCTAAGTGTGAAATTTTTGAGACATCAGCTAGTTCTGACTGAGGACATCTTTGTTTTAATCTAAAAGAGTGAAACAAAGGTGAGATCCTAATATCTCTAGTTTTCAGTCTTGTCTTTTGGGTACAGTGTTTTTTAAAAACTCAATCACAAAAAATACAACACAAACAAACAAACAAACAAAAAGAAAATATAACCAAATAAAAGAAACACTAAAAACTTTAATTATATCATATAGGTGTTACCTTGTTTCTCAATTCTTGTAAAGCTTCAAGTGCTACCCATTGTAAGGAAGTTGTAATTCACCCTTGCCTCTATCATAAACTAACCTACCTCTTTGCTTGCAATTTTTACTTGTACCATAATTTTAAACTTCATGTGCACTCATTATTGAAAATTTATCTCTATCATATGGGCTATAGATGCCCCAACATACTACTATTAAACCTAGATTCTTACCTTATTTTGACAAGACTTTCATACTTACTACAAAGATAAATATAACTACTTGAATGTCTACTTCAATTTATTACCCTGCTTTCATGAATGCTTCATCTTTATGTTCTTTATTTTATTTCGTGTGACCCTCAACTATTGTAATTGAAAGAGAAAAATGAGTTTCACATATAAAATAATATATTTCACACTATATTTCATTAATCATATTGTTATAAATATCTATGAGAGTGTTTCCTATAAATTAGGAAACAAACTTTGTCCCATAGCAAAACCATACATGAATATGGTTTCAACCAATATAACCATATAATAATAAAACAACCTTTGTTGCTTTATTATCTTAATCATATAATAACCTATTTTAATAATTAAAAAATATATTACTCACATTAATAATTTACCATATGTAAATTACTAATCACCATGTGAGTATTAACCATAGATTTCCTAACATTCCCCCCTTAGTGTGAAAATGGTATATTAATATTTAGACACTTATCTGTAGTACATTCACCCCTTGTAGCATGCCATATTTGGCTCATAACCTTGATACAAAGAGATCCCTACTCCTCCCATGGTTTTATAGGTTTACCACAAACCTTGACATGAACATGCCCCATCAATTGTCCACCTCATGCGATTTTCTAGATTCTACCACAAACCCTTCCAAGATCCATGAACTAACTTAAATTGATGATTTTGTTTGCCACTATTCTTGTACATCAAGGAAATATATAGGAAACAACATAAAAATCACAAATCTAAAGAATAAAAATCACACTAGAAAATATATCACATTACATCTATGAGAACACAAAGTTCTCAATTATAGCCACTATTGTCGATCATTGCCACTCAATATTAAACAATAAAGGAAACTACACTACTACTAGAAGTTACCCTTAAATTTATTCAATTTATCATAGAATGGAAATAAAATATTGAAGATATGTTTCCCCCATAATGTGAAATTTCCATAAGAACACTACAAATCAAATTATACCATATTGCATACTACTAATCAGATCTTGTTATCTTGGATCTTTCTGCACATGGTTACCAATGCTATTGAGCATATTCATCTAAATAACCATCTTCTAATGAATTATAATAGTTAGAGGATCACCATAGTCAGAGGATCTCTACAGTCATTTACTCTCCAATACAATTATTTTCTAATATCCATAAACCACATACTACTGAAATTAAGCACAAAAAAATAATTAAAAGCACACTACTTATGTACATATATCACCAATAACTAGTGTGTCCCCATCATTGGTGACTAATGAGAGGTCACTAAAATACCCCCAACCTTTGTGCATACTCTATCCTCTAGTTAGATGTTGCTAACTCAGTTTGATCTGACTTTCAATAATTTTGAATAATTCACCCCCACAAGATGGATGTTGCATACAAGCAAAAATGCATCCAGTAAATTTTTTTATTTTTGGAATTTATGACTTACTAAGGCTCAATGGGTTGTAAAACTAGTCAAAATTATACATGAGCCCATAACAAGGAGATGCACATAGGATGGCCAAAAAAATTATTCTATAAACTTGGTATTTTTTGAAAAAAAATTAAAACCAATGTGATGGGGATGGAAAAACAAGCACTTTTGTTAAAAAGGGAACTCAATTTTGAGTTACCACACAAAAGTTATTAAGATTTCAATTTCCTATAAAAAGACCCAATTTAATTAAAATTGGCTTAATGATTTAAAAAAATTCAAGATGGAGAGCAAATTTATCATGTGACCACTTGTTGGAATTGAAAGGAAATGATGATTCTAAAAACATTAATGGCCAAAATAACTGGTGCCAAAAAATATTAATTTGGCCAAAAATGTATTAATTACCCTCAATTTGCAATTATTTAAGCAAAAATTATAGAAAAATATTTTTTTTAAAACTATAGTTTTGTAAAAAAATAAATAATCAGCCAATCAGAAATAGATGTGGGAAGGCAAGTAACTCATGGTTGATTTTGAGTTGAAGTGACTAGAAATGATTTGTTCATAGCTTGATAACTAGAGCTTTAATTTTTAAACTGTTAAATGCATCAAAAAAATTGTTTCCATAGCTTTGTAATGATACTAATTTTTTTTAATTTCATTTTATGATCTAAAATCTATTCTTGACTTAGTTTGACACCTAAATCAGCTAAAAATAATACTTTTGTTTCTCTGATAGCTACAATAATTTATACATGACCAAATCCTTCTCTTGACTACTAGAGATATGAATGCACAACACTAAATACATGGCCAAGATAGAGGAGACAAAGTAAAGGAAACAAAACTATTCTAAACTCATTTAATAGAAAATTCATACATAAGAGCAAGTACAACATTGCTCCTTTGGTTACATTCAAAATTCCATCATGATGAGATGATTAAAACACTCTAATAAAGACACCCACTTTGGTGTGAAATGAAAGAGAAAAATAATTTTCACATAAAAAATAATATATTTCACATTATATTTCATCAATCATATTTTTACAAATATTTATGAGAGTGTTTCCTATAAATTAAGAAACCAACTTTGTCCCATAGTAAGACCATGCCTGAATATGGTTTCAACCAATTCACCTATATAATAATAAAACAACCTTTGTTTTTTTATTATCTTAACCATATAATAACCTATTTTAGTAATTACACAATATATTACTCACATTAATAATTTACTATATGTAAATTATCAATCACCATGTGAGTACTAACCATAGATTTCCGAATAACAACTTGTTCTTCCTCTTTTTCTTCCATCTCATCACCTTGTAATGCTTGTTCAAGTGTTGCTACTTCTACCTCTAATTGCTCACTATTTTTATATACAAACTTATAATCAAATTCCAAACCTTTGTCCATCATTTGTATTTCATTTTCTATGCCTTCTATGAGGCTTTCAAATTGATCTCTTTCTTTTTTATCATTACCATCACTTAGCTAGCTATAACCATCTTCTTTCTCTTATTTCACATGTATCTCTTCCATCTCAAAGTGTTGTTTGTATTCTTCTACTTGATTACTTGGATATTCACTCAAACTATATCTCATTATTTCTCTCTTGAGTTGCTTACAAAGTAAATTATTTTGTCTTCTTTCATCCCTCATGGTTCTAACATTTAAGTCTTATTTTTCTTGATGTGGTCAATAATGTCAAAAGAAGGGGTAGACATATACATAGTAGGATTAGCCTCAGAAGTATGAGTGACCTTCTTATGAGGTTGAGAATAAGATGCTACATATTTATCTTTTAGGGCAAGAGAAGTGGGTAAAGGACTAAATTTTTTGAGCATGCTAACATCTGACCCAGGGTCTTCTTTCTCTTTCCCTTGTTACTTGGAAGTTTTTTCACCAACTTGTTAAGTTTGTGATTTTGTAAATACTAAAAAATAATTGTTATGATCATCCTAAATCGTTTCTTCATAGTCATTTTATAATTCATATTCTATATAGTAGTTATTGGAGTCATCAGTAGGATCTATAAAATCATCCTCTTTAGCAAGACTTTAAGCAATATCGTAAGCCATCTGATCTTCAAATATACAGTTGGTTTTGATTATTGAAATTTTGTGTAGGTGCATTCTTATTAGGAACAACATGAAATCCTTGAGTTATTTTCCATTTGACTTGTATCAAGTCATTATCTAACTTCTATAATAGGGGATTAGTAGTCTGTAATCTGCTTGAAGTAGAAGAGCCTCCCTTAGAAGTTGTTTTCTTGATCTTTCTAGCCATTATAAGGTCATATTCAACCTCTGTAGTAATATTTTGAATTATTTATAAGTCAATAGGATGTGCTCTACACAACTGATAACTAACTTATGGTAACTAATCATTGATGAATAAGCACTTTTGATTATCTCTAGTGAGCAGAGTAACTTGAGGGATTTTATAGAGTAATCTATTAAACTGGGTAATGAAATATTTCATATGTTCATGTGATTCATTTTTGATTTGAGTGAGTCAGGTGAGAAATATATATGAATCTTTAGTAGCTTTGAACCTTTTCTTTAATTTATCACACATAGTGGCCCAACTTATTATAATTCCAGGAGATAAATGGTAAAACCATTCTATAACTAAGTCATGCAAGGTCTCAATGAAGAGTTTGACTGAGACATCTTCAGGTTCATTGTCAATTATTCCATAGGCTACAAATAAGGCATCCAAGTGCTCATCTATATTTTATTTTCCATCACCCATGAACTTTGGAAAAAAAATTATTGACCCCTTTGACAAGTCATGGAGAGGATGAGTCAGATTCATAGGTCTAATTTTTGACCCCCAAGGGATAAGAATTGGTTGTGCCATTCTTCTAGGAATAATCCAACCAACTATAACATAATTCTTCAAGAATAATCCATCTAACTAAACCTTTCTTTTGGACATGCAATAACTCAAGAAAAGCAATATGTCTATTCTTAATAGGTCAAGCCAACTTCACAAAGGATGCATTTTAAATAAATAAGCACACCATTACTTTGAATGAAGTGTTTTAGATGGTGGTTTGAAAAACATGAAACTTTTGGAAAACTAAACATTAACTTCACCTATCTTGACTTGAATAAGTAATCTATTTTTGGATTCTTGGAGTTTAGTTCATCATTCCCTAGTGGAGTAACTAGAAACTATTGAATAGATATTTTACAAACTGACAAAAGTACCTAGGAAATCATGGGATTAAATTAACTTAATTTAATAGTGAATCTCCCATATTTTTATGTATATTTACTTATAATTATCTATTGCTATCATTTATTCACAAATTATACAAATTATATGCAAGTTATCTTATTTCTAGGGGTATTACTTTAATCACAGAGTTCATGAACCATAACAAAGTGATTTTTTAAAAAGTAAGAAATTTTTTCATAGAATGTGTAAAGAAATTTTGGGAAATTAAGAGTGGAAAACTATAACATGTGAGAAGAGAGAAGTTGTACTTCACAATAATTAGTTTTATAGATATTATTGAATATGTAAAAGTAAATAAATATTCAAGAGATGATAATATTTTTAGCAAAGGACTAAGAAAGATTGGAATACACATTTAGATTTAAAGATAATACAAATTTTATCATTTTAATCTTCACAAATCCACCAAATGATCTCTTGAGATGCAGAGTTACATAGAAAACAACTTCTTTCTCATTCACTTTGAACCAATTTCATACAAAATAAAAACTCAAAAATCTAAACACAAAATTTTAGATTGCTTAAATTCTCTTGCTTTAGTTACAATTTCTATTCAAAATTTACCATCCCTTTGGCATGTAATATTACACTTATATTTATACAAAAACATATGTCAAAATCAAATAGGAAACAACTCCTTCAAAACCCATGTGCTATGCTAAAAATAGGAACCATTGAGAGGCATCTTCTTGGAAGTTCTCCTGTGTGGCATGTGACAGTTGATGATGTCTAGCACTTATTGGTCTCCTTGTTTGGATCAAATGCAAACTCCTTGCATGCAATGCAAATCTTTCTTAATTAATTTGATTTTACAAAATGACTTAAAGTAATGGTGTTTAACCAAATTACTTGAGTCTTACATTTTACAAAGTAACTTACTTTTACAAGTAATTTGGATTACATAAAAATTAATTTCTTGAAACAAAATTACTTATGATACATTTGTGAAGATAAAAAAAGAAAATATAAGAAGAATAAGAATTCATTTGAGAAGATAAGTAATAACAACCATTCCAATTCACAAAATTTTCATCTACACTTTTCCCTATACTTGATGTGTTGAGACATCATGAACTAGACTGTTGCTTCATCTATTTGGCAACTTATTGCCTTTTTGTTTCATATATCAGTAGCTCCATTTTCTAAGTCCTTATAATAACATTTCACTTTCCTAATATCAAGTCCTACCAAACTCTAATAAACTCATTGAAAGTAACATGGTATCACAATCTTGAGAGGTTATAGGTATTTATCAAGTCTTAATAATTCAATAATCTGGGTAAGTAATAGGCATGGATAAATTTGGGTTTCTCTTAGCTAGCTACTTGAGTTTGGGATTCCAAGTAAGTAGTGAGTCATGAAGAATCCAAGTCTCTTGAGGACAGCTGCTTCAGGTTTGTTTAGGCAAGTAATTCGAGTTGGGAAACCCAAAGTAGAAGTAATATGCAATTGCAATTCTAAGTTCCACTTTGGTAGTCTATGGGTTTCTTGGATTGCTTCACTTAATTTTTCTTTTGGGAATTAAGTATCCTTACAATCCTGAGTTGGTCTTGACTAGTGAGTACTTTGGGTTCGTAAACCTCCATTATTTCTACTTGTGGCTTTGGGTAAGTAAAGTAATTCTAAACCCCTAATTTGATTTAAGTAGAGTTATATAGGATTTCAAGACTAATTTACTTAGATTTTGATGTGAAGTAAAATTGTTTGGTGATTCTAGTTTGAACTAGACAGTGCAACTCAAACTTGAGGGATTACTTTTATTCTTGTTTAATAAGTTAAGTAGCTTGGAGACCCTGAGTTGTATTGAAAATGAACTCATATACTTAGTTTTTTGAACTTATTTGATAGATGGGAAAATGGGTTTTATGAGAATGACACAGGAAAACATTTTCAAATGTTCTAGAGAAATTTGAAGCAATTATAGTGAAGACTAAAATAATCTAAGTCTTATTTAGGGGATTAAGTTTTGATAAGGACAACTAACTCACATAATACAAAAGACAAAAAATTTAAAAGGGGTAACCCAAAATTTCTAAGTGTGAAATTTTGGGGACACCAAGATATATATTAGGTTTTAGGCCTTATGTATAGTACAAGATATTTAGGTCATCACAGACCTTACGATAAGCAATTAAGTAGTGTGAGATGGTTAATATGAACCTTTTAAAATACAAGAACTCTATAACTAAAGGGTATAGCCTTAATAGGTCTTTTTGAAGTATAAAAGACTAATATTATATATAAATCATATTTTATTATCTACAATCTCCCTCATTTAATATAGTAACACATAAGGATGAAATTATTAGTTTAAATGAAACAAATGTTTACCTAGGTGTGTATAACACACATTGCCTTTTATTGAGACACTCTAAGTATTTTTATAGTGTATGAACTATAAATAAGAGCATGTTATAGTGTAAATCATTGCATATAATCTTAAATTTTATATTATTGAAATAATTGAAAAGAAAGAGAGTAAGGAAGGATTATACCTATGTGTTGATGCAAGCATGTTTCCCCTTGGTACTTTGAGTTATTAAATATGCTTCATTATGAAGCATTAGAGCTGAGAGAGGTTAAAAATAAATGTCAGATGTTTTAAGAGGGATATTAGAAGGTAATTATTCCCCTAATTTGGTGCAAGGGTGAGTTATGACATGGCCATTGATATCATTACATCTCAATCACATAACTCAAGTGATAGTACAATAAAAGCCAAGTTAAGTGGTATAACCAACTCAACCTATGAAATTAAAGTAGTGTTAGGCCATTGAGAGTGTTTAATCTCAACCACGCTACTAAAATGATCAAACTTATACATAAATAAATAGTACTTCCTAGTAAAGTATCAATACTTCTTGGTAAATAAGTTTGAATGTGTATTTGTAATTTTTGGTGAACTTGCATGGAATATTCACCTCCAATGTTTCTAAAGATGAATCATATATCAAATTATAACCTCTTATCTATAATAGTGTATAATATATATCATAAATCTGAAAAAAAATGTCCCAAATCTATAACAATCAGTATAATGTGTATAGGGTTTTAACCCAAGTATATAGTTGAATCACGTAAATTGTAATAAAATTTTGGAAATGATAATAATTATATAAGTGTGGAGTTCATGTATATATTACATTCCCATATATTATTCCAACACTTTTGAGGTGAAAAAATGGAATTAGGTAGTTACCTTACCTTAAGAGGATAAGTTAAATATATAATTAGTGTATGAATAATGTAGCATATATGAGTAGGATGTATAAGTAGATATATAAATAAAGATCACAATAGGTGATCACAAAAATCCATAATATGCATGATATAGATCATGGAAACATATAGAAATTAATAGTACAAGATCATAAAATAATCAAACACACACAAGAGAACTTAATGTCACACAAAAGGGATATAAGGAGACTACAAACAAGGGTCATATTCAAATACCC
Organism: Torreya grandis; assembly: GCA_037957365.1. Lineage (NCBI taxonomy): Eukaryota > Viridiplantae > Streptophyta > Pinopsida > Cupressales > Taxaceae > Torreya > Torreya grandis. The sequence continues at coordinate 1,506,301 of JARHVA010002334.1, forward strand.
CACACTTGAAGGAGTGACATATTAAAATGTATAAATATTAAAATAAAAAAGCATCCAATGGCATAGGGGCCAAAAAATGTAACATATTCAAACATTCCATAAGTAAGATAATAGAAAGTAAGAAAAGGACATTCAAGGAAGTGACAATGTGAAGTATAAGCAACCAACATAAGCATATCATACTAGTCCTTACATATATGTGTTGCAAAAAATGTCATGTAACATATCATATCAAGTACATTATTGAACATTTAATCATGAATATAGACATGAGTAGGTGTTAGTATATAATCTCAACATGATAATGTATAAATGATCATAAAATAATATACCATATATCAATCATGATCAAGAAAGTGGATACCCATAATGAAGTTTGTTATGAGAGAAGAGGAAAGGTCCAACATTTATATGTGCAAGTATAATGGGTTTGGTGTATTCATGTATCACACTTACGTATGAATAAAACATATATGTGTATGTATATAATGAATGATATGTTATCTACTAATATAAAAAAATATATATAGATTATGAGGAGATAGTAAACATGCACATGTTGAATATTTTTGCATTTTTAAATTTATTTGATTCTTTTTTCATTTTCTTGAATATTTGGTTTAAATAAAAATAGTTGGAATGTTTGATTTTATTTGGTTAATGTACATCTAATGGATCACATTTATCATGATCAGAGTGTTTTTAGTGAAAACTACTCATAGCATGATCCTCTTATCTCTATATTTTCTTAATAGAATTGACATAACCATCATGCGGTATGTGAACCCATCTTCCCTTATAGGAAAATGAAATAACTTTTTGGTTTTGATTTATATTAGCTTTTATTTGGTATAGCCAAAATGTACCCAATGTAAAACTATGTTAAGTTGTATAGGGTATGACCCACACTTTCATTTGGACAACACATGGATCACAAACAAGTCGTTATATTAGGTATCCTAATGAGTTTTTCCAACTTATTTTATGATGCAAGTATTTTATAATATAGCCTAGTTGTGATAAATAGATTTCATGAAAAAAATGTTTATTTCTCTATATGATAAATATGGTTATGATGAAAATAAGCTCCACCCATCATTAGTGTAATTTTTAAATTATTTTGGCAAGGATGATTATTGTTTAATTTAATTTTAAATGGTTGTGGAGTATGTCTAGCTAGTATTGGTCTTGTATTGAGCAACTTTTTCAAAGGTGTCATATAAATATTTGTAATTTCAAATTGTTTTTCATTAAATTCACTTGGAAATTCATTCCCATTATATGTATCATAAAAAAATCATTTTTACTTTGTAGGAGATAGATTTAATTCTTTATTATATTTGAGTAGGAAACACACATATCTATGCACATACATATATAGGTGGGTAAATGAGGTATACCATTTATGTAATTCTATTTCCTTTAGTGGAGGAGTAAGACCTCTATTAAATAAAAACTGTAGTTCCAAATATGAAGGTTGATATGCTAAGGAATATGATGCATTTTTAAATAGAATAAAATAATCTTAAATAGATTCATCATCATGTTGTTTGAAGTTTTGAAATGTTCCAATGTAATTTTTAGAGCATTGTGTATATTAAAAGTCAAGAAGAAAACACATTCTAATTTCTTAAATTTATTTAAGGAACCATTTGATATACTCTAAAACTAATCATAAGCTTCATGTATAAGTCTCATATATAATTATTTTAACAATATTCTTCAATTTTTAGCCAAATTTTCAAATGAATATACATATTTAATGATATATTTGGAAGAATTTTAATGGCTAAAAATCAAAGGTAATAGTGGCATGAAAAACTCTTGTGGATAAGCATATCCAAATACACATTTTACAAGAGGTTGATTTTGGATAGTATTATCATTAGTATTAGTAGTGTAGGATAATGCTTTTTACTTTGAGAAGTAAGACTTGCCTTTGGAGATTTCTTAAGTTACTTATTATAGAATTAATTTATACCATTGGAGAAAGTTCTTTAGTCTCTATCCAACTAATCCATAAAATGGGAAAATACTGACGTTATGGGTATCCTATCATGAGCTTGAACCTCTAGAGAGGGTCAGTTCCCTTGGATCTATCACCTAAGCTAATATCTTTATTGGAAAAGGGAAATAAATTGATAATAATTCATAAAACATGTAAAATAAGGTGATGCACCAATGTTTTGAACACTTAAAATTATAGAAGACACACTATCAGACACTTTTAAGCCTAAAAATATCATTTCACTCACTCTTTGATCAACTTTCACATAAGTATTTCACAAAAAGGCATGAGCTAGCTATCAATCTAGCATGGGAAGGGATATCTCAGGTCTTTTCCACTCAAAACCAATAAATAAACTACCTATGGCATTTATAATGACCTGTGAAAGCTAAAAAACACTTCATGAAGGTGAGAAAACTTAGACAGAGGCAAAGTAAATTAGACATTCACTTAACCACATCAATGAATTCATGAAACATACTTTGATTCCACTTGTGAATAGAGGAATTTAGTCTTTTATTGCATTAAATATGTGTTGGATTACTAAAATTTACATAGCCTATGCATGCCAAAATTATATAAATCCTTTTTCATTGGGGGAGAAATGGGAGATATATAAGAAAAGGGGAAGAGAGAGAGAGAGAGAGGGAAGCAAGTAAATAGAAATCAATAACTGAGGCCCAACCACTTTTTGATCAATTATAATTAATACTACCTCTACAAATTAACTTTCATGAGCTCCAAATATCTTTCAAGCCCTCTCATTGGCTTAGAAACACACTAGACAATAAGAACTTGTTGAGAATGATGAGTCATGATCCATTCAAAAGGGGAAAGTCCCCAAAGACTTTGAAACTTCATTGGATGTTTCACTTGCCTTTATTAACTTCCAAAATCTCCATATTCTTAATGATCTTATAGAACCATGCTTCATCTCAATATTTCCTTACATTATCAAACAATCAACTCATTCACTAGTGTCCCTTCTAACATTACTTTTATAGTCATAACTTTGCTATTACTCTAAACCCTAAACATAGATCCACTATAGATGAAAACCAATTTAACTTTTGGTTTTTATATATTCATAATTTCAAATGAAGATCCACAAGCTACTTGGTCTCTTAATCATAAACAAGATGTAAGACTTATGCTTGAGGGATTTTGAGAGGTTTAATTAAGCTTTGATGGTGGCATATAATTTTTTAGGGTTTGCTTCTGGTAACCTAGATCATATTTTGATATCACATTTATACCTTTACATATTTGGGTGGAAAAATATTTTGATTTGATGTGTCTACCTATGTGGCATTTCCTTGAACTGCTTACTTCATTTTTAAAACTAGATCATGGTGACTCAAACACATGTCTTCTTCCTGTGCCCCCTAGAACTTGATCAAATTTGCTCCTTCAATCTTCTTAATAGTCTCTTGGATTTGAATTTCAATGTTAGCTATTGATCTTTGATCTGTATATGAGATTGTGACACCTAATAGATTTACATGCCCTCTATAGATCCTTTTATCAGTCTTCATTTAGTTAATGTGCTTATGTCACATGGTGGCCTTATATGCAATTTGAGCTCATTAAATTTTATACCTTGATCTACACCATCAATCCACTTCTACATGGTTGAATGTGCACCATAGATTTATGATCTACCATACAATTAAATATAAGTCATCAATTTACTTGGGAGTTCACTATGATCGAGACACATGACACCATTAATTTCATTCTTATGATCCTCTAACATTTTGACCTTGTGCTTTCCATCAATATTTTATTGGAGGATTGAACACATGTCATAGATCTAGATTGACTTATTAACCCTAACTATCACTTGCATGCCATTGATATGCTATTTGGACTTCCAAGATCATGACACTTGGTAGCCCTACATTTAACTTGAAACTTATTAAAGAATTTTGAATTAAAATAGCTATTTCTTGTGTCTTTAATTTTATGTCCCCTAGCACATCCCATACTACTAGATCATCTTTGAAGGCTTATATCTTGAGATAGGAAACATTCCAAGACACCAAACTTGTAGGGGATATTCATGGCACAAAATACATCATTTTCATGAAATTATTCAACCTTGGGTGATTTCCCAATTATGATTATTATATGCACAACTAAACTAACATATTCATTCTTGCATGACATGTTGAGATAGTCTGGTTTCTTTAGGCTTGTGTTAATCATCTTTCTCTCTTCAAAAACCTTGATCCTCAAACCATGGTTGTAGATGGAGATTACTCAAGATAAAATAGTCCAAATATGACCCATCAAGGCACTTAATGAACTACTGAGACATTTTTCAAATCTCCTTCATGTCCTTGAATGCTCTAATACCCTTGAAACCTATTGGATCCTTCACTTGCAATTCTAGACCTATTTTAGGCTTATTTCTAAAAAATCACCAAATTCACCTTAAAGATTTCTTAAAGTGTTTCAAAATATTTTAAGTGACATGTGATAAGGTCATGAATTTTGTCCTTTCCTTTCACCATTGGATCACCTATTCAATAAGGGCTCTACCCAGCTTCTCACACCATACCAGGCAAAAGTTTCTTATGTAGGCCAAAACTAGCCAACATTTCTAAAAACATGACTAGGAAGCATGCCTACTATGCTTGAGAACCAAAAAAATTACATGAATCTTTGACTCATAAAAAATGACAAATCTGATCCATGATTTCAAGGAACCTATTGACTTGAAATAAGACAACTATTCCACCAAGATAAGGAAAGAAACACACAAAATAAGAAAGCTAATCTAAACAAAGCAAGTGTACAAATAAAGAACTTATTTGTGACAAAACACAAACAAACTAATGTACTATAGTAACATTTATATTAAAACAAACAAACAAATTATGTATAAGAAACTTATCTCTTCAGTAACAATGTTTTAGATGTATCCTATTAACTAGGATAGGAAGCTCCTCACCATCCATATTTTCAATTTCGAAGGCATTATGAGATTTTTAGCTGGATTTTGTGTATAGACCACTCCAAAGAGATTCAAACTTTATATGTCTTCCTATTTTATCTCTATCCTCATCCCACATAAGGACCAAATCTCTTTCTTTGAGACTTTGTGAAGAAGCTCTCTTGTCAAAGGCTCTCTTCACTTATGCTTGGTGGATTTCCATGGCCAACATGGACTGATCTTAAACCTCTTATAGCTCCATAATATTATCATATCTTATCTCCATTGGTTCATTTTCTAAAAACTCTAGTTGATGCATTAGTTTTAAAGTAGAAAATTCAAGAGAAATAGGTAATCTTGCTTCCTTACCATATACTAGCTTGATTGGAGAGTTGGCTATTGATATTTTATAGGTGATCTTATGATCCCATAGAGATGATTTCAACTTGAGATGCAATGACCTATAATTATATTCAATATTCCTTTTTATGATCTTTCACAAGTTCTTATTTGTGGACACAGCAAGACCATTACCTTGTGGATAGTAGTTTGATAAAGTGATAAGATAAACACCATGTTGAACAGCCCATCGACTGATCCTAGTCTCCATAAAGGCCATACCATTTTCATAAATAATAGTTTAAAGAACTCCAAATATATAAATCAAACCTTCATAGAAATATATAACATTTGATTCATTTACTTCTTTCAATGATATTGCTTTTATCTATCTAGTGAAGTAATCCATAGTAGTTAGTATCCATTTATGTCCTAAATTTGAAGGGGGTTAATGAGACTAATAAATTCCAATCCCTATTAGATAAAGGGATGTTCCACCATAATTTGTTAGAGGGGTAAGGATGCAAGTTTCACTTTTCCCATAAACATAGCACAATATTTACACTTTCTAACCCATGCATGACACTCACCAAAAATACTAGGCCAATAATAACCACCTCTCATGATATTAAGAGTTATGTTATTTATGGAATCATTCCCTTCACCATGTCCATCATGGAACTATGCAAGCAATCTTTGTGTTTGGCTTGGATTTATACATATTAGCAACATGCCATTGATATCTTTCTTGAAAAAAACATCATCAATGAAAATAAATGGAATAAATTTCAATCTAAAATATATTATTTTTAAATCACTTAGATGAGAGGGATAAATACCATCTTGGAGATATCCTACCAAGTCATGAAACCATTTGGAAGGTGAGGTATGATCAATTATAACATCTTCATTGTTTGACACCAAAACTAGCTCATTTACATTTTGTAAGTCTTGGGCTAGATGATCACAAAGTAATTTACCTCTAAATATCTTTGTGACCTTAATTTCCACATTATATTCCATTTCCCTTGTTATCCAACTATATATCTTCTCATTTATATCTTTGTTCAAGAGGAACTCATTAATGCTTAGATGGGTAACCATTAGGTGTATCTTATTATTAAATAGCAAGTTCTAAACTTGTTGAGAGACCTTATAACTAAAATTACATAATTTTAAATAAAAGAGTACCTTATTTCATACCCCTCTAAGCCTTGACTAAATAAGGCTATTGACTGCTCTAAAGCTTCCTCATTTTTTTGTATAAGAATGTGTAGTCATATAAAATGCAAAAATTGGTAACTTGAGCATGGATAATGACACCCAACCCATAATCCCCTCTTGCTTACTATCATGACCCTCATAATCTTGTTTTCACTAATTTATAGTCATTTTTAGCCTTTAAACCCTAATCCTAGCTGAGATAAAACCCTCTTTTCATGACCAATCCATCCCCCTAGGTCCCATCTACCCAAGACAATAGCACCCAACTAAGACAAGAGAACTAATGCCACTATTGTCCACTTTTAGTGCTATTATCCAAGCTTATTTTTGGCCCCAATGGTCAATTTCTTCTAGTTACCCATCCTTCTCTTTATTAGCCTAACATGAAAAAATTCAATCCATGACCAATATATCCCTATAAAATCCCATTCAAAGATAATTTAGATGGGGTTGGTAAATATTATCAAGTAAGAAAGAATACAAGTGAAACCACTTAGGAAATCTTCCCTATTTTCTATATACATCCATCCATTATAGTCTTAAACACATATAAATCTCTGCACCAATCCCTATTCATCTCAAGCACACCTAGTTTAACATTTCCTTGCATTATCATATCATAATTTCACCAAGACTTTCAAAGGGAGAACTACATATGGCTTGATTCCTTTTTAGAGTATTGGTATGTAGACAACATGCCAAACATAAGGTGTGAAGCACGTCTAGTGTATATTACACACACTAACCCCTTTTCCCTATTTTCCAAAGTTTTGTTCAAGTATATTGAAGGATTAGAAATGAAGAAGATCAGCTATATAGGGAACATTTCTGAAAATGGAGCTTGGACAATTTAGAGACAGTGTTACATAGACCTACCAAATAAAACCTAGAAAGCTTAGACTCTTAGGAAAATAGAGTCAAATAAGGACTATAGTGTCAGTACCACTCCTATCAAATTTTAGTGCTCCTATTCAATTAGAAGACAAAAGCTAGAATCTTATTTATGATGGTGTCCCAATCTTGCATAGTCAATATCAGCCTTTGTCTCAGTTGGATGAATACAGTTTCAAGCTAAGTCTTATTTTCTCCCTTTTATTATTATTTTTATTAAATCTCTAATTACAAATAAATTTCATAAACTAGTAGGTTATTTATTGCATATTATTGATTGATTTATCAATCTAGACCCTTTAACTAAACTAGGAATAAAACCCTAATATTTATAAAATTTTAAATCATTTGGTGAACTTGACTTATTTTGAATTACACATAAAACCCTAGAAACCCTAGGTTAAATTCTTAGCTAATTTTTCCCATAAATTTTGGAGTTTTTTCTTGAATATCTAAATCAAAAATTTATTTAAAATTTTGAAATTTAATAGTAAATTTTAAAATAATTATCTTTCAAACTCTAGTTGCCCATACTCGGTCCCAGTAGTTTTCCAGTAATTTTTCAATCATTTTTTGAATTTTTACTAGCATATTTAAATCAAAAAATCCATTCAAATTTAAAAATTCAATATTAATTTTAAAAAAATTGTTTTTCTCAAAACCCTAGTTACACATACTAGGTCTTATTCAATCAAGCATTGTCCAATAATTTTTTGAAATTTTAGTTGCATATTTAAATCAGAAATCCAATTTCATTTTTAAAATTCCATAGTATTTTGTAAAAATATTATTATCAAAACCCTAGTTGCATGTACCAATTCCTATTCACTTCTTGAGGTATCACTTTACATTTTTTTGAGCTTCATTTCAAAAATGGGTTTCACTTATCTACAATTATTTCTTACATTTCTTGTATAAAAAAAGGAAACCATAATTAATCCTACCATATACATGAATGATGAAGTTTATCATATGTTAATACAAATCTTCATTCTTTTCATTTCATGCTTAATTTTCATAATTATAGATGATATTACAAAAGAAAATTCTCAAATTGCACAAGATTTCAATATTTCTTTTGCATACTCTTTCTATCTCATGTGGAATACTATCCAAATCTATTTTGCTAAACATGTTAGAAATATCATGTCACAAGTCAAAGCTCTTTATGCATTCATATATAATTTCATGCTCTCTACCCTTTCTCTCTATCTCTCATATGGAATTTTTTTCAAGTTTATCATTCTACACATATTAGACATATCATAACACATGTCAAAGTTATTTATGCATCAATGCATAGTTTCATACTCTCTATCCCTTTTTTTCTATCTTTCATGTGCAATTTTCTCTATAATAATATTTATATACAACTTATAACTCCACTTACATTCATTTTAGTCTATATACATGGTTTCTACCTAGAGGTATATGCCTCGTTGGATACTCTTGTTTCAATGTCATATTTCATGTAGAGGAAAGAAATCCCTTCTCCTCCTCTCCCTCAAGAGGGTGATAGATAATTTCCCTCTAACTAGGTCCATGATATCACCCCTCCAAAAGGTGAGGCAGCCTATACTATTTTTACTAATGCATACATTCAACCTATAGCTTCCATAAACCATCTTCAACATATGTGCTTACATGTTCAATTGAAAGCAACTAGGGTTTGCACTTGTGAGACTCTAAGGGATCAAATCACTATTATGAGCAAGTTAATTTAAAATTTATAAATGTATAATTAAATATTACATGACAATATCACAACATTTAAAAATCAAATTATAATATAAAATCCTCAAAGACATCCTAGTGTCAATCATGTATATGCACTTTCACCTAGTCAATTGGTTGCAAGCAACATTACATATCAACACAAGAAATCACAACAAATTAACTCTATAACTATTGATTCAAAAATAATTTAAAGGTTAAAAAAGAGTTCAAGTGAGGTACTAAGGGAAATGATTAAATATAATTTGATCAAAATATCTCCTCTACATCTAATGAGAAGATCCAAATATTCTTGTGCATATCATAGAATTGATGGGCATCACATAGATTTGTGTTTAGAATAAAAATAAAATATACAATATATGATTGTTAATGAGGACCCTATACAAGGTAAATTAGTCAAACAATCCACAATGACATAGGAACACATTCATAAAGGGTCAAATTTAGAAATAGTACAAAAGTGGTTACCAAAGCATAACTCAAAACAACAAAAAGATCAAAAATAAAATTAGAGTAACAAACAATACCATAGGCATAGGTAAATCACAAAAAAGGTGCAAATCTACCTCTCCAAAATGAGGCTTAACATTCAAAGTATTATAAGTTTGGTCAAAAATATCTAAAATAGTTTTATTATCAAGGTCAAGGGTTGGGAAAGCAAGGTCAAGGCATCACTACTATTCTAGCAATTGATAATGTTTGTCACCAAGGTTTGGGATTTATTTAACATCATAAGATAAATCATTCATATAAATAATTCATCAAAGGAAAAGATCTAGATACAATAAAAGTCAACACTAGCATTCCATTGGTTCAAAATCAAGATGATAATCTTGAGTGGAACAATACAGGTTATTATGATTTCCACAATACCAATAATGAATCCAAATATTCAAATTCATATTCACAGCCATTCCTTCATGCTTCACAATCATACATGATTCCTTTTTTTGATAAAGGACACCATGATAGGGAGTCTCCCATGAGACTCATTGGTTAGTATCACCTCCTCTCAGCCTTGCTTGTACATAATTTTTCATAATTACTTGTATATAGCTTATTTTTAATTTTTTGTACATAATCTCCTTATGATTGATTGTACATAGCTTATCTCAAAATCCAAAAACATTCAAATATATCAAAATAATAAAAAAAATTAGTTATATACATCATCCATGATTTAAATTGCTACTATTATGCTAGACTTACATCTATTGTTCTATGCTTATTATTTATTGATTGATCTACATTACCAAGCTTCACTTGATCTTCTTTGAGTGTGTGCATTTATATCTAGCTCTTTGATTACTTCACTCTACCCATTTAGGGGGCATCCTGCTTCTCCATTCAAAACACACATCGATATACATACCCACTGGGGGCATCTTCTACATGAATACACCATTTAGGTTATGTTATTTCTACACCACACATTCTAGTTATCATGTTGATGTATATTATTTACTATCTTACATATATTACTCTATCGACACTCATTAGTATTTAACACTTGTGTATTTTTTTGCATAACTAAAGTGTGTGGTGTAGAAATAACATGTCTTTCATACATTCACTTCTTGATTTGATTATTTAGATGCATTTGTAATTATGGTTTCTTACATCTTTTCTTTTCTTGCTTAACATTAGCTTGATATGATTGCATTTATCAACTCTTATTTATCCCTTGTATATGCCTTAGGACATTTTCCATTATTTTTTGCTTCTATTCATGTGTGTGCCTTAGGATGTTTACCAATGTCCTTTTCATGTACTCCTCTATGTGATTATGGCTTTCATTCCAATTTTCTTGTTTTAATTATATGTATATGTGGTATTTTAACATGCCTTGTATACTTGCTTTTTAGTTTGAGTGACATGTGCCAATGTCCCTTGTTTACTTGACCCCTTGGCCACTCTTTTATGCTTCTTGATTTTTACCTCATGTTCTTGTTGCTTGATTGCTTTTGATTTTATGTAATGCCATGATCCATATCATGCATTATTCATGTTTTCTTGGATGCCATGATGGACATTATGCTCCATCCTTCCAACTAAAGACTAAAAACTAAATAGACTTTATATTCTAATTCAGTACATTGCACATGATATTAAATTATTGCATCTATATAGGCATACCATTGTTGATCTAACAATCTCTCAATATAAACCATAATATATCTTGGGATATCTTTTCAATTATCATTTTTATATCATATATTTTGTAGCATAACACACTTACAAGGCTATTTATTTTAAAGGTAGTCATTACAGAGTCTCCATTCCTACCCTCAAAAGAGGGGGAAACAAATAGGGTTTTTTTCATAGAGATCAAATCTCCTATCAACCAAAAAATCTAGTTTTAGAACACTTAGAACAATAACCACACATCAAACTAATCAAAATAGACTAGGCAAATAATCAAAAATCCAAAATAGTCATCAAATTTGGCCTAGGATAATAGTGTTGAGATAGGACTATAGTGCTAGTGGTGCTACTATCTATTTCTAGTGCTCCTATTCAAATCGTAAAAAAACTAGATTCTATAAAAATAGATAGAAAAGTAAGTTTAGTTATAGTTTTGTCAATTATAATTCAGACCAAAATCAATAGTTTTAGTATAGTTTTCTCAGAGAATCTAGATATAGGGGGCATTATGCATGGAATGATGACTTTCTCTTCTCATTTTAGATAGGGTAGTTGGTACAACTTCTAGATCAAAATCCATGTTTCAAACACCAATGATTGGGGGTAATGTGCATGACACATTTGTTTTCTTTCTTTCCATTCTAAGTAATTGCACGACTTAATCCATTTATAGGTGTTTGGCATCATTTTGGTTTGTCTTTCATACAAGCCTAAATTTTGAGTTCTCAAGTTCTTGAGTGGCTTTCACATAAGCTTGATTCTCAATTTTGGAGTGTCTTTCATACAAGCCTAATCTCCATCTTTCAAAATGGCCAAGATTGGCCTAGTTTCTAGTATACATTCATCTATCCTCACCAACATTATCATATAAAAGTATATATATTCATGGGCTTCAATATCCATTTCATATGACACACATTTCATACTAGTATCAGTTTATAGCTCTGGGGAAATTATAGATCCAAAGGACTAGTTAGCCTTTGTATTCTTGAGCCACCTATTTAGAGGGATTGGACATATGATCCAAACATTGATTAGCACATGCATGATCACCTAGCTTCACTTAGTGGGGGATGATGGAGATAAAGGCCCAACCCTTTCATTCTTGAGCCACTTTTTGGGGAGTTGAGTACTCAAATCCATTCATGATATTACGTTTGGTACAACACACATATAACATTACTTAACATCACTCAACATCACAACAGGTTTTATATTGGTCCACGTACCTAGTGAGGTATATTCATTCCATTTTTTTCCTCTCTTTTACCTAGCTTTATATGCTCTTATTTTAGATATAGTGTATCTATTAAGAACCAATCTACTCTTTGTTTTCTCTTGCATATTTACACTTCATAGTGTGTGCTCTCTATGCACACCAAGCATCACACAATCTTCATGAGCTTCACCCTTGTAGCTAAGTTTAGGTACGCTTTATTTTTTTCCTTTATCCTAGTATTTTGCTTTACTACATCACTATACTAAATGGGGGGAAATGTAGTCATATAAAATGCAAAAATTGGTAACTTGAGAATGGTTAATGACACCCAACCCATATGTCCCTCTTACTTTCTCTCATGACCCTCATAAGCTTGTTTTCACTGATTCTCAATCATTCATAGCCTTCCAAATCTGATACTACCTGAGCCAAAACCCTCTTTTCATGACCAATATATCCACCTAGGTCTTATTTACTTAGGATAATATCACCTTACTAGGAAAGGAACATTGGTGCCACTATTGACCACTTTTGGCATTGTTGTCCAAACTAATTTCTAGCCATAATGGTCAATTTATTTTGGTTCCCCATCCTTTTCCTTATTAGCCTAACACAATAAAATTCATTCCATGACCAATATATCCATATAAAATCCCATTCAAATATAATTTGGAAGGGGTTGGTAAATATTATCAAGCAAGCAAGAATACAAGTGAAACCACTCAGTAAATCTTCCTTATTTTCTATATACATCCATCTATTACAGTCCTAAACACATCTAAATCTTTTCACCAGACCCTATTTATTTCAAGCACACCTAGTTTAGCATTTCCTTGAATTCTCATATCATAATTTCACTAAGCACTTTCAAAGGGAGAACTACATATGGCTTGATTCCTCTTCAAAGTATTGATATGTAGGAAATGTACCCACACATGAGGTGTGAAACATGTCTAGTGTATCTTACACACACTTACCCATTTTCCATATTTTCCAAAGTTTTGTTTAAGTACATTTAAGGCTTAGAAATGAATAATATTAACTTTATAGGAAACACTACTGATAGTGAAGCTTTGCAAATTCAGAGACAATGTCACATAGACTTGTCGAATAAAACCTAGAAAGCTCAAACTCTTAAGACAATAGTGTCAATTAAGGAGTATATTGCTAGTGCCACTCCTATTCACTTTCAGTGGTCTTCTCCAATTAAAAAACAAAATCCAAAATCCTATTTATGATAGTGTCCTAGGCCTGCACAATCAAAATCAACCTCTGTCTCAGTCAGATGCTTACAATTTCAAGTTAAGTCTTATTTTCTCCCTTTTATTACTATTTTTAGAAAATATCTAATTAAAAATAAATTTCACAAATTAGTAGGTTATTTATTGCATATTATTTATTGATTTATCAATCCAGACCCTTTAACTAAATTAGGAATAAAACCCCAATATTCTCAAAATTGTTAAATCAAAATGTTTGTAATGGTGTCTATGTTACCATAAGTATACAAAATGATATCCTTTGTGAAATCTAGGTTTATGAGTGTAAAATCACTAGATATGGAATTTTAATCTCTTCAAATCTATTTACTCCTTCCTTAAATGAGCTAGAACTTTGATTCTTCTTTAGCATGGTTGTAAGTGGCTTAGTTAAAGTGGCAAAATATGAAATATATCTTCTCGTAAAATTGATTTTTCCTAAGAAAATTTTCAAAGCCTTCCTATGCTTGGGCAAGGAAAGTTCAAGAATTGAATCTTTCCTTTCAGAATCTATACTCAAAACATATTTTTAAATCACATGCCCAAGAAGCTAACCTTAATGAACTAAGAAGATACACTTTTGGGGATTTAGAGACACCCCAGATTGATTACACCTTTTAAACACTTGTTTGAGGTGAAAAATGTGCTCGCTTTCACTCTTTGAGAACACTATTATGTCATCCAAATAAATAAGTAAAAATCTCTTAAGAAGGCCTTGGAATTCCATATTCATGTTTCTCTAATATTAGATAAATCGAAGGGCATAATTTTATATGAAAATGCCCCCCACTGTATAGTCAAGGTTGTCTTGATTGGTCCTCTTCCTTGACTAAAATATGATTTTAGCCACTATATCTATCCAAAAAATAAAAACTCTCTAAACCTAAAACCAACTTTAAAATTTATTGCATAGGTGGTAATGGATAATGTTTTTTAAAGGGAAGCTTTTTTCAAATCACAAAAGTCAACACATAGTCTAATCTCACCATTATTCTTCCATACTAGAACAAGGTTTGCCAACCAAATTGAGTGCTTAATTGGAAATATAATATCTGAATATATGAGCTTATGAAGCTTATCTCTCATCAAAGGCTCAATATTTTGATTGATAGGCTTTTGTATTTGTCTCATTGGTTTAGTTTTAGCCTCTAACTCAATGGTGTGTTGAGCTAGATTTGGATCAAATCCCTTGAGATCACTATATTACCATGCAAACACATCAATAAAACTTGTACATAATTTAATAAAGCTTACTTTTGTGAAGGAGTTCATACCTTACCCAAATTTAATTTCTTATCAACTGTAATCTCCACATTGGCATAGTGTTCCTCCTTTGTTGATAAAGATGACTTTTCCTTTCTCAACTCATCATCACCACTGAATATATTCTCAAGTGTGACCGATACCTTGGGAAACTTATTTGTTTTTAGCTACATAATCTGATCACCATAGTACTATAAGAACTTTGATTGATTTCTTGAGGAAAAATTAGCCTCTTCTTACAAGAACCTGATAATTTGATTATCATCTAAAAAAACATGCTAATTCTCATGGTTATCTATAATATAAGGCCTTGCAACCACCTTAATGTATGACTAGTTTTTTTACCTTAGATATTAACTGGGATACTAAATTGTGCCCCAATGGTAGCCAACCTATCTGCATGTTTGTTCTCATCTCTTGGTATTGCCTAAATGTTGAAAGCCTAAAAATCCTCAAGTAAGTCCCACACCCTATGATTATAAGATCTAAGTAATAAATTTTTACATACATTAAAACCTCTTACTTGGTGAAATACAAGTTCACTATCACCAAAAACTTTCAAGGTGTTGAATTTCATCTTCTTAACCCATTGCAAACCATGAACTAGTGCCTTATACTCTGCAACATTATTTGAACAAAAAAACTAGAACTTAAAAGAAGATAAATACCTTTGATTTTTTGGAGAAATAAACATCATTCCATCCCAAATACCATGCTTATTCTTGATCCATTGAATTATAATTTCCATAGACCATCACTAGACTCATCATCTTTCATTATGGATGGAATTGTTGCATCATTCTCATGGAAGTAATAAAATCCAAGTCTCTATTATATAATTAGCTTATAAGGGTCATGATAATGAAAATTAGAGGCCTAGTAATCAAGGAATATATCTGTAAATCCATCTGAAAGTGATTTAGTGCCCACTCCACTAGTTTTTAGCACCTCATCCAAGATGACAAAATTAGTGTTTACAACACTTGCATATATGGCTCCAAATGGAAATGTGAAATAGGCTAAGAATGTATTATTACCTTGATAAAATAATTTGTTTTGAACATAAAATATGTCCAATTATTTTATAAGTATCCTCCAATATTTGAGGTGAAGACCCTTGACAGACACATGGAAAAGTAGGGAGGCAAGTCCACCACAACTACATCCTGTTGGATGGTAACAACAGGAGAAGCATGTAGTGTCAAATTAATATCTTTAATAATGCCTAATATATTTTTTTTTTATACATATATTTTCAAAAATCCTTTATTATTTGGTTTAGAAACAAGACCAAACTTGTTTGCAATTTTTTTAGGCATAACAATGCTACTGGCTCTGCTATCTACCATACAGTTATGAACCAAAGTATCACCAACTATCAAAGAGAAGTAGAAAGGAAGATTTTTGTTTGATTTAACCTTATTTTTTTCCACCTTTACCATATTGTTTACCTACTATACTTTTTTCTTAGTTGGTTAGTTTGAATTAGTTGGGATACAACCTTCTTTCTCAACTAGTTTTAGAGATAATCTGAGAGATAAAAGCTCTTAAATTTGCATACCTTTTACTATTATAATATAGATGGAATAGCACATGATAATTCTTATGTTCTACTTATTAATTTGATCCATTATACTTAATTGAGTCCCACTAACCTTTGGTTGCACTTTTTGAACCACTAGTTGGTCATGAACTTGAGGTACTTGATAGACCTTCATCAACCTTTGTATTATGATTTTTGTGTGTTATAGGTGAATAAAATTAATATTTGGTACTCTTGGAAAAAAATTTATAAGTACTTGAATCTTTAATCACATCTTGAGCCTCATCAATGGCTCTTTTTTTAGCTCTAGTTAGAGATGTAACTTGGCTACTCATATTTCTAGTCTCACCACCTTGATTAAAAGTAATATGGTCATCCATTTTCAAATTAACATTAACAAAATTAGGCTTCCCTTGAAA
Source organism: Torreya grandis (assembly GCA_037957365.1). Taxonomy (NCBI): domain Eukaryota; kingdom Viridiplantae; phylum Streptophyta; class Pinopsida; order Cupressales; family Taxaceae; genus Torreya; species Torreya grandis. Next base: position 1,523,286 of record JARHVA010002334.1, read on the forward strand.
TTTTCATTTCTTTATTTTTTATTCCAAACTTGGTACTAACTTTTGTGAAGAAAAAATTCTTCTTATGTCATTTATGCCATATCAATGTTTTATGGCAATAAAGCTTGGTTCTGAGAATCATTGAGATTAGAGGGATACCAACATGAATCATAAATAAATTTATCTTGAGGTGGTATGGTAAAAGAATATTTTTAATTGGAAGGTACATTATGATCAAGAGATGCATATGGTTTAGCTTGGGTTATGGCTCCTTGTGGTTGGTAACATGGTCTATTTTCTTTGAAATGTTGATAAGGAGGCCTTTGATCTCTGAAGGGATGATAGGTAGTATAATTTTATTTTTGATAAGGCCTATTACCTTGATATTGTTGTCTCTTGATTTTCACTATTTCATTTCTAAAATTTTTTAGCAAACCTTTCAGCTCACTAGTCTCACTAGCTTAACTAGAAGGGGCTACAACTTATTTTTTAGGGGATGGAATAGGAGCTAAAGATGGAATTTGAGAAAATTGAGGAATTGGTATAGACTTAAATTCTAGGAATATATGAATTAGAGGCCTTGGAGAGATTTTACCATCTTGTATCAAGATGTTCTCTACTTTATTGTAACCTCATAAGCATCTAGTAAGGTAATACCACTTATTAACTATATCATCACACTAATATCAGAGTTGAGGGATTATAGTTAGTATAAGAAGTAATATTATAAGGTTGGTCTAATCAATTTAGGTATCTTGGTCCATGTCTTTTAAAATCTGAGGTTAAAATTAGACATGAACTCATGAGGAGTTCTCTTTGTGGTACTTAGATGTTGAACTTAGGATAGGTGATCAATTTGTACTCAAATTATCTAACTAAGATTGCAACTAATTCATCTTAGGTAAAAATTTAATTTACTGGGAGGTTTTTATACCACTGCATCACTTTTCCTTTGAAGGAATCAACAAGAAATCTAATAACTACAATCTCTTTAAAAACATTGTGAACTAAAAAAGGTTGGAAACATCCTGGATGTGCTCAATAAGAATTATTTGATATTATCCTAATAAGAATGGGATACACTTAAGATCAAATACAATAATTTAATCAAAATGGGTTAAATCTAGTGGACTAACTTTATTAAATATAACAAACACTTGGTTTTTGATGTCCATCTAAATAGTGAGGATTACTCTACTCAAGACAATAGGATGACCAGGGGATGAATATTTCCTTTAAAGATATGTATTTTTCCTAATAAAAATTGATATTTTATATTGAGTAGAAGGAAACTCAATGAATTCAAAAGGAATACCTTTACTAGTTGACCTTGTAGTAACCTTTGGCATGAGAATATTTCCTAGATGATAATATAAATTTTTCAACCTACAAAATCTTTAGCTTTGGATGATGATGGATGTCTTCCTATATTGAAAATGCTTCTCTTAAAATCTAAACTTTAGCTATGCCAAGGAGAATTTGTCCCACCAGGCATGCCATAAATTATTGTGGCATTAATTTTCACCCTTGGAGAAAGTTCTTCAAGCTCTCTCCAACTAAGCCACAAAATGGGAACAACCTCAAGCTTTGGGTATCTTATAGTGAGTTTGAACCTGCATAGAGGGTTGTTTCCCTTACATCTATCACCTAAGCTAATATATTGCTTGGAAAAGGGAGATAAATTGAAAATAATTCATGAAAATATGTAAAAGATGGTGATGCACCAATGTTTTAAACACTTATCATTACATAAGACACACTATCAAACACTTTCAATCCTATAAATATTACATCACTCACTTTTTATTAGCTTTCACATAAATATTTCACTAAAAGCCATGAACTAGCTATCAATATAGCATGGGAGGGTAAATCTCAAGTCCTTTCCACTTCCAAACCAATCAACAAATTACCTATGGCACTTATAATGACCTATGAAAGCTAAAAAACACTTCATGAAGATGAGAAAACTCAAATAGAGGTAATGTAAATTAGACATTCACTTAACCACATCAAAGAATTCTTGAAACACACTTTGATTCTACTTGTGAATGGAGGAATTTAGTCTTTTATTGCATCAACTAGGTGTTTTAGTACAAAAATTAGAATATCCTAGGAATGCCAAAAGTATATTAGTCCATTTTCATTGGGGTAAAATGGGAGATATATAATAAAAGGGGAAGAGAGAAGGAAGCAAGCAAATATAAATAAATAAATGAGGCCCAACCAATTTTTGATCAATTAGAATTAACCTTGCCTCTACAAATTAACTTTTATTAGCTCTAAGTAGCTCTCAATCCTTCTCATTATCTTAGAAACACACTAGAACACAAGAGCTTGATAAGGATGATGAGTCATGATCTATTCAAAATGGAAAAGTCCATAATACTTTGAAACTTCATTGGATGCTCCACTTGCCTTTCTCAACCTCCAAACTCTCCATATTCTTAATGAGCTTATATGTATGTATGTAATCAAGGAATATATATGTCTTTATGTTATTAGATAGTTAACTCATTCAATGGTGTCTCTTCTGACATTCCTTTCATAGTCACAACTCTACCATTACTCCAAACCTTGAAAATAGATCCACTATACATGAAAACCAATTTCCCTATAGGTTTTCATATAGTCATAATTTCAAATGACGATCCACAGGCTACTTGGTCTTGTAATCATGAATAAGACATAAAACATATGCCTAAGGGATTTTGAGAGATTTAACTAAGATTTAATGGTAGCATATAAATTTATAGGGTTTGTTTCTAGTAACCCATATCATATTTTGATATCACATTTATACCTTTGCATGCTTGTGTGGTGAAATCTTTTGATCTGATGTGTTTGGTTATGTGGCATTTCCTCAGGATACTTATTTCATTTTTAAAACCTAACCATGGTGACTCAAATATGTTTTTACATCTTGTACCCCATGGAAATTGATCAAAATTTCTCCATAAATATTCGTAGGAATCTCCTAGATTTGACCTTCAATGTTGTCCATTGATCTTTGATATGTATCTAAAATTGTGACACCTGATAGCTTCATGTACCCTCTATGGACCCTACTATAAATCTTCATCCGATTAATGTGCTTACACCATGTGGGAACCTTGTAAGCAATTTGGGCTCATTGAAATTTTGACCTTGATACACACCATCAATCTACTTCTACATGGTTGAATGTGCATTGTAGATATTTAATTTTCCATATAATCAAATGTGGGCCAATGATTTTCTTGGGAGTTCACCATGATCAAGACACTTAGCACCATTTTATTCATTCTTAAGATCATTTGACCTTATGCTTTCCATCAATCTTTGATTGTAAGATTGAATATGTGTTGTAGATATAGATTAACTTATTGAACCCAACTATCACTTGCATGTTATTGATCTACTATCTAGGATTCTAAGATTGTGACATTTGGCATCCCTACATTCAACTTGAAACTTGTTGAAATTTTTTGAATTAATAGAGTTATTTATTGTGGCCTTAATTTGATGTCCCCTAGAATGTCCCATATTGTTAAATCATCTTTGAATACTTATATCTTAAGATAGGAAACATGCCAAGATATCAAACTTACATAAAATATTCAGGGCATAAAATACATAATTTTCATGCAATTCTTCAACCTTGGTTGATTTCCTAATTACACTTATTAAATTCACAACCAAAATGACATGTTCATTATTGCATGATGTGTTGAGATAGTTTTGTTCCTCTAGGCTTGTACTAATCATCTTTCTCTCTTCAAAAACATTGATCCTTGAACCATGGTTATAAATGGAGATTGATCGGGATAGATTAGTCCAAATCTAACCTATCAAGGCACTTAATGAACTACTAAAACTTTGTGAAAATCTTATTCATATCTTTGAATTCTTGAATACCCTTGAAACCTATTAGATTCTTCACTTGTAATTCTAGACTTGTTCTAGGCCTATTTCTCAAAAATCACCAAATTTACCTTAAAGGTTGCTTAAAGTGTTTCAAAAGCTTTCAAGTCAAATGTGATAGGGTCATGAGGTTTTCCTCTCCTTCCACCATTATATCACCTATTAAACGAGGGGTCTACCTAGCTTCTCACACCATACTAGGAAAATTTTTCTTATGTAGGACAAATTTGGCCAATAGTACTCAACATAGACATAATATAAGTAGTAGGAATTATTGAATTTTACAAATATGCAATCATTCATTTTAATTAACTGTCTATTTGGAACATATGAATACTATATGTTTCATCATTATAATCAATTTGTTTGATATTTAAATCACTTGAAACACTTGGAATTTTTGGTAATGGTATATCTTTTACAAATTTTGGAACTTTTGGTAATTGTATATCATGTAAATGTTTTGGACTATCTGGTAAAAATACATTATTTGAAAACTTTAGAATCTTTGTTAATCTCACATTATTTATAAATGTTAGAACCTTTACTAGTTGTGTACTATTTTGAGTTAATAATGAAGCTAGATATCCTTATGAATATTTCAAAAAGTTTCATTATCAAAATATCTAATATTGTAAATATCATTATTAATAATGAGTGAATTAATTAGAAATTTAAGAACCTTTAGTAATTATATTATTTTGAATTGAAAAACATTCCCATAATTTGATATTTGTAAAGAGGTATTGATATATTTCTCAACATTATGAAATTATTTAGGATTACACAAAGGAAAATTTGGCCCGCATGTATCCAATTTTATTTTAAGAGGGTCAAGAACATGTTGACCATCCCATAATCTGATGACCTACCTTTTTGGTTGATAATAACATAGATTTTGGAACCTAATTCATGTCATAAATAAATAATGGGAGTGAGAGGGTGCTTATTATAACATTGAGGTGTATGTTTCTCAATGAAAGGGGTAAAATATCCTTGATAGTTTTCAATTGGTAATAATTTGTTTTTTTCTCAAAATCTATGGATTTATAAATACAAACCTCTTCTTGCTCATAGCTTATGATTGATGTTAAAAATTGTGCCATTAGGGATGCCTTGATTTTATCTTTGGTAAAGTAAATACTTATTTAAATAAATAATAAAGTATGAAACCTTGGGATGTTGAAAAACCATAGAGAAAAAAATGGTTTCATGAGAAGACATAGGGGTCAGGTTCACAAAATGTGTAACCATTTTTAATATGTATATATGTTTATGGTTAAATGGGTATAATATTCTATAAATAAGGATAATTAAAGCTATTTTAGAGTAGGCCAATTAATTGAAAACTAATATAAATGAATATTATAAATTGAAATGTTGAGTTATGATAAATATATAAAGTACACTCAAAAAAATAGTTTGATTACATAAACATGAAGAAAACATAATAATTAGCTTACCTAAAATCTTGAAAGTAGACCTGAGAAGTGCAGAGGTGGAAATATGCAAGAAAAAATTTAAGACCCACTCCCTAGATTTTGTAACTATTATTTCTATATGCCTAGATAGTTACATTAGCCTTGGGACACTTGCATCAACATAAGTATCTTGATCCCAATGGAACTATATGGTAAAAAATATTTTATATATTATGGAATGACCACCTCAAGATTTTTGGGTTTTATATCACCTTTATGCTGATAGTTTTTCATGGTTATAGAATGTCAATTACTAGTTTTGATCCTTATCTCTTCACCTTAGGTATTTATACCTTTTTAAAAATGTGTTCGTTAGCTCAAAATGTCAAGCTGACCTCAAGTACCCCTCTTTCAATGAGTTTTACCTATATAGACAATACTCTAAGGAGGGACTCAAACATCTGTATCTATCCCATATGTGTTGGATTAAATGTACACAAGGGTGAAATATACTATATGTAAAGGAAAGAAATGATCTAAATGTTAACATGAAAAAAATATCACATGTACTACTTTTTCAGTGCTTAAAACCTATAATATGACTAATCCTATGATGTATATGAACATAGGAAAGAATAGGGTAGTATATCTCAGTTGTGCAACTAATTGAGTGAGCTTGAGTAGGTGATTGCTATTATCACTTACACAACATGCCCCATTTTCAATATGAAAATGAAGACCCTCTTTTTGATTTAGAGTTTGGTCTTACATATTTAGGAGTTCATTGTGATTTTTGGTTTGAATCAAATATCTTATAAATCTACTAGATGATTAGTTACAAGTGACTTAATTAGTTTACTTGAATGTCTTTGCATTTTTTGAGTTTAGTCCAAGCTCTCATATAGCATTGAATTAATTTAAATATCTAAATTTGCATCATTTTACTAAGTCATGGTATGCTTGTTTGTTTGTGTTTTGAAACACATTTTACAATTTCCTTTTAGACTATTTTACCTTAATATTGTGCAAATTATCTAACTATTTCAAATTTTTATGTTTCTTTTCCTTAGTAATTTTATTCCATTTTGTCTTTGATTTGATCTAAATTGGTTATATGTTTCCTCTGATTCATCTTTTAATTTAGTAGATTTCATTAGAATGGATAAAAGTTACATTAAAATGGATTTATTTCACTAAGTTTTCATGAATTTACTATATTTCAAAAGACAACATTTTAATTTGAATGAGTTAGCCATTGCTTTTTAAAAATGAGTTGTTAAATGTGCCTTCACATGTTATACTTGTAGGTTTTCAGAAAGAATGTCGGTGACTTAGTTTTAAAAAAAAATTGAAAAAGTTTTAATCACTCTCAAGGATTATTCAATTCTTTTCTCTTTAGGAAAAATGTCATTAATTATGTCATAAGCTATGCACGAGGATGATTTTTACACAGGTTCAAAATAAAAGTCCTAAAGAATTGGGTCCTTAGTATAAATCTTCTAAGTAAAATTTTTGATGATAATTTTTTTGAATAAATGGATAATACAAGGTAAAGTCATGAAGATGAGGCTTGTGAAGACTAAATTTTTGGAACATTTTTTTTGAAAGAGAGGCTTTTCAACTCTTGACTTAGAAATTTTAATTCTATTTCTCTTAGCCATTAATTTTTGAATTAATTCATTGACTATGCATTGTGATCTAGGAATTTGAATCAAGAGAGGATGGTTGGTATTGTGTTAGTTCCAAAATGAAAACAAAATGAAATAAACACACTAATAGCATAACATCTCTAGGCCTAGACACTAGGGAGATCTTAGTTAACAAAATCAAATGATTAGCATAACTAAAAAGCAAGGAATAAAAACACAAGAATTCCTTTCACCTTCCTTGGATGCTCCAAAAGCCTTTGTAATGGTGGCTTGTTTGGCTTGTGCTTCAAGAGATATTCTTCAATGGAGTGTGGCTACCTTCATCTCCTCTTTGCACCTTTGGCTTGTGGCTTGGCTTGGCTTGGAATCAATTTGGAATTATAACACTAGTTACTTGAAGATTTTGGAACCAATCTTGCATTATAACTTTGCACTAATTAAGCTTAGAAATGATGTTTTGAGGCCTCCTATTTATAGATTTTTGGATTTGGTTATAATCAAATTGAACCATCCATCTCAAGATTGATATGTGTGGTTGAGGATTAATTCAATTTTTGAAATTAAGTTTGCAATTATCCTCATCATGGCATTGGAAGAAGGGGCAATTAAGAGGCATGGATGGCATCATGGAAGCCATTGATGAGGCATGGAGGACATGAATCTTGATATTTATGGAATTTATGGAATAAGTATGTATTTCCAATAAATTAGGTCACTTGATGATGTAGATATTCAATATTCATTTCCAAAATAAATTATTCAACAAGTTTCCATGGAATTTTTTATTAGGCCTTGATTTGGGTTAATTAGCTCCTGCACAAATTACCCAAATTGATTAGAATGCCTTGTTATTGGTCTTAAATTTTACTAGATTGAAATTAGAAGTCCACATTAGATGCATTAGAACTATATTCCCATTTATAATGTTTCCAAAAATAAATAACGAAGGCACAAGTCTTGTGCAAAAGATTTGATAGGAAAGAGCGGTCTAGAGCATGTAGGTAAAAATTTGGCATTTTGACTTGAAATGAACTAATCAAATTTAGCTAGCCCATAAATTGCATTACCCCATTTAGGGATACCCTAGCCAAAATCAGCATTTAAATCTGTCATTTTCACATAATTTTGCATGTTTTAGTGTTTTTAGGCCAAATTTTGCATTCTGGGTAGAAATTGGTCAAAAGCCTGATTGGAGGTTATTGATGGCCAATTTTAGGTGTCTACATGCATTTTTGTATTATTTTTGTAGGTACCCAAAGAAGCCCCTAGTGTCATGTGTTATTCACCAATAGTTATGACAACTCTATCTTGTCCAAAGAAGACTTTTAACATAGTCAATTTCACAAAAGTTATATGTATCCACATAGCACCTTTATATTTTTTCAATGGACTTAACTAATTTTCTTCATGGTTATCTAATAAGGTAATGATGTCAACAATTCTCTAGGATCGTAGGTCAATGATATTATGCCATGTGACATAATCCCCATGTTTCAATATCTCATAGATGTTTGTATAAAGTGTAGAGCCTCCAGGAAATCAAGTGAGTAGGATTATGCCATGTGGTGAAATCTCACTACTCTACATCCCCTAAGTGGGTTATATAGTCACAAAAATGATGTCAGAGCCTCATGTAAATAGGTGAGTGGTATGATACCACATGGTGATATCCTGCTACTCCACATCCCTTGAGTGCTTTAAATAGACCTTGTAGTTTATTAGATCCTGGATACGTGATATTTTAATTAATGGTGAAATCTCACCTCACCATGAAAAGAACCATCATCATGTACATCAATACCCAAGACAAGAAATGAAATATTAAGGAGAGGCCATGTGGTCATGGAATGGAAAAATCAAATGAAAAATCTAAAACCCATAGGTATTGATAAGTTGTCAAGTGTTAAAGTGGGACATATAAAAGTAAACAAGTAGCATAGCAAAGGAACAAGGATGAGGAACCATGTGGTATTATCCCATCAAAGTAAATGACATGTTGTCTACATATCCATCAAATCACTATGTTAATTTGTATGTCCTATCTATCCATCAAAACCATCAAGAGGTTAAAAATGTATTGTGCATCTAATTTGATTTGTAGAATCAAATCACAATCCAACTTGATCATGAATGAGATAGGAATTATCAACATGGCATGTGCATTAGATTCAAACACAAAAAATAAAAGACAAATTTTATATTAAAGAGGTGTGGTCTCAATTGCATAAAGATATGGGAAGATGGTAATCATGATGTAGTCCTAACTATGTTTAATTTCCATAATTTAATTGAGGCATGGTTTAGTTGCACTAATTCTAGACACACCTTCAATCTATCAGAGATTTTGAGCGGCCTATTCAACCACATTCCCTCAATTAGTAATGAATGTTTTTAACTACCCCATTAGTATTAAAATTCATTTGATTTCAAATTCCTCAAGCCTACATGCCTATATAAGATCGACTTGTTGATGTAATAAGGGCTGGTCTTTTTCAAGACTAAGGGGATTATGCTTAAGCTATTCCTTTTAAGATTAGAGGAGACTACACCTAGATGGCTCTTTTAGATTAGAACTTAGAGTAGTGTACTAGTCACATTCCTTTCATTAATTTCCCTACTTTTTAGATTAATTTTTTGAGTCAAGGCTATTTTAAAGTTGAGTCTATAGCTCACTGAGCATTTGATGTATCCCAAATGATCCTTAATAGAAATATATTTATCTAAAAGCTTTATCATTTAATGGAATTAGTCTATGCATTTATATGGTGAATCTATTTTCCTCTTTGGCTTTGCTACTTCATTCCATATATTCTTGCACCATCCTTAGTTGGAGTTATGTTAGGTATGGCTCAACTAAGGACTGGTTATGCAAAGATTCATATGCTTAACATAACCAGGCTAGTTGACATTAGATAATGAACACTTTTTCTCTTTCTCCCTACCTACCTCTTTTTCCATTTTTATTAGTTTGTTAGTTTATATTAGTTTAGTTTCTAAGTTTCAATCTGAAATCTAATGCTTACTTTGATTGCATGCTGATTTATCTATTGTTTTTGTGCACTTTTCAGCTTATAATCAATAGACATTTTCATTTTGAATTAGTTATGTATTCGTAGTTAAAATATTTTGTTGGTTAATTAGGTGTAAACTCTTTATTTTTAATACATATTGATCTATTTTAAATACACATTGAAGACCCTTGGCATGGTATGGTCACAACCAACCAACTTAGTTACCCTGTATACCAAGACCTTGTAATTGAGTCCTTGGGGATATTTTATCACATATTATCTATTCATTAGAGATAGGGATTAAGAAACACTTCCTAATTTATGGCTACATGTCAAAATACTTCTCAAGATATTTATGCTAGAAGGAAGGCCTCAATGGTCTATTTCAAACTTTTATTTTGTCTATAGTAGCTTAGCTTGAATTTTTTCTAGGTTGTTAGACTAGAGTACTTTTTATTTGAGTCTTCTAATTGATATAGCTTGAATAGGAAGACATAGTTGTCCTATGTACATTCCAAGGTCTTTCCATGACTTTCCCAAGAACCCCCATAAATTTTGTGTAAAGGAATCCATGGTGGTATTTCAATTATTGAAAAACACACACAAGCTTTTAGATAATCCCTATCATAAATAAAATTTAGCATGAGGATGTGGCCTATCACCTATTCTCATTTTAATTGGATTAAACTTCTTATTTTTAGTCATTTGTTCTACTATAATGGTGCATCACAACATGGGCCACATTTGAGAACCTACTCCTTAACCATTTTAGTGTACCCATTGACCCTTTTATGTTGTTCTACCAAGTTGCCATAGTATGTAAAGGGCCTAATGAGCCAACTAGTATATTCAGCCATAGATTCCATCAAGTATACACTAGGTAGAGGGATCCTTTCTTTCAAATAAAGGATGAAATAATCAAGTTATATCTCCAAACCTTGGATCCTCTAACTGCCATGTTCATTAAGATGAACCACTTTTCTCTCACCTCATTAGCATCAATATATCAAGAGGTTGTTGATGTGTAACAATAGTTAATGACTCAGGGTACTTATGCCCAAATTCCTTTAAGTAGCATACCCACAAATTGTCCCATGGACTGATATGCACCTTATAATGAATAATTTCCCCAACCTTTATCTATCCAAACCTCTCACTAATAAATGAAAGTCCTACTTATTTATTTAATGCATATAACTTAATTATTTATGTAAATAATTAGCAAGCCACTTCTTATAATTTTAGTAGTTTAGTATATTTAGGTGCTATTACTAGTCAAATATTATTTGTTTAAAAAAACAAAAAAAAATTAATGCATAATCTGATCTATAAAGTTGCATACCCTAATTCACCATCTGGAGTTTGTAAATCTAGTTACATCAATAATGTAGAGCTGATCATGTATGTTGAGGACATATCATCTTGTAAGTGTGATCCATTATTTAAAGGCTATAAAAATAATGATTATGACTATGAATATGAATAATTAATATTTTTAAAATTCATTTTGATGCCTAAAAATCAAATTGATGAGAAGTGCATAAAATGAATAATCAAACATTTTTTTTGATCATCCAAAAGAAAAATTGGAGGAGTTGGAGCTATTAGATGAGGAATATGCATAATATGCATCTGAAACATTCTTACCCTTAGATGCTACTACTCATTTTAATGGATTAATCCAATATTTCCAACATATCTATGGTGATAATGAGACTTTCCTTGCATCAGTAGTAGGGAATGAAGTAGAAGTAAGAAACTAAGAAGGAAGAGGTTATCCATCTAAGGAGAACACACTAGAATAATTCAAAAATTTTGATCTCTTTCCTTAGTTTAGCCTCACATCTAAAGCAGTCGATAGTACCCAAACATTCCTCTTAACAAAAGAGGTAGTTAAGTTGGCAATGATAAGTATAACATATAGTGACTTGAATGAAGAAATAATGCAAATGGAGATGCAGGATAAGGGTGATATGATGTAGCCCAAATCTCCACATACTTTATTCACTGATGAAAAATTTATAAGGTATTTAATATGATAAGGACTTAAAAAATTCCATGCCTTATGTATGCCAAGGACAATAAAGGGGATGTTATGCAATCATTTGTATGCATCAAGGAGAAGCTGATAAGTGACTCATTTATTGGTTGCCACCAAAAAAATGCCACTTTGAAGTTACATCTTCCAATTAGTTTGATAGATATGAGTACCCATACCTATCCCTCACTTCAATATAATGTATGGTTTGAGGTATATTTTAAATCCCATCCCTCATGCTTTCTGTAATCCAAATGTAAACATGATGTAGAATAATATAGTCCTAACTTTCATGAGTTGCATGAGAAGTACATTTATAAATCTTTATGGGATAGTGTTTTCCATCATAGAGGGTAACATAGAAGAAATTAGGTTTGCTATTTACCCTTCTCAAAATATTAAAAAATCAGGTGTCTAATTGAATTCATACATGATCTTTCCTGAAAGAAACTCTATAAATAATTTATTTTCCCTTCATTGTTTTCATTTTTTTCATTTTTTCCTATCCCTTATTTGTTATGTAAGATTTTCCTTTTCTTTTCTTTTTTCATTGTTGGTTCTTTCCCAATTATTTTTCCCCTTTGGTCCCCTTTTTAATCAAATAAGTGGAACGAAAGGTTGTTGCAAGAGTAACATAAGTGGCGTTCAAATAGCCTAATTGCAATTTTGCTTGAAAATTCTATCAAACTGCTATGATCACATGGTTTATTTCTTGAATTCTAAAGGTTAATGATTTGTAACAAATTTTTGAATTTTAGAACATCTATATTCTTGTTTGAAGCCATTTGATGTACTTAAAAAATGTTTAAATAAAATTATAGTATTGTTTTAATTTTGATCTGTCTTAAATTATCATGAACTTGATGGTTACCTTTTACTTGTGGCTTGTTCCATAATCCTCCATAGATTAATTGCAAAATCTCCTTTCAAAAAAATTGAGATAAAATGTAAAATCTAAAATTCTCCTTGGAAGGGTGATCTAGGCAACCTCCACCATAGGATTTTTGGCCTTGTTGGTAATGGAACAAATCTTTTAGAATGGACCAAAGGTATCTCAATTGGGGATATAAACATGTAGCTAGCAACTTATCAATGCCCACACCACTTCCTCCCTAAGCTAAATTGAAAAATTATTCCCTTCAATAGTTATGATCTTATGCAAATCTAAATTTCTTCATGTGAATGCAAATAAAAATAATTAATCACTTGATCACACATTTGGATGGTCTTTATATGAATTATAAATTAGTATGTCACTTGTTTCTATTGAATTTAGTTCCTTTAAATTCTAGATTATTTTGAGTAATTTCTTGTAACTAATTCTTTTTCTTCTTGTGAAATCAAAGATTCTAGATTCTCAAAATAATCAAGAGTATTTCCCAAAAGGAGTCACCATTTCTTGTTGCTTGCACAACATATCTCTTTTTCAATCTAAAAATGAGGACCTTATTTTTGCTTTGCAGTCTAGTCTTATATCTTTAGGAGTTCATTGTGGTTGTTGGTTTAAATCAATTTTTTTGGCAATCTACTAGATGATTAATTACAAGTAGCTAAATCATTTTACTTGAATGTCTTTGCATGTATTTAGTTCAGTCCAAGCTCTCATCTAGGAATGAATTAATTTAAATATCAAAGTTTTCATCATTTTAATAAGTACTAGTTTTCTTGTTTACCTGTATTTTAAATACATTTTTATAGCTTCCTTTCAGACTATTTCCCCTTAAGATTATGAAAATTATCTAGCTATTTCAAAGTTTTTTATTGTTTTTCCTTAGCAATTTTTGTATATTTTAGCTTTGATTCGATCTAAATTTTATTTAAGTTTCTTATGATTCATATTTTGCCTTAGTCAATTTAATTAAAATGGATAAAAATTGCATTAAAATGGATTTCTTTTGATAAGTTTTCATACCTCTTTACTTAGCCATTTTAATTTGAACAAGTTGGCCATTAATTTTTAAATTTGAGTTGCTAACTATGCCTTTACATGTTGTGCCCACATGTTATCAGACAAAGTGTAGGTGACTTATTTTAAAAAATTATTCTAAACAAAAGTTACGATAACTCTCAAAGATTAATCAATTCTTTTCTCTTTGTGAAAAATATCATGAATCACGTCAAAATTTATTCATGAGGGTAACTTTTACATAGGTTTTAAATAAATTTTTTGAAGACTTGGGTCTTCGAGATATATCTTCCAAAAAAACATTCTATCAATAAAACTTGAAAACAATTGGACAGTAAAAGGCAAAGTCACAAAGATGATTCTTGTAAAGATTGGGTTTTCAGAACATTCTTTTGAAAGAGAGGATTTTCAACACTATAATTAGTCATTTTAAATTTAATTCTCTTAGTAGTTGATTTTTTAATCAATTCACTAATTGTGACTTTTTGTATTATCCCCACAAGTACCTAAATAAGTCCCTGATGCCATGTGCCATTCACTTGATGGACCTGGTGACTCTACCCCATCCAAATAAGACTTTTGACACTTAGTCAATTTTATAAAAGTTTCCCACAATCACATGGCACCTTTTGGCTTCTTCAAAATACTTAGCCAATTTTATTCAAGGTTTTCCAATGGGAAAATGATGTTAGTGATGTTCCAAGCAATTAATTCGATGGGATGATGTCACATGGCATAATCTCACTACTCTATTATCCCAAAGCTATTCATATAGAGCACAAAGTCTATGGTCAAGTGGGTGAATAGGATGATGTCACATGGTGAAATACCACTACTCTACAACCCTCAGGTGGTTTGTGTAGGCATAGTGATGATGTTAGATCCTCAATAAAGTGGATGACCAAGATCATGCCATGTGCTGATATCCTACTACTCTACAAACCTTGAATAGTCCTTATAGACCTTGTAGTTTATCAAATACCAAGAAATGAAGTCTATGATGCATGTATAAATATCACCTCATAAAATAAAGAATTGTCATCATGTGTATCAAGCCCCAATCTAGGCAATGAAAGATCAAAGAAAGGCCACATGACCATGGAATGGCAAAAGTGAGTGATAAAGCTAAATCCCATGGTATCAACAATTTTTAAGTGTCAAAGTGAGACCTCCAAAAGAAAAATAGTAACATAGTGAAGGAATAATGAGGAAGAGCCATGTGGTAGTTATCTTTCAAAGCAAAATACATGTTGGATGCATATCCAACAAAATAATAGTTTGTATTTGATGGAGTGTACATCCAATTTCATTTAGAAACTCAAATCATAGTTGAATTAGATCATCAATGAGATGGGAATGATTAGTATGGCATGTGTACTGAAATCAAAAAAAGAATAGAAAAGATAAATTTTAGTTTTAAAGAGGTGTCTCAATTGCATAGAGATGTGGGAAACTAGATACCATGATGTAATCTCAATTACTTTTATTTTTTAGAATTTAATTGAGGCATAGTTTAGTTATGCCAATCTCAGGAACACCTTTAATCTATCAGAGGTTTTGAGCCTCTTACTCAATCACATTCTCTTAACTAATAATGAATGTTTACAACTACCCCATTAGCATAAAAATTAGATTGAATTTGAACTCCTTAGGGTTGCATGCCTATATAAGATTGAATTCTCAATGTAATAAGGATTGGTCTTTTTATAGACTAAGAGGATTATGTTTAGGCTATTCCTTTTAGGATTAGAGGAGACTACACTTGGCTGGATCTTTTTTATTAAAACTTAGATTAGTGAACTAGTCATTTTCCTTTCATGTATTTTCTTACCTTTAAGATTTGTTTTTTGAGTCAAGGCTATTTAAAATTTGAGTATGTAGCTCACTAAGCATTCAATGAATCCCAAATGATCCTTAATAGAGACATCTTTATCTGAAATATTTCATATTTAATAGACTTGGTCTATACATGTATATGGTGAAGTTATTTTCATCTTTGGCTCTACTAACTCATTCCAAAAACTCTTTCATTGTCCTTATTTGGATTTGTGCTAGGTGTAGCTCAACTAAGGATTGGTTATGTAAAGATTCATCTACTCAATAGAACCAAACTGGCTGACATTAGATAGTGGGGTCTTTTTTCCTTCCTTTTTGCTTATATTTATTTTTACTTTTTTATCAGTCTATTAGTTTATATTAGTTTAGTTTCTGAGTTATAATCTGAATCTAACACTTACTTTGATTTAATGCTCTTTTATATATTTTTGTTTATGCATTATTAAATTTATAATCAATAGACATTTTCATTTTTAACATTTGTTTATTCATAGTTAAATCATTTTGTTGGTTCATTAGGTGCAATCTCTTTATATTTAATTCATATTAATCTATTTAAAATACACATTGAATATCCTTGATATTATATGGTCATAACAAGAATACTGGGTTACCCTGCATACCAAAACCTGATAACCAAGACCTTAGGAAGATTTGCTCACATAAATCTCCTTTCAACAGAGACAGGGCCTAATAACTCCTACCTAATTTTTGGTTGTGTTTGAAAATACCTCATAACACTTTATTGTATTTTTGAGATGATTAATGAGTTGTCTTAAATTTTTATTAATACCACACATTTTGATAATGTCTCACAAAAGTGTTCAATAAAACAAATGAGAAGACCCATAGGATTAGAAATATTTACAAATTATATGACTTTTGAATTATTTTAACCTTTTAGGAATTAATATTTTATAAATCCTATGTTTGTTAAAGATCTAAGTAGAATAAATCAAAGAAATAAAATACATCCACTGATTTGTTAAAGAATTAACTAGCTTTAACATTTATAAAAATAGTAATAAATAATATAAGTAATAACTTAGCTAGAAAACAATGGAGACAAATGATTTGGGTGATGGAAAATGTTAAGAAGGAATACAAGAGAGGAGATTATTATTATGTTAGTAAGATAAAATAAAATCCAAATAAACACACTAAACACTAACACCTCTAGTGTAGATACTAGGGAGAGCATAGGTAACAAGCATGCATATAAAACACAACTAAAACATAAAAAAACCTTATTATACCTTCTTTGGAGATCCAAATAGCCTATATAAATGGATTTATTAGCTTTTGAATCAATAAATTTTCATAAATGGAGCTTTGTTAGCTTCACCTTTCCTTGATACCTTAGTTTGGTTGCTTGGCTCATGAATTTGGAATGGTAACATTACATGTAAGGCTTATTTACATCTATTTATGAATTATAACATTACACCAATATAGGTTAAACATTAATGGGTATAGCCTTAGATTTATAGCCTCAAAATTTTAACTCTCACCTAAAGTGAGTTAAGACTAACTCCAATTGAGTTAAAAGTTTTCATGTAATTATGATTTTTAGTTACTAGTAATAGTTCTCAAATTAGATATTTTGGGATAGTTTTGGATTTTTTGAGATATTTAGAGATATTTTGACAACTCGTAAAGGTAATAATGAAAGGCTTGATATTTTGATTTATATAATTTCTATTTTTAGATATTCATTAATTGTAAATTGATAATTCAACTAAGAATTTAATCTTTTTTAATTAATTGATTGATTTTTATTATCTTTTTTTCTATTTTAAGATTTTATTAAGTACCCCACTTAATGGGTCCATAGGCCAAATTGATAGTTGTTATGATGTAAGGTGATTAGAGGTGAAACTATGAGAGGTTATTATTGTATACATGTTAGTACCCCAAATATGGATGCCTCAACATGGTTCTGAGCTTTGATGATGATGCAGGCCAAATTTTGGATGTTAAATGATTCTTATAATTAATTTTCAATGGTTGGTAAGAATTATTTTGAAGGTTGGTCAAAATCTAGTTGTGGTCAGAATTGGGTGTCTATAGTTTACCCCTATATGGGAAGGCATTGTAATTTATAGGCACAATAATGTCTTCTCAAATAATGAAAAAAGACATTAAAAAGAAAAGAATATAATTATTGAATAAGAAACTTCAAACAATGTTTGGGAAGCCTATAATAATGCCCTCTTGAGGGAGTGGATGACATATATGATTGATGGATAATCCCTGGAAAAGAAGCAAGAAAAAGAATGAAATGAACCCATAGGTGAGATTAATCCAATCGAGATAATTCTTTCATGCATTTGATTTAAAAAGTAATTATTTGCCCAAAGGTAGTTATAATCAATAACAAAGGTTGAGACATTGATTTTCTAAAAAGTGTTTATAATCAGTGGCACATGCACATGCCCCAATAGGGTAGATGAGTCAAAATAATGATTTGCCCATAGGCAGTTATAATCATTAAAATGACTTAGATTGAATAATTTTTTTTGGTTGTTCCCTAGTAGGGAAAATTGGCAAGCATAACTCAAGGATATAACCTATTGTATAGATTAAAGATGAGTAGGTGAAAATGTAGATGTGATGGTCTAATGACTAAAGAATCCATAAATAACCAAACACATGAGGATACACAAAGTGATTAAAGAAATTATTGGAAGAATAAAGGTGTCTGAGTTGACCTTAAATACGTCATGTATACAAGCGCTACCTACATAGTTGAAAAAGACCTCAGGCCACTGTAGTTTACCTAGAAGTGGGAGAAAATAGAATGAAGAATAAAAAGTGATCAATGTGAATCATTTAGTTTTACCTACCAATGTGGAGATGATCATCCTTATTAGCATTGATATAAATAGAATGATCAAGGGGTTGATTGGATCAAGGAGGATGGGAGGATTTTCCAAGGTAAAATAGGATAAGTTTTGGTGACACCATTACTTGTAAGATTTCCCAAACAAGTCAACCAAGGCCAAGAGAACCAATGGAACCAAGCTCAAAAGGGTTGTGTAGGGTGGGTATAAAAATTTTGTTCAATAAAGAAGGTATGTTAGGATGACATATGGTATGACATAAAGAAGATGCTAGGAAGGTAATTGGATATAATGGTAATATGGTTGCCCCCAAGTGATTGAGTAAATGGTAGGGTATGAAAAAATAGTAAGGTGAATGGTATATGAAAATGGTAAGGCAAATATTTATATTGTTCTTGATGATGTGGAGATGCACATCTTGATCAACATATGATACAAATAGAATAATCAAATTTTATAAATTTCTATCCCACACCTCTTCTAAATAGTTGCTCTATCAAGAACATGATGTAGATTTGAACTCCAATAATTTTTGTATGATCCTTGTTAGTCATTGATTCTATTTCCTTTAAACGTCAAGATATGATGTATTTATAGATTCTATAAAGGAAAGTGTGGCCAAGGATGGTAAATAAAAATAAATATTGAATGATAGGTATGATTTGGTAATGTAAAGGTGGATGATAATGGAATGTATAATGGTTAGGCAACAAATAAAGATTAGTATTTTTAGACACATGCAATGTTGTTTATTATATATTTGACATAATTTTGGTTATGGCAAGGTCAAAGACTTTTGAATATGCTCTCAATAGGACCATCAATTTTTTTTGTTATTTGGGCCTGAGAATAGCCACCATCTGATTATGCTATATATGGGAAGTTGTATTGATGTTATCTTTAATAATGTATTCATCAAGTAGTGAAGAAATATTATGCTCAGGTATTGGCACCTCAAAGAGGTTTTCACCAATAAATTTGTCTTTATTAACTAATAGTACCTCTAAGAAGGTTTCACTAAGGAATATTGACTTTTGACTTTGATTGTCTTTTAGCACCTCTAAAAAAATTCACTATACGATGTTGAGTTTAGACATTAATTATATCTTAACACCTTCAAAAAGGTTTCAATAGGAGATTGTTAGTATTCTACATGAATGTAGTCTTGATTCCCTTGACATTCTTCAATTGATAAGTCATCTTGGATGTATTTCAAAAAGGTGTGATTCTATCAGTCCTAATCGACACTCATAGGAGTTGGAAGGTTAATATAATGTCAGGACCCCAACTCATAAAGAGCACATTTGATTACCTTTGTATAAGCAACTAAACATGGAATTTACCCAGAAGTAACAAGTAACTAGAAATTCATAAATAACACAGAATATGAGAGACAATACCCAATTGTATTAATACTCTTCCAGAAGGAAATACAAAGAAAGAAGATGCCACAATCTTATTCACTCTCCTCTAGGGCTCACACACACCTCTAGGGTGAAAACAGTAAATCTCTTCAAGAGTTCTCTCTCTCTTAATCACGATCACAATAGACAACTCAAACACAAAGTTGTTGTTCACCTCCAACTAGTCAGTATCACTACTACCAGTACCAACTGAGTACTCAAAGTACTTTAGGTCTGAGTACACCACGTACTCCAAGTAGATCTCCTTGATCTTGCAACAACCTACAAATCTCAGATCTTACTTACACATGTAGATCTAACATGATCTTGTTACATCACAGATCAACCTGGCCTTGCACACCTGCTGACCTAGATCATACACACATGAAGAACCCTTTTGATTCTCCACACCATCACCCCTATGGATCTTCTACTAGATCTTGCTCTCCCACATATCTACTTGATCATACACACTTGGCACTGTGGCACTATGAGGACCTACCCTTGCTCTCTTCCCTCTAAAGGAGCTAACCTTGCTCTCTCTATCTAGCACACTTTACAATATAGCCCATGGGTCTCTTAAATAGATCCCATATAAATAATAATTATACATCCAATTAAAATAATTAAAAACCATAGCTCAAGACTAAAATTAGTCTTTAGCATGCAAATAACCAGTTCGTTAACAAACTGTTCATGAAATTGACAGTTTCAGAACCACACAGGCGACCGACGTCGGTCGTTGTCTATCTGGAGATGACCAATGTCAGCTGATCCATGACCGATGTCGATAGCTCTGTGTACTGGATATGACCGACGTCAATTGGCCTGATCGATGTCAGTTGCTTTGCACCTTATCAACCTCCTCCATGTCTGCATACAGTGAAGCTTTTAGCTCCACAACCTAACAATCTCCCACTTGGAGATAAATAGTTGCACTTGTACCTATACTTGTACATCATCTAATTTATTTCTTGGCTTGTATCCCTCTTCAAAATCAATTTTGAAGACCAACCACCACACATCCTGTGGTATACCGCATGTCATCCAAGTAACCTGTCACATCCAAACCTACATACCCATGTAGAGAAGTCCCTGACCTTGCATAGCATGAATCCCTGCTAATAGTCCCTCTCAGATACCTGAGAACCCACTGAAACACTTTCCAGTGTTCCTTTCCTAGATTGGCTATGAACTTGCTGATAACACCTGCTACTAGGGCAACTCAGGTCTAGTACACATGTACTTAACCTCATCATGTGAATCAGGACATTGTTCATAGAACTATCCAACCATCGGTGTGCTAACCAGTTTCACACAATCATCTAGAGACAAAATCAACCTGTGACCTTCCATGTCTCTAAAAAACTCATGCCAAAGAATTTTGCTGCTCCCAAATTCTTCATGACATACCACTGAACTAACTTTACCTTTAGCTCAGCAAAACCCTGCATGTGTGACTCTGTAACAAGCATACACACAACATACAGTAATAGGATAATGTTGCAATCATCATCCAACCTGGTAAAAAAAACACAATGGTTACAATGACACTAACTAAAGCCATGCTTTGTCATACACCTGTCAAACCTGTACCACTATCCTACAGCTTCCTCAAGACCATATACCCTAGCCTTCCATCTCACGTGTCCATTCCCTCTCTTCTTTAACCAAGGAATCCATTTGTCTCTGAGTGCTTTCATCCCGGCTGGCAACTCTACCAAATCTCCCATTTGGTTCTTCTCCAAAGAATTCATGCCATGCTCCCACTATTTCCTAGATCCTCCCTGCTCTTCAGTGAGCAACAAGTATAAAGAAGGGGAATAACAAATTTGAGGCTTACTTACCCTTTCAATCCTCCACATGGGCATTTGAGACTCCTTGACAGCTTGATGTCTACCCAAAATCCATTCCAATGACCGATGTCGATCACTACCCAGTCTACATCTGACTGACATCAATTCCATGTGACTGACTTGACTCCTGACATTGGTTCCCTGACTAACATCGGTGTCCACCTGGTCACCGATGCTAGTTCTGTGACTGACATCAGTCACCACCTACCTGACACCATCGACTTTGCCTATCTGCACATGACCGACGTCAGTGCTTGCCTATTCAACGTTAGTTACCCCTGACTAACATCAGTACCTGTGTTCTCTTGTGAGTGATGACTTTTTACCCACGAGCTCTCTTTGGATCAAAACCCTATCCAAACTACCCTGTTCAGAGTTATTTAGTCCCATCTACTGATCTCTATCCATCATCTCCTCCATAAACACCAAGGCTTTCCAATTTTTAAGTTTGTCAAAGACATCTGACTTCCTCTTAAAAACATGCATCTCCTTCTTACTCATGTGACCAAGCCTACAAAGCCACGTCTTCACAACAAAAGAAGAATCAGTAATACAAGTAGGTAGATAAAGAGTACCTAATTTCTTACCACCTGCTAATTCAAGTGCATCTATTGTGAGAGTTCCTGTGCATCTCTCATCACCCAACTTTCCTAAAGAAATTAGCCTCATCTTTAGAACTGGGACCTGCATGACATCCTTCAACACCCATGTGTTGGCCATCTGTAATTTCAATCACACTTCCCCTTTGCCAATACTTTGACAAGGCTCACCAACCCCTAAATAAATCTTTCCAAAGTCTCCATGGACCTTAACATGGAAAAATACTCTATTTGGGGCTGCATGGAAAGAGGCAACATAATCTATAAACCAAGATTCTACTTTATTCAAGGAACATATTAGAACAACCAGTGCAATAATACCTGCAACACATGCTCCTTCATGCTAATCTTCTACCAACCAGCAATCTTTCTTTACCTACTCTTTCTTTTCATAATTCCATAATTGACCACATTTGCTTTTGAATTTTTCCATACTTTCTTTTGCCATTGCTATACTCCCACTCAATCAAAAACCCCTGAGATTGAACTATAATCAACACACTTAACAAGCTTTACCACCTGTTAGTGAACCTAACCTCGCTCTGATACCACCTATTAGTTGATCCTAGCTCTGATACCACTTTATTAGTGGTATCACTGCATGAACCAGTAACCTGAGCTCTGATACCACTTTGTCAGGACCCCAGCTCATAAAGAGCACAGTTGATTACCTTTGTATAAGCAACTAAACATGAAATTTACCCAGAAGTAACAAGTAACTAGAAATTCAAAAATAACATAGAATATGAGAGACAATACCCAATTGTATTAATACTCTTCCAGAAGGAAATACAAATAAAGAAGATGCCACAATCTTCTTCATGCTCCTCTAGGGCTCACACACACCTCTAGGGCAAAAACAATAAATCTCTTCAAGAGTTCTCTCTCTCAATCACAGTCACAACAGACAACTCAAACATAGAGTTGTTGTTCACCTCCAACCAGTCAGTATCACTACTACCAGTACCAACCGAGTACTCAAAGTACTCTAGGTTTGAGTACACCACGTACTCCAAGTAGATCTCCTTGATCTTGTAACAACCTATAAATCCTGGATCTTACTTACACATGTAGATCTAACATGATCTTACTACACCACAGATCAACCTGGCCTTGCACACCTGCTGACCTAGATCATACACACATAAAGAACCCTTCTGATTCTCCACACCAGCACCCCTATAGATCTTCTACCAGATCTTGCTCTCTTACAGATCTACCTAATCATACACACTTGACACTGTGGCACTATGAGGAGCTACCCTTGCTCTCTTCCCTCTGAAGGAGCTAACCTTGCTCTCTCTATCTAGCACATTTTACAATACAACCCATGGGTCTCTTAAATAGATCCCATACAAATAATAATTAGACATCCAATTACAATAATTAAAAATCGCAGCTCAAGACTAAAATTAGTCTTTAACATGAAAACAACCAATTCGTTAACAAACTATTCATGAACATGACAGTTCTAAAACTGCATAGGCAACTGACATCAGTTGTTGTCTATCTAGAGATGACTGACATCGGCTGATCCATGACTGATGTCGGTAGCTCTGTGCACTGGATATGACCGATGTCGGTTGGCTTGACCGACGTCGGTTGCTTTGCACCTTAGCAACCTCCTCCATGTCTACATACAGTGAAGCTTTTAGCTCCACAACCTAACATATAATGGCTAATTTAGTTGGTGTTAATGTCATGTGGAATGGTAATGGAATGAAAAGAGGCATCATAATCCTCATAGAATATACTGGGAGAATTTTTGTCAATGCATAAGTAACCACCTCAAAAACCGTGGAAGGATCACAAATATATTCAAATTAATCTTCAAGGCATGCATAACCAATATTATAACAACCACGAATGTATTTTCATTTTGAGGATAAATCTGACTCATGGGACTCTAAATTCAATGTTGATATTGATGTTGATTCTATTTATAATGATAAATCTAATATTGGTTCAAGAATAAAACCTAAATTTAATTTTGATTCTTCATTTGGTGTGAATTCTACTATAATGATCTCTTGTTGAATGTTTCATATTGGATAAGTAATGGACTATGATTGAATAATGGGATATTCAAAAATAAGATTAGCTAAGAAGGACTCCATAGAGATTGGCTTGTCAATGTGATACTTCTCAATAATGGGAAAAAAGTCAAGAGAAAACTCCATAGAGATTGGATTATCAAAGGGAGGCTATTTAAAAATAGGAAAATGGTCAAGATAATGATTTTCCCAAAGGTGCTTATAATCATTAAGAAGTGACTCAATAAATACCAGCTTGTTAGAGTGAAAATCATTGACAATAGGGATAGTATCAAAAGGTGATTCATCATAGGTTGACTCATCAAAAATAGGTATTTCAACAAAAATATCAAAAATTGGGTGGTTCTCTTGGCCTTGGTTTACAAGTAGTTATAAAATACTAGTTTTGAACATGTCTTGGTCTTCAAATGATTGGCTCTATTAGAGAGGTATTGATTGGCTTTATTATGGCTTGAAGATTAGCATCAATTTTCTAAAGTAGGGGATGGTTTGAAATAAATGTATAATGGTTGGTGGCTAGCTAATGGCCTATTTTTAAATATGCTCACCTAATATAGGCTTAAGAAAGATTGGTTATTAGTCTGGGATGGTAATTGTGATCGATCTAGTTATAATTACACAACCTTGTTGGGATAATGAGCTACCATAATTAAAAAGACCTATAATGGTAATGGTAGGGAATTGTGAGGATTTGTTTTTATCACAATCCAAAGGATGAGGTCTATGAATAATAATGTTAGGTCATCACGAAGCCTAGTTGCTATCGTGACCTAAAGGATGAGAGCTTGGAATAGTAATGGCAGGGTGTTGTGAAGCTTGGTTGTTATCACAAGACAAAATAGGAGGGATTGAAATTATAAGGGTAGGGCACTATGAATCTTATTTATTTTTGTAATCTAAGGGATGAGGTCTTATAATGGTAATCCTTGGATGCTATGGAGCTTAGTTTCTCATGCAAACTGAAGGATGGTTAATGGTATAAGTAGGAGATCAATTATTATTAGCATTCAAAGGGAAAAATTGGTACATTAATCATACTAAATAAGGTATCACTAAATAATATGCTTGAGGATATTAGATTTATTCTCTAGATTTAGTATGGTAAGGAGGATAAGGATTCATCTCATAAATTACATCATCATCATAGGGGTCTTGAACAAATTCATCTTGTGTGACCATTTTATTATAACTTGGATTATACATGGATCCATTAAGAGTGTAATGAGATATATCAAAACCAATTATGAACATTTTTCAAAAATTCCTAGAGTTATACAAAATCTTAAAAACAATATCCAAAGTATAAATGGTCCAAACTTAGTCTAACCCGGTCAAAGGAATGCAGTTGTATCTCCAAAAAGTTCAGTGCTAAAACTTGGTATAAAACACTCAACATAAAATTTATAATGTTAAATGTATAAAACAAATGGTCAAGTGGATGAAATAAAATTGAAATTCTAAACTTAGGTATAAAGTGTTTCAAACAAGTCTAATCTAGGTCTAAAGAAACAATGGTTACTAGGTCTTTTAGAAAATAAGGCACAAAATCTAGGCTCAAAATAGGCATTGCTAGGTCTTTTATAAAAGGCACAAAATGTATAATTTAAAAAAAAATAGGTATAAAAGGCAAGATATTTAATCTAAAAATTTTGAAACACGTTGACACAAACTAGGCATTCAGATTTAGACACATACTTGATCATTTGACAAAAGACATGAAACACTAGGCATATGGAAGATAAACTACTTCCCCAAATCTAGGTAAAAAAATAGTTTTCAAATTGAATAAGTAACCTAAGTTATACCACCCAAAAGTGAAAGGAAAATGCTCTAATACAAATTACACAAGGCATAGGCAAAAATCAATCAATGTTCAGATTTGAACTCAACTTACTAGGATTCTCAAATTAGATAATAAACTAGACAATAATGAATGACATGATGAGATTAGGCATAGATCCAAAAGGTACATGTGGTTTTAAAAATTTGAACTTTTGGATACAAGGCAATAAGTCTATGAAATGGTTCAAGTAGTGTATAAATGCTATCATGCTCTAAAGATGTGATAAGTGGTTTTGTTTCAATACTTTAAAGCACAAAACTTGGAACAAATTGGGGATTTTAATGACACCATTTTAAATCAAGTGATACACACATACATGTTTGATAACAACTAAGGAAAGTTGTGGTATCAAATGGATGGCATAACACCTCTTCAAACAAAGGAGTAATGTATAATTATTTTGACATGGTATGATTAAAAAAATAATTATGACTTAAGACCATGTAATTAAAAGGATAAAATGATTAAAAAAACTAAAGTGTAATGTCCTAAATCTTAAAAATGATAAGATTACATCATACTATCAAATTTCATCTATATACTTGATCTTGAGAGGATTTTAAATTTTAAATCCAAAAAGTAAAAGTGCATGAAAAGTAGGGTCTTTATACCCTATCTTCTCTCAAGATTTTGTATGGTAATATGGAACTTCAGGATACTCACCTTGCATTAATAGTATGTCTATAGCAAGTGGTATGGTCTAAAATTATGAGTTTTGCACGTCTAGATGGTCTCAAGTATGGTACACACTAGAGTTGCAATCACATCATTTGAATCCACATTAACTGGCTTATTGTGAAAAGGTCTTATCCTTTTCACAACCACCACATCCATTAATTACTTAGTGTAGTGTGATGTTTGAGTTACCCCTATGTTCCAAGTTTGAGTACCACTAATGAAGCTTGTTTAACTATTCAAACAAGCATCCAAATAGATCACCTCAATTTATATACCCAACCATGAAGTGGGGTTGGTATGATTTTGGAGATGAATCCCCAGGTTAATGTACCCCTAAATAACCTATGAGGGATAAGTGATCTCTCACCCACAAGCCAAAATGCATGAATATATAGAAAGAGGAAGGACTTTAGGGTCATTTTGGGGTCACCTAAATCACTCATATTTTGGGGAGGGCATTAACAAATTTCCTTCCATGTTTTTAGACAAAAGAGATAAATTTAAAGAATGAGTGTTTTTTATCACCCAAGTTCCCTAAATGGGATAGGGGGAGAGCATACACATGACACCCATTTTGCTAAACAAACAATCAAACAACAAACATAAAAATGAAAACTCTTATGAATATTTAATTAAAGTGAGAATTATTTTTTATAGCACCAAATGAAATGTGTCATGAATTTTAGCCCCTTGGCATTGTGTGAAAATATTTAAAGATAAAAATTACTTAAGAAAAAAAATTAAAACACCAAATTCAAATGTGAGTTTTACATCTTTATGTGTTTAAAATCATCTTTTTTGGTCTTTGGGTCCTACAAAAAAGTGTTAGAGGGTTCTATATATATATATATATATATATATATATATATATATATATATATATATATATATATATTGGGAAATATTAGAAAATCAAAACCTACAAAATCAAAATATTAGAAAGCTCCCAAATACCAAATACCTACAATTTATAATAAATACAAAAAAAAAAAACTTAAAACAAAATTAGAAAACAACTAAAACAAAAATTAATAAATAAAAGGGAAAGTTATTAAAATATTGATATCTAAAAAACTGTAAGTTAGATTTTAATGAAATTTATATATAAATTAGATAACATAAATGTACACCACCTGTAAAAAAATTAGTACAAATGCATTTTTGGATTCAAAAATATAATTATTTTAACATTCATTTATTCAAAACAATAAGCAGTTACTAAAAGAGTTATAACTTCTAAACTACATATCATATTTCAATGAATTTTTTAGAGAATTAAGCTAAAAATAGTAATAACAACCTATCAAAAAATCAGAAAAAAAAAATTAAATGTATTAAAAATGATAACTATTTTAACATCCATTTTTTGTTTTTTTTAATGAAAGAAAAGGGAAGAGAAGAATTGAGGGAAGAAGATGAAGATGTGGGGTGCATAATTAGGTCCCATCAGGCATGCCATTATGATTTTTAGTTACTAATAATAGTTATACAATTATATACTTTGGGATATTTTAGGATATTTTGAGATATTTTGGAAGAACTTGACAACTCATAAAGGTAATGATAAAAGACTTGATCTTTTGATTTTTAGAATTATGATTTTTAGATATTCATTAATTATAAATGGATAATTAAACTAAAAATTTAATCTTGTTTAATTAATTAATTGGTTTTTATTATCCTTTTTTATGTTTTATTAATTTACCCTCTTAGTGGGTCCATAGGCCAAATTAATAGTTGTTGTGTCATAAGGTGATTAGAGGTGAATCCGTGAGAGGTTATTGTTTCATACGAGCTAGTACCCCGAATAGGGATGCCTCAACATGATTATGAGAATTTATGAATTATACATGACCAATTTTTTTATTTTTAGTTATTCCTAAGATTAATTTACAATGTCTGGTAGGAATCAATTTGAAGTCTAGTCAGAAGCTAGTTGTGGTTAGAATTAGGTGTCTACAATTTGCCCCTATTTGAGAAGGTGTGGAAAACTATAAGAACAATAACATCTTATAAAATAATTAAAAATGTCATTAAAAATTAAAGAAGATAATGAAACTACTTGTAAACCAAGGCCAAGAGAACCAATTAATTTGTAATGTTTTTATTGGAACACATATTAGTGACAAGTCAACCTATGATGAATTACCTTTTGATCCTTTACCCATTGTTGAGAAGTATGACTCTAAAAAGTCAATATTTACTAATTAATTTCTTAATTATTATAAATTCCTTTAGGAAAATAATTATCTTGACCGTTATCCTATTTTTAAATAACCTCCCTTTGACAAGCCAGTCTTTGTGGAGTTATCTCTTAACTTTTTTCCCATTGTTGAGGAGTCTCACTTGACAAGCTAGTCTTTGTGGAGTCCTTATTATCTAAGTCTATTTCTGAAGAGCCTATTATGCCATCAAAATTAATTATTTATCTAATACCAAAAATTTAACAACACATCATTATATCAGCATCCACACCATATGAAGAATTAATATTGGAGTTAGGTTTTCTTCTTGAACCAACATCAGATTTAGCATTAGAATCTGAATCAACATTAGTCTCAATATTGAATTTAGAGTCCCTTGATTTAGAATTAACTTCATAATTATAATACATTCATGATTATTATAACAATATTTATGCATGCCTTGTAGATTAATTTGAATATATTTGTGATCTTTCCATAGTTTTTGAGGATGATTACTTCAGTTTCAACACAAGTTATCTTAGTATCTTCTATGAGGATTATGATTCCTCTTCACATTCCATTACCATTACACATGCATTATCACCAAAAAAAATGACCATTATATTGAATTTAAACATCTCATAAGTGTTTATTAGGATCAATAAAATCATACCTTATTAAATTGCATCCATTGTAACATATCAGTTGAAGAATATCAGGGGGACCAAGACCACATTCATATAGAACAAGAAAAAATTTCTAGTGAAACCTTTCTATAGGTACTAGAGGATAATCAAATTCCATACACAACATCTTATAGTGAAACATTTTTGAAGGTGTTAGAAGATAATTAAAGTCAAAAATCAATGTTCCTAAGTAAAACATTATCAAAGATGTTATGGGATAATTCTGATCATAGGAATCTAAGAAGGAAGGTTAGTATAATGTTAGTTCAAGTAATAAAACTAAAATTAAAAAACATTAACACTTACACTCCTAGCCTCAAACTTGGGGAGAGCTTATTAACAAACACTAGATGAAAAGACAACTAAAACATAAAAGACATAAATATTTTACCTTCCTTAGGAGCTCCAAATGCTTTTTTGAGTGGCTTACTCAGCTTGTGCACTCAAAGAGTATTTGGAAAATTAATTTTTTTTGGCTCCTTCCCTCCTTGGCACCATTGGTTTTGATGTGGTTTGATGTTGCTTTGGCTCAAAATTTTGGCATTATATCATTACTTGTAATAAAATAGCTTATGTCTCTCTCTCCAAATTTGCATTATAAATTTTGCTTATGAGATCTTATAAATGAAGAGGCATGGCATTTTATTTATAAACTAAGGATTTAACTCTCACCCAAGGTAAGTTAAGGTTGATTTAAGGCTTTAAATGGGTTCAAACCTAACCTAGGTGAGTCAAATATAACCCCAATAGAGTTAATAATTGTCAAGTAATTATGATTTGTAATTACTATGCATGGCTCTCCAAAATACATATTTTAGGGTATTTTAAAATATCTTGATAACTCATAAAGGCAATGATGAAAGGCTAGGATATTTTGATTTTTGAATTTCCTTTTTTAGATATTCATTAATTTTGAATGGATAATTCAACTAGGTTTTTAATTTTGTTTAACTTGTTAATTGATTTTCATTATCCTATTAGCATTTATAGGATTTTATTTAAGTGTGTAATTGCTACATGTAATAGGTTCATAGGCCAAATTGACTATTGTGATGACACAAGGTAATTAGGAATGAATCCGTGAGAGGTTATTGTTGCATACACTAGGATTCCTCAATTAGGGATGCCTCAATATTATTTTGAGATTTGATAAATGATGTATAATTAAATTTAGGACATTAAATGATTCTTAGGCTTAATTTGAAATGGTTGATAGGAATAAATATGAAGTTTGGTGGAAGCTAGTTATGGTCAATTTTAGGTGTCTATAGTTTACCCTTGTTTGAGAAGGCATTGCAAGCTATAGGCATAATAACATATTATCAAAGAATGAAAAGGTTATTTATGAATATGAATTAAAATAAAATGGATAAATTTAGGTGCCCCATTTAGGGAGTGATTGGAAAAGGGGTTGGTGATCGATCCCTAGAAATAAGGAAATGATGGCACTAAAAAGATAAAAAGTGGGTGAAATAGACTGTTTACCCACAAATAGTTATAATTAGTGATATGGGTAAGATCAAATAAGAATTAAATTAACCTATGTGTTATATTAATCTAATTGATACAATACTTGCATGCATTGATTTAAAAAGAAGTACTAATTTACCCAATGGTGGTTATAATTGATAGCAAAGGTTGAGACATTGATTTTCCCAAAGGAAATTATAATCAATGACATAGGAACATGCCCAGTTAGGGTAGATGAGTCAATATAATGATTTTACCATAGGAAGTTATAAACATTAAGATGACCTAGATTAAAAAATGATATTTGATTATGCTCTGGTATGGTAGATTAGAAAGCATAACTCAAGGATATAACATGTTGAATAGCTTAAAGATGAGTAAGAACAAATGTAGATGTGATGGTCTAATGACTAAAGAAGCCATAAAAAACCAATCATATAAGGATATGCAAAATGATGCAAGAGATTATTATAATAATAATAATTGATAAATGTTAATGATTTGGTCATACCTACCAATGTAGAGATTCTCATCCTTATTCACATTGATACAACTAGAATGGTCAAGGGGTTGATTTGATCAAGTAGGATGGGAAGGTTTGCCAATTTTACCAAGGATAAGTTTATGTGGCCAAATTGATTGTAATATTTCCCAAGATAATTTTTTTATAACACATGACAATATGCATCATGATATAACACCATGATAACTTAACCAAAATATGTAGGACTAGCTCCCAATCCAATAGACAATTTAAAATAATGCACTAATGATAAAAAAAACCATGATGACCATGTTGACATATGAATATATATAGACTCAAGAATAATTCTCAAGGAATCACCCAATGAAGACATATAGACTGAGTCAAGGCATAACAACAAAAGCAAACAAATAGGTAAATAAACACATAGAAAACTTGAAAGTAAAAATAATAGAACCTATCATGTTGTCAACCAAGTAAATATATATGTGTGAAGGCTTGATGAAATTATAAATAGGTGGTGCCCCCAAAAAATGATATATGCAAAGGGAAGGTCAGACCCCCAATGGTAATGGAATGGATTTAAACTAACAAAGGATTTACCATAGTAGGGTGGATCGAGGATGATTGACTATGTTTAAATATGACAACTATTTTTTTATTTTTAAAATTTTGAATGTTTTTAGAATTTTGAGGTATATTAACTTGTTAGATATTAACAATATACCACTCTCAAAATAATAAGAGCATTGGCTTAGGTTTTTCATAAAATATTAAGAGTATATGGAAAAGGGAGACTGATCTAACCTTAATGGGAATTGAGCATGACTTACATAGTCTTATTAGGACCTTAAGTCATAGTACTTCTACACACACAAAAGGTAATGAGAACTGACTAGGTCACAACAATTTCTAAAATTAAGGAAAATAACAAGCCAAATGAGAAAAGTAATGACAAGGTGATGCATAAATGCATGATAAAAGGTGTTGTTCCTAATTTTCCCATAGGAGTCTCTAATTAGGAAATAATGACATAGATTTGTACTTCTAATTCACCCATAGGTGGTTATAATTAGTAACACAAGGTGGGATACTAATTTACCCATAGGTGGTTATAATGAATGGTACCAATCAAATGTAAATGAAAGATAACTTGTCAGATTCATTGTCACACTAGTTTCATAGACTATCATTTAAACACAAAATCCTAAAACTATTGAAATTGGATTGGAATCCCCTCATAGAAGGTGAGGTAAGAAATAAATAAAACAAGACCAAAATAGTCTTGGGTAGGTCAACTAAAAATAGGCTTTGGTCAATAGTAAAGGTATGGTATAATGGTACATGGTATGATATAATAAAGATGGTAGGAGGGCCATTGACTATAATGGTAAGAGGGTTTCCCCCAAGTAATAAGGTATGAAAAAACAACAAGAGGAATGGAAAATGACAATGACAAGGTAAATTTCAAGGGAAATGATATGGTTTTTGTCACGGTAAATGATTTTTTCTAGGTAAATGATTCTAGTTTTCTTGCTAATGTGGAGATGCACATCTTAATGAGCATATGATATAACTAGAAGAGTCAAATTTTGTAAATTGCTAGCTCACACCTCTTATTAATAACTATTCTATCAAGAACTTGCTACATATTTGCATTCCAATAATGTTATTGTGATCTTCATTGGTCATTGATTTTATTTTCTTTAAACATCGAGACAATATATATTTGTAACCTCTACAAAGGAAAGTGCAACTTGGGATGATAAATATTAATAAATATTGAATGATAGGCTTTATTTGGTGATGTAAAAATGGATGATAATGGAATGTATAATGGTTGGTAAAAAAATGATGATCAGGGTTTTTAAGCACACATAATGTTGTTAATTCTAGATTTGACATAACTTTAGATGTGGTAGGGCCAAAGACTTCTAAATATGTTATCAATAGGATCATAACAATTTTTTATTATTTTGTCTTGAGAGTAGCTACCATCTGATTATGTTATAGATTGGAATTTTTATTGATGCCATATTTTATAATTTCTTCATCAAGTAGTAAAGAACTGTTATGCTCAGTTATTAGTGCCTCGAAGAGGTTTTTACTAATGAAGTTGTCTTAGTTGTCCTATAGCACCTCTGAGAAGGTTTCACTAAGAAATGTTTAATTTTAACTTTCATTGTCATCTAACACCTTCCTAAAGGTTTCACTATGAGAGTGTTCTTATTTTGAATGAATCTGATCTTGCCCCCTGATATTCTACAACTGATATGTTTTCTTGGATGAAGTTAAAAAAGGTATGATTTTGTCAGTCCCAATCGATACTTTGGGAGGTATAATGAAAATATAATGGTTAGGTTGGTTATTGTTAATGTCATGTGGAATGGTAATGACATGGGGATAGGTATCATAATCCGCATTTAAGATACTAGGATAACTTGTGTCGAAGCTAAAGTAATCATCCTCAAAAACCATAGAAGGATCATAAATGTATTCAAATTGATTTTCAAGGCATGCATAACCAATGTTGTAAAAACCAAGAATGTATTTTGATTTTGAATATGATTACGACTCAAGGGACTTTGAATTTGAGGTTGAGACTGACATTAGTTTTGCTTATAATGCTAAATCTGATGTCAATTCAAAAATAGAAATTGAATCTAATTTTGATTCTTCATCTAGTGTGGATGTAACTACCATGATGTCTTTTTTAATGTTTGGTATTGGACAAGTAATGGATTGTGATGGCATAATGGGATCCATAGAGACTAGTTTGTCAAAATGAGACTCCTCAATGAGAGGAAATGGTTAAGAGATAATTCCATAAAGACTAGTTTATCAAAGGGGGCTCTTAAAAAAAAGGGAAAATGGTCAAGGTAATGATTTACCCAAAGAAGTTATAATCATTAAGAAGTGACTTAGCAAAGACTGGCTTATCAAAGTGAGACTCCTCAACAATGGGTATAGTATCAAAAGGTGATTCATCATAGGTTGAATTATCATAAATACATGTTTCAACAAAAACATCATGGCTTGGTTAGTTCTCTTAGCCTTATTTTATAATCAATTGTAAAATATTTATTTTGAATATATCTTGGTTTTTATATGATTGCCTTAGTTGGAGAGGTACTAATTGGCTCAACATGGGTTTTCTAAAGTGGTGAATGGTTAGTAATGGATAAAGAATGGCCAGTGTTTGGTTGATGATAGGATTATTAAAGGTTGATTCCTAGCCTAGGATAGTAGTTGTGACTCATCTAGTCATGCTTTCACAATTTTTTTGAGAGAATAGGCTACTATACTTGGAAAGGCATAGAATGGGAATGGTAGGGCAATGTGAAGCTTAGCTGCTTTGACAAGCCAAAGGATAAGGTTCTAGAATAGAAATGTTAGGACATTGTGAATCATGGTTTTTATTGTGAGTCAAAATATGAGGTCTTGTTATAGAAATGGTAGGGCATTATGAAGTTTGGTTTCTATCGTGATCTAAAGCATGAGGTCCTGAAATGGTAATCCTTGGACATTATGGAGCTTGGTAGATCATAAAATCTAAAGGAAGGTTAATGATATAGGTGTAAAAATGGACACCATGAGTAGTGATATGGAAAATATCATATGTAAATGATGTAGAGGCATTAGTTAAAATACTCAAAATTCTAATCTTATCAATTATCTTGATAATGATCTCCAACTAGTAAGTGTTTCCTTTATTCTTTAACCTCCACTCTTGGGATTTCTCTAATAATTCATAGGTTTTTACATATAGCCTCTTTTTTAAATGTGTTATAAATAACTTTCATTAAATACTTCTTATAATTATCCTAAAACCCTTCTTTTACCTAAAATTCACCAATCATCTCTATCTATGCATTAATCCAAGTCTTGTACTTTCATTCACTCATAAGTTCTTAGCCCTTTCAAGGCTTCCTTATCCTAAATATTAATTCAAAACTTAGGTAGGAAAGTTCATCTTGTAAATTCTTCTTCTTAATCCTATCATACTCAACTCAACCCTTTGGAAAATTTGTCTCAACCCCAATTACCACCTACAACTTTCAAGCTCATTCTTGTTCCAATCATCTTGTAACCCTTTTATATATCAAACATCCAAGGTTTGAAAAACTCACACATATTATGAGTACAATATAAAAAATTTTATATACCATTTTCCATAATTCAACTTCACCCAATGTCTCTTGAATCAATTCTCAACTTGGAACATGTTTTACGCATAACCCCTTCTCTAATTAGGTCTTCTCTAGGCCTTCAACCCTGCAACTCTGAGTTTTGATTATTCTAGTTTCTACACATGCCCAAATATACAAAATTATTTTTATTAACATTTATTATTATTATAAAAATATTCACACAAAATTTTAAGTGATAATTCCTTTGGAAGGTACTTAAACATATATTTTTCCAAGAAAGCCCTAAACAGGGATTGTGCATAGGTTGAGAGGTAATAAAATATAATATCTTTAGTTTAACATTATTTAAATTCATTATTATACCTTATCAAGGTCTATTATAATTATTATAAACTTTCAAAACATCTATTTATTCACAAACAACCTCCATAAGCTCATATCATGCTAAACATAGAATTATGAGTCTTTGGATCACTGTATAACAATTTTGTAATCCTTGTTTATCTTTCATGCATTTCACATTATTAGCAGAATTTTAATTCCAAACTTGGGTCTTTCCATACTCACTTTAACCTCTTTATCAATCCATTCTCATTACTCATTCCATATCAATATTTTAATCTGAGTACTTACAAAATGTGTGTGTTTGTTGATAGGGTTAAAACAAGGTTCTCTCCAACTAGTGTCACTCAAGGGTTGTCTTATCTCTTTAAGGAATAAAAATCCATCAATTCATCCTTATTGCATATCTATATCACTATGTAAATAAATTTCATGAAGTGACTTCATTCACTTCACTTCTACCACCCATAATGACTATGAAAACAAAGGTCTTGATTGTATAAAACTGGTTGTTACCTTATATTATCTATGTATTGAAAGTTGGTCATTTATAACCGCATTAAAAATTAATAATTTATCACTCCAAAAAGGTTAATTTCAGATGAAGACATATTCAAATGCAACAATGTCCTTTTCACATTATATTCTAAAAAACCTCTACTCATAAAACATCTTCTTAACTAATTCAATCCATACATAGGATACTCAGTCTAAGAGTTCATCTTTCTTTTAGTTTTCCACTCTTAAACTGAATGAATGTTAATAGGTATTAATCATAACTTAGTACACCTTTCTCAAGTTTTTAATTTCCTTCTCCAATCATCTGCAACATTCTTTTAATAAGATATATACAATGATTGTGAGTAAACTCATAACAACACAGGGTGGTCTGTCTAACTTGTTTAGTTATTTACACCTCAAAGGTGAATTAAATCATTATTATCACTTTGATAACATAGAAACGTAGGCTTACCAATTAAAAAATTATTCTAAACATCCACTCACATGTTTCTTTCTCCTAAAATAACTTGTCCAAATATTGCCTTCTTAACTGTAATCAATAGTCATTCCAAACCTACAGATTACACACCAATATGAACATAATCATGGCATTAAGGACTTGTTCAATGAAATAAGAATATGGTTCAATAATAAAAATTGAAAGGATAACACATATATCAATTCATTTTATTTTATTCATAACATTATTATCTATTACAATATAGTTCTTTCATGGACTTGAGATCCTTCTTGAGGTGTTTTGCTTTTCATTCACATTTTCAGGTTTCCTCTCCTCTCCCTTTCTTGGATATCTCTCTTCTCTACCTATTATATCCTCACTCTCATTCTCTCTAAATAAAATTACCTTTTCCTCAAATTCAATGTAGGTTTTTGGTTGGTGGTACACCAAATTACTTTCCATAACTACCCCAACATACCAAGATGATTTACACTTGTTCAATTGACTTGTCTTAGAGCCTAATCATGAAATGTATTTAAACCTTTGTCTCATGACTTTAATAGCCCATAAAACCCAAATTTTCTCATCTAAACACTCCAATACATGTATTTGGCCCTCTTAATCTTATTACAACTTGAATTTTCAAATTCCCTATTTTGGAGGGAAAACACCTAGAAGTCACATGACACATTCTAAGCATCCCAAATGGATTATAAGTTAACAAATAGACCTTAAAAGTTCCTACACACATTTTTACACCTAACATTGACCAATTTTGACTAGTTATGAAAATAGTTTAAAAATGATGCTCTTTAGCTTGATGCTCCTACATCATACTCCCCAAGAAGGATAAAAAAACTTGAGCCAAAAACTTTCTTTCTTGTCTTCAAATTAATTCTTTGAGGGTCACTCATATTCAACATGTTGTTTTTCCTTTGTTTTGGTTCCTTTTTCTTTGCCAAACTCTTGCATTTCTTCCTTATGGCCTTTTTTAGCCTTCTTTTCCATGCATCTTCTACCTATATAAGGTTTTAACACTAATGTATACTCTTATTTTCTACATATTCTACCTATAATAAATCAAGTTAAACATCTTTATACTAAGTTGAAACCAATTTGTGTTCATTCTTCTTTCTCACACTTATTTGATAGCTTGTCTTGTTTTCATTTTCACTTGATTCTTGCTTGCCTATTAGTTTTTGTTTCTTGTTCATACTATAATATTCTTAATTATGATATAATGGCCTCTAATTCATGTCAACCTCTATCATTTTACCCATTTTAATTTATCTTTCTTCCTCTACTTCACATTCCTTCTCTTTTTAATGTCTTTTTCTATCATCTTGCTCATTGTACAAGAGTAATTTCTTATTATGCTTATTCTCACTATAGTATAACATGATTTGATCCATATTTGGTTATAAATATCCATTATTATAAAATGTAAAATCATATTTATCTTGACCCATTTAATATCTCACCTTGTTTACTTCTTCATACTCTATTTGCTTGCTTGCTTGTGGCCTTGTTTGCACAACTTCTTATACTTCTCTTTGATGTTCCTCTCTTAATGTTTATTGGAGTTTATATTTGACCTTTACCTATTTTTATTCACCTTATTTCATCTCCTTGGATGGTTTTAATACCTTTTCCAACATCCTCATCTCTTATTGTAACTTTAGTGTATCCATCTCTTTAAAATCCTTATCAAACCTTGGTTCCCACTATCTTGGGTAACTTGTTAATTGTCTTCTCTTTGTATTCCCTCATTTTTGAGATTCATATCAACCTAATCATGATGTATCTTATGATTCTCATGAAATATTTGAGGTGCTTCATCCTCATCTTGCTTCATTACATACTCATTCATCAGGCAATGGTTTTCCATATACAATAGTCTTCATCATTGGAATCAAATTCAAACATATTATCATACAAACATTTAAAAACACATATTACAAACACTTATCTTCTATTTTTCATTAATTTTCTTATTGACATGGCTATACCTTCATCTCATTGGCTTTATTTGCATACACCATCTCTTTTGCTTGCTTTGTGGGCTTTCCATCTTCCTCTACCTTCACTCTTGCTTGGATTACACTTGCATCTTGATATTATTGTACTATTTCCATTATATTTATCACCCATTTTCTGCCTTGTATCTTCTTTTTATACCACTTATTCTTCATTTCATCTCTTTCATGCTTCATGCCTTTATCCTCTACCATGCCAACTTGGTATATTTTTCCATTTGTCCTTTGCTTCCATAATTGTGATTTTTTTCCACCTATAGTTTTCCTTGTTTGACCTCTTATTTGAGGTTAAAATCCTTCTTCTTATAACCTACTTGTTTAAGCCATTTAGGCCATACATAGCCATGCCCTTGTTCTCTTTTTGAGGGATACAATTTATCATTATTTTATTCAACCTGTATATCATCCTTTTTTTTCATATATGAAATAAAAATCAATGTTAGAGTACAAAAACAGAGACCATGTAGTCTCTTTGCATGTCTTTGGCATAGACATCCTCCATCTCTTCTTGTCTTCATACTCATGTGCTCTTCTTGGCACTTATATCTTTTTCTTATTCTCTTTAATGAGAACTCTCTTCTATATCTCTCTATCTTGTTTCTCACTTGGAAATATCTCTCTTCTCATGCCTCTTTAGGATTCTCTCTCTTTCTTATTCTCAAAGACACTCATCTTGTGCCTTCTTCTCACAAGTGACTCTAGTGGTCAATTTAATTTCCTTCTTGCATTATAGCTAGTCTATTGGCTTTATTTTTATTTTATGAGCTTCATCATGATATATATCCTCTTTATTACTTGACCCAATTATCTCATTATGTCTTTGACTTACCTTTGTTTATCCATCTTGTCTTCTTTCCTTATTTTCTAGACCTTTTTTTTAGCAAGTGTATCAACCTTACCTCTTAGACATATTTTGGGCCTTTCCTCTTCTTTGAGTCCTATATCTAGGATCTATTCTTAACCACCTTGACTCTCTTTTGGATTCTTTACTTAATCTCTTCCCTCTTATTTCTTTTTGAGTTCTAATACTCTCTTCTCTCTCTATCTTTTAGAGTCTTTCATTGAGTAGCTTCTAGTCTTTTTTCATAGGAATTTGGGGATATTATTTATCTCTCATAAATATAATATACCTATGTACTAATATCTATGGATCAAACTTGAAACATCCTTTTCTCCCTTAATACCCTACAAGGTCATTTCTCATGCATACCTCATAGCATCCTTTGCCAATGTCAAATAGACAAATTTAAAAGAACTAAAAACAAAACTAAATTCAAAATTAACTGATTTGATATCAAATGATGTAGAGGAATTAGGGAAAATTCTCAAAAATTTAAACATGTCACTTGTCTTGATAATGATCTCCAACTAGTAGGTGTTCCCTTTGTTCTTTAACCTCCACTCTTGAGACTTATCTAATAATTCATAGGTTTTTCATCTAGCCTCTTTTTTACATGTTTTATAAATAAATTTCATTGAATCCTTCTTATAACTATCATAATAACCTTCTTTTAACTTAATTTCACCATTCATCTCTATCTATGCATTAACCCAAGTCTTGCACTTTCATTCACTCACAAGTTCTTAGCCTTTTCAAGGCTTCCTTATTGAAAATATAGATTTGTAACTTAGGTAGGAAATTTAATCTTGTAAATTATTCCTCTTAAGATTAACATACTCAACTCAACCCTTTGGAAACTCTTTATCAACCATAATTACCACCTAAAACTTTCAATCTCATTCTTGTTCCAATCATCTTGTAGCCTTTTTATATAGAAAAAATCCAAGGTTTGAACAAATCACACATATTATAAGTAAAATATCAACATTTATAGATACTATTTTCCATCCTTAAACATCTCCCAATTTATCAAGAATCAATTCTGAACCTAGAATATGTTTTATGCATAACCCCTTCTCTAATTAGATCTTTTCTAGGCCTTCAACCCGTAACTCTGAGTTTTCCTTATTCTAGCTTCCACATGTGCCCAAATATCCAAAATTATTTTTATTAACATTTATTATGATTATAATAATATTCACACAAGTTTTTAAGTGTTAATTCCTTTGACAGGTACCTAAACATATATTCTGCTAAGAAAGCCCTAAACAGGGTCTGTGCATAGGCCAAGAGGTAATAAAATACAATATTTTTAGTTTAACATTATTTAAATTCATTATCAGACATTATAAATGTATTTAATAATTATTATAAACTTTTAAAACATATATTTGTTCACAAACAACCTATATAAGCTCATCTCACGCTAAACACAGAATTTTGGGTCTTTGGATCACTATATAATAGTTCTATAATCCTTGTTTATCTTTCATGCATTTAAAATTATTAGCATAGTTTTAATTCCAACCTTGGGTCATTCCATAATACCTTTAACCCCTCTAAAAATCCATTCTCATTACTCAGTCAGTCCATATCAAACTTCTAATTTGAGTGCTTACAAAATTTATGTGTTCATTAATAGGGATAAATTAGGGTTCTCTCCAACTAATGTCGCTCAAGGGTTATATTGTATCTTTAAATAATATAAATAAATAAATTAATCCTAATTTCACATCTATATCACTATGTAAGCAAATTTCATTAAGTGAATTCGTTCACTTCACTTTTTGCCTTCCACAATGACTGTGAAAATAGAGGTCCTGATTGTATAAAATAGGGTGTTACCTTATATTGTCTGTGTATTAAAATTTGGTCATTTATAACCAAATTAAAAATTAATAATTTATAAATAAAATAGGTTCACTTTCACATTTAGACCTATTCTAATGCAAAAATGTCCTTTTCACATTATACTCTAAGAAACCTCAACTCATACAACATCCAGTTGACTAACACAGTCCATATACAGGATACTCAATCTAGGAGTTCATCTTTATTTTATTTTTTTCACTCTTAAACTTAATTAATTTTTATGGGGATTAATCAAAATTTATTAAAAAAAATTAATTTTTGAACGTCCTCCAAATATCTACAACATCCTTTCAATAAGCTTTATACAATGACTGTGAGTAAACTCAGAACGACATAGGGTCTATCTAACTTGTTTAGTTATTTACAACTCAAAGGTGAATTAAATCCTTCTTGTCACTTAGATAACATATAAAAACATGATTAAAAATTATAAAATCATAATAAACATCCACTCACACGTTTATTTATCCTAAAATAACTTGTCCAAATTTTTCCTTCTTGATTGTAATCAATAGTCATTCCAAACCTACAGATTACACACCAATATGAAAATATTCATGGTATTAAGGACTTATTCAATTAAATAAGAAAATTATTAAATCATACACATTTAAAGGAGAAAATATATATCAAGTCATTTTTATTTATTCATAACATTATTCTCTATTACAATATAGCTCTTTCATGGACTTGAGATCCTTCTTGAGGAGTTTTACTTTTCATTCACATTTTTAGGTTTCCTCTCCTCTCCCTTTATTGGAGATCTCTCTCCTTTACCTATTTTTTATTCACTCTCATTCTCTCTCAATACAATGACCTTTTCCTCAACTTTAAATGAGATTTTTTCTTGGTGGTTATGCCAACTTACTTTCCATAACTACCCCAACATACCAAGATGATTTACACTTATTCAATTAAATTATCTTAGAGCCTGATCATTAAATGTATTTAAAAATTTGTCTCATGATTTTAATGGCCCCTAAAATCCAAATTTTCTCATCTAAACACTCCAATACATTTATTTGGCCCTCTTCACCTTGTTATAACATTTGAATTTTCAAATTCCTTATTTTGGAGGGAAAACACCTAGAAGTCACATAACATATCCTAAGGGCCCCAAATGTATTCTAAGATAAAAATAGAACTTAAAATGTCCTACACGCATTTTTACATCTAACATTGACCAAGTTTGACCAGTTATGACAATAGTTCAAAAATGATGTTCTTTAGCTTGATGTTCCTGCATCAGTCACCCAATCCAAAGAAGGTATCACTGAATCCAATGCTTGGCTTTGTTCCCTAGATTGAGTATTTGTAGGAGGATAAGGATCCATATTGAAAACCACTTATTCA
The DNA here is from genome assembly GCA_037957365.1 of Torreya grandis. Lineage (NCBI taxonomy): Eukaryota > Viridiplantae > Streptophyta > Pinopsida > Cupressales > Taxaceae > Torreya > Torreya grandis. Next base: position 1,566,687 of record JARHVA010002334.1, read on the forward strand.
CCATAGGGGTCTTGAAAAAATTTAACTTGTGCATCCATTATATCATAACTTATATTGTACAAGCTTCTATTATGAGTGTAATGAGACATATTCATATCAATGATGAATGTTGAACAAAAGGCCTAGATTTATACAAACTCTTAAAAATAATGTCCAAAGAATAAATGGTTCTAACTTGGTATAACTTGGTCTAGGAGTGGAAAAGTATCTCCAAAATGGTATGTTCTAAAATTGGTCTAAAATAGACTAACATCATCTATCTAACGTTAAATGTCTTGAAGAAAACATTAAGTGGTTAAATAAAAAATAGAATGCCAAAATCTAGGTTCAAAGTGTTTCAAACAAGTCTAAACTAATAAAATAAAATTTTCTAGGTATTTTAGCCAAACACAACACAAAATCTAGGCTCAAAACAACCATAGCTAGGTATTTTAGGAAAGGCATAAAATCTAGACTTTAAAAAATAAGGTATGAGATTTAATCTAACAAATCTGAAACACTTTGGCATGAACTAGGCATTTGGAATCAAACATGAACTTCATCAATTGGTATAAGGCATGAAATAAAATGCATATGGAAGATAGGTTATTTCTCCCAAATAAAGGCACAAATAATAATGAAAACTAGGCTTCTTTTAATAAACAATAAGATAGACAAAATTGAATGACATAACAACACTAGGTAAAGGTAAAAAAGACCCGTGCATCTTTGGTTAAAAAAAAATGTAATTTTGGCATAAGGAAAACAACTCTATGAAACGATTCAAGTAGTGTAATGACATTATCATGGTATATATATATATATATATATATATATATATATATATATATATATATATATATATATATATATATATATATATATATATGATCAATGTTTTGGTTGCAAGACTTAAAGAAAAAAAGGTTTGAAATGAATTGAGCAGTGTAATATTATAATTTATAATTAAGTGACACATACAAATAGGATTTGTCAAAAGACTAAGGCAAAGGCATGATGTCAAATAGGTAGCATAACACCTCCTCAAACAAAGGAATTATGTAATAACAAAACTATTTTTAACATGGAAAGATAAGCAATTAGATTTAGACTCCAAAAACTATGTAATAAAAGGATAAAATGACACAAACACCTAAGCATAACATCCCATATTCTAAAATGATAAGATTACATAATAATATCAAATTATATCAATATACTCACTCTTGGGAGGATTTTAAGAGTTAATACAAAAATAAAAGTGCATGAAAATTACTGTTTTTAAGCCCCCACTTATCCCAAGATTTTGTATTATTATAGAAAACTTTAGGCTACTCCCCCTATGTTAATAATATATCTATTGAAAGTGGGGTTATTCTAAAACTAATTTTTTACACATTTAGAGATGGTCCTAAGTATGGCTAACACAAGATATGCTCACATTATTTATATCCATGTCAACCATATTATTATGAAAAGGTCTTATCCTTTTCACAACCACTACATTCATTACTTTCTCAATGTAGTGCAATGTCAGATTTGCCCCTATGGTCTGAGGTAGTATCCTACTAACGGATCTTGTTTAATTGATCAAACAAACATCCTAGTAAGTTTATATCAATTTTTATACCCTACTATGGACTATGGTTGGAATTATTCTAGGATATGAACTCCTTAATCAATGATTCCCTAGAGAACTCATGAGGAGGTGATGAACTCCCACTCATAAGCCAAAATGCATAAAAATAAAAGACAAGTGAAAATACTTTAGGATCGCATTAAGATCACCCAAAACATATGGATTTGAGGAGGTATTGAATGATTTTCTTTTCATGATTTTATATTAAATTAATCAATGTAAAAAAATAATGATTTTGGTCACATCTAAATGGGATTGGGGAAGAACATACATACATCAATCATTTTTCTATAATAAACAACTTCAAAAAATAAGCAATGAAAATGATACTCTTTATACCATTTATCTATGTGTGAGAGTTCATTTTAATCACCAAAACAATATGTGTTTTGAAGTTTAATCCCCTTGGCATTATTTTAAAAACTTTTAAAAACTTTTCAAACATTTAGGACATGAAAATGAACTAGGTTCATTTTAAACACCAAAGGTAAAGAACACAAGATTTAACCATATTCAAACTTGGCCTTTTTCACCTTAGGACCTACAATTGTTAGAGGGTTTTTTTTGCTTAGAAACCCAAATTTGAATGAGAAAACAACATTTTAAAATTTTCTCTTGGGTTTCTCTATTTCATTATCTTAAATATAGACATCAATCCATGTAGAAATCAATGTCAGTATATTAAAATTAGCATTGTTCATTCCATATATGGATCAATGTTAATCAATATTGATCAACGTTGGTTCCTTATTTCTTGCAAAAACAAAGGAAAATAGAATATAGTTTTTCATAAAAATATGGTTTTCAAGATGACCATAAAACTAAATAATGTAGGCAAATGGTCAGCTAAAATGATATTCAGTCCCTTAGATAGAATACAAAAACCATAAAACAAAAGAAAAACTTGTTATTTATGTTTCTACCATGTTTTTTTCTCTACACAAGGGTCAATGTCGATCTTGGTAGGATTAACATCAATTCAAAGGGATTCAATATCAGTCTATATGTAAACTATGTGTCTCTAAAAAATAGAACATGTGAAAAACAAAGATAAAACTTGAATTTTGAATATTGTCAAGCATTCATTATAAAATCTAAGAGTTACATATCAATCCCCTTGCATATATGAGATGCTTGTGAGGTCACACCAAGTGTGTCATTTTTGATCATAGGAATATAATAAGGGAGGTCAATATAGTGCTAGTTTAAGTAATAAAACTCATATAAAAACACACTAACACATACACTCATATCCTAAAACTTGGGGAGAGGTTAGTAACAAAAACTGGATGAAAGCATAACTAAAACATAAAAGACACAAATCCTTTACCTTCTTTGGTAGTTTAAAATGCTTTGTTGAGTTGCTTACTCAAATTTTCCATTCAAGAAGTCTTTGTCAAATGAATCTTGTTGGATCCTTCTCTCCTTGACACCATTAGATTTGATGTGGCTTGATGTTTATTTGGCTCAATATTTTGGCATTATAACACTACTTACAATAAAATATGTTATGTCTCTCTATCCAAATTTACATTATAACTTTCGCTTATGAGAGCTTAGAAATAAATATGCATGTCATTGTATTTATAGCCTAAGGATTTAAATCTCATCCAAGGTGAGTTAGGGTTGAGTTAAGTCTTAGAATAGGTTTAAATATAATCTATGTGAGTCAAATATAACCCTAGTAGAGTTAATAGTTGTTAAGTAATTATGGTTTGTAATTAATAGGCATGGCTATCCAAAATAAAAAAAAATTAGGATATTTTAAAGAGTTTGACAACTCATAAAGGTAATGATGAGAGGCTATGATATTTTGATTTTTGAATTTCCTTTTTTATATATTCATTAATTTCAAATGGATATTTCAACTAGGCTTTTAATATATTTTAGCTTGTTAATTAATTTTGATTAGCCTTTTAACATTTCTAAGATTTGATTTAAGTGTGCAAGTTCCCTAATTAATAGGTCCATAGGCTAAATTGATTGTTGTGATGCCACAAGGTGATTATGAATGAATCTGTGAGAGGTTATTATTGTATATTATAGGATACCATAATTATGGTACCTCAACATGATTCTAAGCTTTAATGAATGATGCACAATCAAATTCAAGATTTTTAATGATTCCTAGGTTTAATTTTCAATGCTTGGTAGGAATCAATTTGAAGTTCAGTTGAAAGCAAGTTGTGGCCATTTTAGGTGTCGACAATAATCAAGAAAACTTTATTGATAAAAAACTCTTTGAGGCACCAATAGCTATTCATAATAGTTCTTCACTACTTGATGAATATATTATTAAAGATAACATCAATACAAGTTCCCATATATATCATAATCAGATGGTATCTACTCTCAGGCCCAATCAAATAAAAATTTGGTGGTCTTATCGAGAGCATATTTAAAAGTCTTTAGTCTTGCCACAACCAAAATTATGTCAAATATAGAATTAGAAACATTGTGTGTGGCTAAAAACCTTAATCTTTATTTATTTCCTAATCATTATACATTCCATTATCATCCACCTTTACATTTCCAAATTAGGCCTATCAGCCAATATTTATCTATATTTACCATCCCTCACCACACTTTCCTTTATAGAAGATACAAAGACATCTTATATCAAAATTTGAAGGAAACAAAATCAACGACTAATGAGGATCACACAAACATTATTGGAGTCCAAATATATAGAAAGTTCTTGACAAAGCAAATATTCATAAGAGGTATGGGCTAATAATTTACAACATTTGAATATTATAGTTGTATCATATGTTGATCAAGACATTCATCTCCACATCAGTAAGAACAACATAAACATTTATCTTGCCATTTGCCTTATCATTTTAATTTGACATTCACCTTGCCATTGTTTCATACCCTACCATTTACTTTATCACTTGGGAGAAACCCTATTACCATTATATCCAATTGCTTTCCTATCATCTTATTTATGTCATACCATATGTTTTCTCATCGAGCATGCCATTATGTGAACAAGGAATCTAAGAGGAGAGATTAGTATTGTGTTAGTAAGATAAAATCAAATCTAAATAAACACACTAAGCACTATAACCTATATCATAGGCACTAGGGAGAGCATAGGTAACATGCATGTTTATGAAACATAACTAAAACATAAAATAAAACCTTATCATACCTTATTTGGATCTCGAAATAGCCTGTAGAAATGGATTACTTAGCTTGTGCATCAATAGAGCTTTGTTGGATTCACCTTTCCTTGGCACCTTGGTTTGGTTGCTTGGATCATAAATTTAGCATGGTAACATTACATGTAAGGCTTATTTTTATCTATTTATGAATTATAGAATTACACCAAGATATCTTAAAAATCAATGGGTATGGCCTTGTATTTATAGCCTCAATAATTAACTCTCACCCAAGGTGAATTAAGGTTAAGTTGAGACTAACTCTAGTTAAGTTAAATGTTGTCATGAAATTATGATTTTTAGTTACTAGTCATATTTTTCTAATTAGATATTTTAGAATAATATGCGATATTTTAAGATATTTTGATAACTCATAAAGGTAATGATGAAATAATTGATATTTTAATTTTTGGAATTTCCATTTTAGATATTCATTAATTGTAAATGGATAATTCAACTAAGCATTTAATCTTGTTTAATTAATTGATTGATTTTTATTAGCCTTTTTGTTATTTTAATACTTGATTAAGTGTCCCACTTAATGGTTTCATAGGCCAAATTTATAGTTTTTATGCCATAAGATGATTGGGGGTGAATCTGTGAGACGTTATTGTTGCATATAGGCTAGTACCCCAAATAGGGATGCCTCAACATGACTCTGAGTTTTGATGAATGATGTATGAATAAATTTGGGATATTTAGTGATTACTAAGATTAATTTTTAATGGTTGGTAAGAATCAATCTGAAGTCCAGTCAGAAGCCAGTTATGGCCAAAATTGGGTGTCTACAAAAACTAGGATAAAAGCTAGTATGAGTGTCTCAAACAAGATCCTAGTGTTAGAACCCATCTTGGATAGTAGTGAGATAATTGTATAGCAATTCCATTATTGGAAATGTGGCAATAATTTCTTGATATTATAAGTAGTGTCCTCTATGCATAACTATCCTAAACCTATGGATGCACCTATGCTTGGATCTATGAGGTCTATTCCTAAATACACAAGTATTAAAACCATGTGTTTTACTTATTATGACTGATTTTATCATCAAACTCTAATCCTATATCTAGTTAGGGCATATGATGGATATGAGCTAAAAAGTGTGTTTGTTAGTAGGGTAGGCTAGAAATCCTCAATACCCTATTGTGATGAGAGTTGCCTACATACCAATACTCATAGTACATATCAAGATTGATGTCTTTCTCCCCACCTAAGTTCTAGTTCAATTTCAAGTGAAGTTAGTACGATAGTGGCCTTGAGTGCCTTGAATGTGTTTTAAATTGGAAATCTAGGTAATCTGAGCTTATGGTTGTTGTAAATGGTATTATGTATAAGTAGGTCAGAATATGGATTGATAACCTTGATTATACACAACTTGTTCTGAGTTTGATTGTTTATTTTGCATCTAATTTCGATCTAGTGGTTAGATGTATAAAAGTCTTATATTATTTTGTTGCTTGTGTGGTGATAAAATAGGTCTAGGTTGATCCTAAGATTTTCTAGTTTTGAAAAGATATCTATTTGAGGAAAATAAAAGTAAAGGACATTAACAACATTTTTGGGATACTAACACCATATGTTGTTAGTGTCCTTATTATGGCACTAGTGTCCAACTAGTAGAACACTAGGCACAAAGGACCAAGATCAATAAATGAGTGTATATGACTACTTTAGGGATGATTAAGGATGCCTATGGTGTGCACAAAGGTTGAATAAGTATGATAATAGGATTTAGGATAGGTATAAGGCTAAGATATGGATATGTAGTCTCAAGTAACACTCTTAGCAATCAAATACCACTTTAAGGTGATTAGATTTTCCCTCTTTTATTCTAGAAATGTAGGAAATAAAAATGACTAGGATAAAGGAAAACAAAGTGTACATGGAGTTACATAAGAGGTGAATCCTGTGAAGTTAGGTATGAGTATTTAAAGTTGGGTCTAAGTATGTGAAGCATGCTCTAATGCATGTACTTCAAGTGAAACATACATAAATTAGTCCTTAAGAGATATCAAAAATAAAAGACTAAAATGAGCAAAAAACTAAAATTGGGTAAAGATATAGGAGAGAGGAAAGGAATAAATACACCTCACTATATATGCAAACTAATGCATAAAATTGGTTACAACTTATATGTGTGTATGTATATATTGATCAATCAATGAATAAATTATATTGAGTTGATGGATTGCTCATTCCTCATGTGTGGGTAGATCAAGAACTCAATCTAGTTTTGACTCCATCATTGCCCACCCATGTTTGGTGTATGGTGACATATCAATAACTTAGATTGGACTGATAATGTCTCTAACCCTCTTAGTTAGGTGGATCAAGAAATGAAGTAGGATATGAATCCATCATTACCCATCCATGTGTAGTATAAAACTAAAACTATGTGAAGTAAATGTAAATGTCTAATTAGGTATATCTAACTGGGTATGTTGGCTCTACGACTACTTGGGTACATTATGTAGCTCTAGTCTACTCAAGAATGCTAACCACTAGAGATGTAGTAAGGCATGAAACTAGTGTGAAAAATGGAATATGATGTCTAGTGTATATAATTTAGATAATGACATGGAAGTTATCATTCTATCTGATCAATTGATGTGTTAGTGAGCATACAAAAATAATGTGTCATGCACATGCCCCCAAATCTAATATCTAAGCATATGGATTTTTGAGTGATTTATAATAAAATATATCTAGGTATCTAAATTAAATATGGGAATGGTCATGCCATGCATGATGCCCCCAATATAAGCAAAATGGTATGAATCTAAGTTGAGCTAGTATGAATCTAAGAAAAACTGAGCAAAACTAATAAATATGTAATTGAATCTATAAAAACCTATACTATACCTATTATAATTTTATGGCCAATTTAAGTTTTTATAAATCTTAGGCTACTAGATAGTAGTTCCATATCTTGGATAATAGCACCATGTGGCACTGGTTTCCCAATTTGGGTGTTAATGTCCTTCTGGTCTAATTTCTATGTAATTGTACTATTTTATGTGTCACTATTTTCCCATTGTGTTTACCTGAGTTTGATTTTCTATAATTGAAGCTTATGTGTTGAAAAATGTATTTTGAATGCATTATAAGAGCCAATCTCTATGATGAACCCCTATGTATTCCCCCTCTTTTGAGGGGATTTGTTGAACTTGTATAAGAACTGTCCTAAAAAGAAAAAGCTTTGCAAGATGTGTGTTAGTCAAATCATATATGATAACTATGAAATAATACCATATAATATGCATATATAACATTTTAATATAATACAATCTGAGTATAAATTTGTAATGTAATATTTATTTCATGTATAACATTCACAAGGATGTCAAGATAGATATAACAATGTATGTAACAAAAAAATTGAGTAAAACTATATAGCTTCCTAGTAGGTTGGGGCATCATGTCCATCATGGAACACCAAGTAGGAAAGGGAGATGCATGAGATCCCTCATGGCATTGAAAATTTGTGTGTGTAAAAAATAAGATACAAGTGTCATGTCCATGATACATAAAATAAAGCATACATACAAAACACTTGAGGCATGTAAAGTAGGCCAAGGGTCCATAATACAAGGTACATAGGCACATGTCACTAAATTTAAGAAAACAAGAAATAAAAGGATATGTTTTAATATCTACATATGCAAGAAACAATCAATTTGGCTTAGATCCACATAAAATGACATGTTCAAATGTCCACATATATAGTTAATAAAGAACATACAAGGACATGGGCACATGTCCAAAGTATATATATAGTGAAAATAAGTGGCATAAAGCCAAAGATAAATGGCATATTCGAATTCCCTTGAATATAATAAATAGAGATATAAAATCAATTCTAAACTAGGAAATATAGAAATGAAATTATTCATGAATATGGAATATAAATCTATGTAATAGCTAAGATGTACATATGCTGAGTTTAAAGTAGTAATGGCTGAAAAAAATATAATTAAGTGTAGCATGAACAATATCAAGATATAACAATGTTAAAGTTGTGATTTAGAGGTTAAAATATGTAACCTAATAATAGATATTGTGTATAAGGTGCCCCCAAGTGGGTGAATGTGTCAAATTAGAAATCTATGTATTAGTGTATATGCCCCCTATGGGTAGATAATAGTAAATGTGGAGCGATGTAGTAGACCAGAGTCTTGTATCTATCTTCAAGAACTTGACAAGAACAAGTGAAACATGTATGTATGATAAAAACAACTATACTAAGATAGATAGCATATGTAATGTTTGGAAAATATAATAAGTGTAAACATAGCAATGCATATAATTTGTAGTTTTATGTTTTTTGAGTAAATCTTTGAATGTTTTTTTGCATTTTTAGAAATATTTTTTTATTTTATATATATAACATATGCACAAGAAACATGAAAATTAACCATGTAAAGTTATCAATAGATAAATAAAGTATGTAAAAGAAGGGAGGAACAATACTAATTGATGAGTCTCATGAGAGACTCACTATCAATGTGGCTTGTGTCAAATAAAGGAACTGTGATCATGAGTACTATATGAAAGGTCAAATATGGTCCTAGAATATATTGTACTAAGTGATCTATATCTATCCCTACCTGTGGCATGGTTTTGTGAATTTATGATATTGACTATGGTGTCCTGTGAACTATTTTTAAGGACCCATCTAGTAGAAGATGTTGTAAGTGGTAGAGGTGCCCTATGTTGAGAACCCTACAAAATAAATAATACTTATCTCAAAATAAATTGAGGAGGAGGCCCTCTATAATCTATGACATATCTCTAATGCAGGGGTATTTTTAATAATGTTCTCCATAGAAGAGTGTGAATACATGGAAATACTATAGGAGTAGACCTCACCTACTCTGGTGGCTCTAATAAAATTTATAATGTACTGATAGGAATTTTTCTTGAATATATAATTGATAATTATGTTATAACTAGTAACTATGTTGTAACTTATATCTATAATGTAACTACTTATGGGATAGGTAGAGGATATTCATATGGATGCCCCTCAACTATCACCACTTGATTTTCATGTATATATTTTATGAATCTATATATTATGGATGGTATGAATCATAGCTATATTATCCACGGCCTACCCAATAACATGTCAAATACACCTGCAGTAGGCAATACATAAATCTAGTGACCACATGTGCTAGTCCAACCTAAAATGGAAGTAAAATCTCTCTGATGTAACTCTAAACATTACCACTAAAACCACTGATAATTTTGTATGTAGGGGATATATCCTACTCTGAATACCCCAAATGATATATAATAATGATAGTGCACATGTTAATGCTTAAACCATTTTCAATCATAACACTCTGGATAGGATGATGATCTATGTAAGCTCATATAAAGAGTGCATATAAATCTTATCATCATAAATAATCTATTGCTCTAAGAAAGTGATGATTGGTCTAGCTATAATTAGTGTGTGGCACACACCAATGATGTTGTGTAGTGAGTGTGCATCCTATATATTAGTGTGATATGATGCTAGTGGTGGTTGTGCCTAATATGTGTAGTGAACAATTGAAGTTGTCCCTTCCTTATTTTTTATGTGATTTAGAAATGGATTTGAGAATATTTTAAATTCCTTAGCTTCCATTTGTTGTAATTTATCTACCTTTATGGGTGTTCCCTCATCAATAATTTCATCCTTAATCAAATCTTGTATCTTATGTTTTAGGCTAATACATTTGTTTGTTGTATGGACTGGTACCCTATAATACTCCCAAAATGCATTGGAATCATAGTTATTTAGAAGAGGCCATGTTGGATCAACCTATTTTATGGGAGGGAGAGATATGACATTGCATTCCAAGATCTATTGTAAAACATGTGATGGTGATTGTGTAAGGTTTGTGAAAACTCTGTGGAGGGGTTGATAAAACTAGGCAAGGAGATGGATCTGAAGCTACATTAACTATGCTCTTTAGATCACTCATATTTTTAGTGTCCCTTAGCTTATATAGAGGATTACTATAACTCTTAGTAGTTTATTATAATCCACTAGTATATTTTAGTTTGGCCATTAAGCAAAACTTAACTTCTCTTTATTTCATTATGTGGCACAAATCTGTGAATATTAGAAACTTATTAAACAAGATAACTTCATGTAATACTGGTAGAATAATATATTTAAATATTTCTTGAATCTCTTTATCTACCATGGGGCTAGTTAATGTTGACCCAATTTTGCCCCTCAGGCAAAATCTCGGTCACCTCCTACACCTGCTTCACAGGCCTAGTCATTTCAGGTTGCAAGGTCCACTTTCAGGTTTCGACAGTGCCGTTGCAGAGAATAGGTAGCGAAAGGCAGAATCTCCGAACGTTCACGTAAGGAGAGAAGAAGGGAAAAAATGGAGTGTTCAACACTTAGTCAAAAAAGAGGCAGAAAAAATGCAGAGGGCGGCAAAATCGCCGCCCACTACAAGGGCGGGTAAAATGAGCCCGCCTACAAAGAAAATGCAGAGGGCAGCAAATTCGCTGCCCATAACACGAAAAGGCCGTGGACAACGGCTGACATCGGCAATATTGCCGTCATCGGCACATTACATAGACTGACATCGACAGAACTGCCGACGTCGGTAGCACAAAGGCAGGCACAAAAGTTGGAAAAGCCCGCCTATGGCGGCGAATTGAAAAAGCCCGCCTATGGCGGTGAATTGAAAAAGCCCGCCCTATGGCGGTGAAATTGAAAACTCTACCCTATGTCGGGGAAGTTGAAAGGGCCACCCACAGCACAATTCTGCCGATGCCGGCAGCTTAGGGGAACTGACGTCGGCAAGACTGCCACTGTCGACAGCTTATCGGCCGACATCGGCAGGTATTCCTACATGAAGTTCATGCAGAGGGCGGCCAAATCACCGCCCACTACAAGGGCGGCAAAATTCACCTGCAGTGCACAAGAAAAAACCTACCCAGTCGCTAGAGGAGAAGACCAGCACACAAAACGAGGCAACAAGCATGGTCTTGGCAAACTTGTGATGTCATCAATAGTGTTTTTCACGCTTTTCAATGAGACTTCTCTTGGCTTTCCTACTATAAATACAAGGACTTAGTCATTTTTAAGGATCTTTCCTGACTTTTGTAAAGAGCACTGCTCTCCAAATTTCCCACCTGAATCAATAAAAGATAGTTTTTACCTCTATTTGGATGGATCTTTCAGTGCATGCATTGAATGTTAATCTATGTCCAGTCATTGTCTATTGATGCTCTCACAGGTTCAACACCAACAAACCTGTGATCTATGAAATACCACCGTCTGCTGCTGCCAAGAGTAGAGTTTTGTTTCAGAGGTATAGAACAGGTGAGGTCACTTACAGTGTGTGTTTCTCAGCACCTTGGTGAGTTCCTGTTTCTTGTGCTTTCCATAAGAACCTCCCTGTCATCCCAGAGACCTGGTCTTTCCTGCCAGATCTGAGTGTATGTATGTTTTTGTCTGATTCTGAGAGTGGATGTGGGAAGGTCATCTATTTTTGGTGTATCACCTCTTTTAGAGTAGGTTGTTTGTTTTCATGCTTTTCTCTCTCTCTTTTCACCCCCCCCCAGTATATACCTATATACTTATATTTCACGCTACCTGAAACAAACAAGATACATCAGAGGGAACTAGCCCATATCTAGAGACTCCCCTCTCCTACTTCGCCATCCCACAGGCGAGAGAGGGGTTTCCATGTTGCGGGGAGAGGGCAGGAATCCGTGTTCCTACCGCTGGGTGCACTTTCCAGCGTCAACAGTTCTGGCACGCCTGGTGGGACTTTGTTTTAACAAGTTTTCTAATGCAGTAAGGTTTTAGGACTGATGCTGGTCCTGTTATAACAAATCAAGTTTCTTCAGCATCTGGCGACTCCGAGTTGGATCCACTGGTTAAGCAGTCTAGTGCCACCAAAAATCATCTATTTCTTGTATGTATAATTCTTTTGCAAAAAATCATGGATTTTGTTCTCCTTCATATAATATCGATCAGACTTCAGATATTTATGCAATCTCCTCAAGTGGCTCTCCTATTTGCCCTGCAACTATAAGAGAGATGGCGTTGGATTTTGAGAAGCAGAAAATGGAAATTGACAGGCTGGAAGAGCAGTACAAATATCAGCAGGAGCTGATGTATAAAGAGGAGTGCTTGTCTAGACAAGCACAAACCTTACAATCCATGAAGGAAGAGGCGACAAAATGGAGAAATCCATCTATTCAAGGTAGCCAGCCTTACGTACCCCCTCCTAACCTAAAGAAAACCCCCTCTTTTGCACCAAACCCATTTTATCAAATTGCACTGGCTCACTCTAACTCATCAAACACTGCTCCTCCCAATCCCGTGCGCCTGGCCTTCCAACACCAAAGGGTATCAGAATAACCTCCCATGGAGATCAATCTTTTCAACTCCTTAGATCAGGAATCTTTCGTTGAGAAAAATACCACCAGCCAGCACGTCCCTCTTCTAGAAGCTCCTCCAAGGGACCAACAGTGTTTTCCTTGCATTCCTCAGCCTCCCCAAGTCCTCCAGCATAGTGTGCAGATTCCGGATTGGAGGAAAGAATGTCAAAGACCAGCTCAGAGCTTTGAAGAGGATCATGCTAGCCACCTCCAAGAAAGACTCTTCCAGGAAAACCTAGCCAGACAAATTAAAGACTTAGAGGCTAGGATGAAGCTACTCCTTGAAAGGGAGTTAATTTTTTCAGGCCTTGTGGAAGAGCCTCAGGTCCTTGTGGAAAACAAATTTGCTGCCTATTCACAGGAGCAAGATTTAAATTTAGGGATCTTGAATTGGGGGAAGACAGTGGAATCATGGGGCAGCAAAGAAAAAGAAGAAAAGCAAGGTTTTTCTCAAAACCTTGAAGAAGCTGAAGATGTGCCCGCCTATGACGATACTGGCAGCCTCCAAGAAAAGCTTTTCCAAAAATATCTGGGTAAGAGAATAGCAAATTTGGAATTCAGAGAGAATTCCCTCAGCCGATGTGTGGTGGATGGTTCAGACCAAACAGCAAATTCCATGCCTGAACACACCCCACTTACACGTTTCCAAGAGAGTTATCAGGCCGTTCCTAATATTGATGAAGTGTTGATTAAGTGGAGAGAGGAGAATCATTTGATTCTAGCTCAAGCACTGCCCCCTGTCTCACATGTTTTCTCCACTTCGTCCCTTCTCGAAGAAGAACTTGTTTTGCAAGAAGCAAGTGAGGAACAAAAGATCCAATCTGCAGTCCTTCAAGAGGTTGTCATGAGCGACAACGAAGAAGAAATCATCATTGATGCTCCTTGTGAAGACCTTATCAGTAGTGGAGAAGATGCAGGCCTTGCGTATATGCAGATGTTCCAGCAATTTGAGGAGGAAAAAATGCATGGTAAGCTCTCTCTTCCTCTGTTTGATGAGCTTCCTTGTTGTATTGATGAGGATGACTACATGGAAGAACTTGAGTTAGAAGAAGATCAGGAGAATATTTTTAAAAATCTAGAGAACCTGATCAGCAAAAAGGAAAAGGAAAAGTCTGTCTTTTTGGAGGGATGCCTTGAAGAAATAAACATTAAATAGAGAAGTGATGTTCTATGGGATGAACAATCATTTTGTAAACCCCTTTTAGACATCACCACATTTGCCCTTCTTCAAGAAGGCCAAGAGGAAGCAGAGGATGAGTCTGATAGAGTTTTCAGCAAGGCAGAAGGAGACGAGTCAGACCATGATACATTGTAGAAGAATTGTGCAGATCAGAGGGCTTACGGTGATAAACTGGCAGCAATTGATTTCTTGGTGAGGAGCACCAATTTCATGGACCAGCATCCAACAGGCCTCCTGGAACAATCAGAGTATGTATATATTGGAGGCATGTTCGATTTTGATCCCCTCAGTTTCCAGCCAACTCAAGTGAAAGGTAGGAAGAGCAAGTTGCCAACCCTCTTCTTCATCCAGCTACTTGCCTACCATGACAAGTCTCTTCACCAGGAAGGAGACTTAAGAAATTTTCCTTTCGATCCAGGAGGGATGCGAGCATTCCTGGCTAGTTGTATATAATAGTTTGCTTTCAGTTGTTTCCCTATTTTCCCTAAGTGCAGTTTGCACAGGTAGTTGTTTTTAGCTTTGTGTGTTTCCCTTTGTTTGGGGGTAAATTCTATATTTTTGATTCTGAGATTATCAAAGCTGTTGTGAACTCGCTCCAAAGTCACCATCTGACTCCGCACCCAATGGATATACAAGGCAACTGGGTTCTAAGCATAGCAGGCACGCTTCCCCCCGTGAGTCACCAATTTGTTGACCCAATTTTGCCCCTCAGGCAAAATCTCAGTCACCTCCTACACCTGCTTCGTAGGCCCAGTCATTTCAGGTTACAAGGTCCACTTTCAGGTTTTGACAGTGCCATTGTAGAGAATAGGTAGCGAAAGGCAGAATCTCCGAATGTTCACGCAAGGAGAGAAGAAGGGAAAAAATGGAGTGTTCAACACTTAGTCAAAAAAGAGGCAGAAAAAATGCAGAGGGTGGCAAAATCGCTGCCCACTACAAGGGCGGGTAAAATGAGCCCGCCTACAAAGAAAGTGCAGAGGGCGGTAAATTCACTGCCCATAACACGAAAAGGCCATGGACAACGGCCGACGTCGGCAATATTGCCGTCATCGGCACATTACATAGACCGATGTCGACAGAACCGCCGATGTCGGCAGCACAAAAGTTGGAAAAGCCCGCCTATGGCGGCGAATTGAAAAAGCCCACCTATGGCGGCGAATTGAAAAATCCCACCCTATGGCGGCAAAATTGAAAACTCTGCCCTATGGCGGGGAAGTTGAAAGCGCTGCCCACATCACAATTCTGTCGACGCCGGCAGCTTAGGGGAACCGACGTCGGCAAGACTGCCGCTGTCGGCATCTTATCGGCTGATGTCGGCAGGTATTCCTACATGAAGTTCATGCAGAGGGTGGCCAAATCGCTGCCCACTATAAGGGCAGAAAAATTCACCTGCAGTGCACAAGAAAAAACCCACCCAGCCGCTGGAGGAGAAGACTAGCATGCAAAACGAGGCAATAAGCATGGTCTTGGTAGACTTGTGATGTCATCAATAGTGTTTTTCACGCTTTTCAATGAGACTTCTCTTGGCTTTCCTGCTATAAATACAAGGACTTAGTCATTTTTAAGGATCTTTCCTGACTTTTGTAAAGAGCACTGCTCTCCAAATTTCCCACCTGAATCAATAAAAGACAGTTTTTACCTCTATTTGGATGGATCTTTCAGTGTATGCATTGAATGTTAATCTGTGTCCAGTCATTGTCTATTGATGCTCTCACAGGTTCAACACCAGCAAACCTGTGATCTACGAAGTGCCACCGTCTGCTGCTGCCAGGAGTAGAGTTCTGTTTCGGAGGTATAGAACAGGTGAGGTCACTTACAGTGTGTGTTTCTCAGCACCTTGGTGAGTTCCTGTTTCTTGTGCTTTCCATAAGAACCTCCCTGTCATCCCAGAGACCTGGTCTTTCCTGCCAGATCTGAGTGTATGTATGTTTTTGTCTGATTCTGAGAGTGGATGTGGGAAGGTCATCTATTTTTGGTGTATCACCTCTTTTAGAGTAGGTTGTTTGTTTTCATGCTTTTCTCTCTCTCTTTTCACCCCCCAGTATATACCTATATACTTATATTTCACGCTACCTGAAATAAACAAGATACATCAGAGGGAACTAGCCCATATCTAGAGACTCCCCTCTCCTGCTTCGCCGTCCCACAGGTGAGAGAGGGGTTTCCATGTTGCGGGGAGAGGGCAGGAATCCGTGTTCCTGCCGCTGGGTGCACTTTCCAGCGTCAACAATTAACTTGGCCAATATAATCTTATATCATAATACATATATTCTGCAATAGGCTCATTTAATTTTTGTTTCAATTATGTAACTAGATCATATAAAATATTGTCATTGATTTTTACTAAGAAGTGTGCTAAAAACATGTATTCCAATGGATTAAATGTAGTGATAGATTGGTTTATTAGATCATAAAACCACTATAAGTCATAATCCTTTAAATTACATAGAAATAACTAAGTGAATAGCCAATAATTAGACATGTATTCCAAACATGTTGCATGAAAATCTCATAGATGGTGTTATAGGTCACCCTTTCCATCATAAAATGTAATCTTAGGTGCCTTGAATCTGGATGTCAAAGGAATTTCCAATGTGATGTGCCAAAGGTATATGTAAGAGAACATTAGAATCCAAGGCATGTTATATCCTAGTGGCTCCCTGCTCAAGATGTAACACCTTAGCCTATAGAGTATGAACCTCATGCATAATGGATTATACATCTAGAGTGAAATAACTAACCATAAAAGGTGTAACTATCACTGAAGGTTGTTGAGTTACAATTAGTTTTTGTGCTAGATGATTTAGCCCTAATGTAGGTTTAACAATGTTATTAGATGGGGGAGTTGAAGATTGACCATTTTTTAATTTATTCTTTACTTCCATTATGGCTCATATAATTTATGCATGATCAAGGGGTTATCCCAAAGTCTATATCTAAAGCTTTTAAGGATCCCATCCTTATTTACAATTAGGTTTTCATTGTTAGGTAGAAATAGAGTGTCCCAATTTCTAACTTATGTATCATATTAATCTTGATTATATTTCTCATCTTTGGATGCATTATCATTGAAATATACATAATTAGGGTGTGTAGGATCACTGATAGGAGTTACAACTAGTCCTTTGTCCATAGTATAAGATTAAATAGAAGTAATTGTAATATTCTCAATAAGATTACCACCTAGCCTACACTTCTTATAGAAAGTGAGACAATTTTTTTAGATATATTATAGTAAAAAAACTGATATAAGGCTAATAAAATATAATATATGAAATATGAAAAAAATAATGCAACCAATGAAAATAGGAAAAACAAGGATACAAACCCTAGGTGCATCTAGGGTTAGGGTTTGATCAATGTTCGAAGTAAGCTAGGTTCATCAAATATTTTAACCTTTTAGGACTTAACAATGCATAAATCCTATGTTTTTTAAAAAGATAAGTAGACTAAATTGGGTAAATAATATTTAATGAATATAACCATTGATTTGTTATAGAATTGACTAGCTTTGCCATTTCCAAAAATAGTAATAAATAGTGAAAGTAATAAATTGGCTCAAAAAAAAATAAGACAAATGATTTGGGTGATAAAAACTAGGATATAAGATGGTCTAAGTGTTGTAAATAAGATCCCAATGTTATAGATCCTTTTTGAAAATATATCCATAATTGGATAGTGGTACCATTATTTAAAATGTGGTGGTAGTGTCATGATATTTGTAGTAGCATCCTTTGTGTAGGACTGTCCTCAACCTCTAGATGCATTTATGTCTAGATCTATGAGGTCTGTTCTTATGTGCATGAGTCCTAAAACCATGTATTTTTCCTATTATTACTAATTTTGTGATTAATCCCTAATCTTCCATTTAGATAAGGCATTTAATTTATATGAGATTAAAATTGTATTTTTTAGTAAGGTAGGTTGGACATCCTCAACACGCCACTATGATGAGAGTTACCTACATACTAATACTTTGAATAGGGATCAAGCTCAATGTAGTTCTCCCCACTTAAGTTATATTGCAAGTGTAATTGAAGTTAGTATGATAGTGGCCTTGAGTGCCTTTAATATGCTTAAGACTATAAATATAGTTAATCTGAGCTTAGACTATTATATATGGTAATATGTAGAAGTAGGGAAGAATAGTGATTGATAACCTTGATTTTACATAAATTATTCTGAGTTTGAATGTGTATTTTGTATCTAATTTATATCTAGTTCTTAGATGGCTAAAATTCATGTATTTATACTATTATGTTTCTTGTGTGGGTGATGAAAGAGGTATAGGTTGACCCTAGGAGGTTCTAGTTTTGAAAAGATATTTGTTTGAGGAAAAGAGAGGTAAAAGACATTAGCACCATTTTTGGGACATTAGTTCCATGTGGTGCTAGTGTCCTTATTTTAGTACTAGTGTCTAACTGGCATAACACTAGGCATGAAGGGTTAGGATCAATAAATGAGGGTGTAGGACTACTTTAGGAATGACTAAGGATTCATGTGGCCCACATGAAGGTTGGATAAGTGTAATAAGAGGCTATAAGATATGTCTAGGTCTAAGCTAGGGATAAGTAGTCTCAATTAATAGTTTTAGCACTCAAATACCACTTTTAGGTGATTAAGATTGGACACTTAATAAGAGTTTGGACACTTTCATCGACACAAGTGTCCCTATGTGGGATGTAAGTGTCTGGTATGCTAAGAAGTTGTTGATAATTTAAAATAAACTTTGAAGGATATATATCATGTTTTAGGATTTCTATATAGTCTAAGTCATCTTGGTTAGTTTAAATGATAGGGTTATACCATAAGATAATCAATTTGGCATAATGAGATCATGAATGTGATCCTTTTGGCCAAAAAGAGATTGATAACTTATGGTTAGAGCCCTGATAAGTATATTTTAGGTATACAAGACTAAGATAATATATAAATCATAATTTAGTATCTACACATTCCTCTTTCATAATATATTTCTACATTAACTTTTCAAAGATTCATTGATTAATATTTTACCTATTTACATTAGTTGGATCACCTACAATCAAGACTCTACACCCTTGAAAACCTTAGCACTACTCCCCTTTTCATGTTCATATGGTTACACCATCTAAACTTTGTTATATTAGATAAATTAACTATATACTTGAGTTATGTGATTGAGATTCAATGCTCTCAATGCCCTTGGCATAACTTGATCTTGCACAAGATTAGGGGCTTGATCACCCTCCAATTCCATCTTTACATCTCCAAGTTTAAATTTTAAACCTCTATCTATGATCATTCAACAAGGAAGCATCATCACTAAAGTAAATTACGATTAACATAGTTGCATCGATACATGTGTATTCCTTCCTTGATCTCTTTACTTTAAAGCATTTAAATTATTCAATTTTAGATTACATTCACTAAATGTTACATAAAATGCTCTTAGTTTTAGGTAATACACAAACAAAAAAATCAAATGGGGCTCAAATCAAAGCAAGATGTGTTATACATACTAAGGTACATGTTTATTTACTTTTAACCTAGTAATTTCACCCTTATAAATTACCATATTAAATCAGTAGGGGGAATAAAGATACTAAAATATGATTTTATATGAAATTTTAATCTTGTAAACTTGAAAAGTACCAATCATTTCTCTACCTTTCATTTCATGACCTTTATGTTGCTTCAGGGCTCACATTAACCATCTTACTTTGCCTAATTATCTGTCTTATAGTCTGACCCTAATATTATAATGACCTAGATCACATGTAGCCTATAGTATACATAATAATTGATTAATATATTACTCAGATAGTTACATATCTTCAATAACTTTCTATCATGCAACACACTACCCTCTAAATTAAGATACTAGCATTGACACTAGTGTCTCTACCCTTCAAATGGTCAAATTTGAAATATCTCAACATTCATGGGTCAAACTATGTGTTTTATCTAATCCTCCCATGAGAATATTTCAAAAAGTGTGTTATAAATATAAATCAAAATTCATTCATTATAAATTAATAAATATCTAGCAGGCATATCTCAACCTTGCATTAAAATGTTAAAAATCACTTACACAACTGAAGTATACTTCCCTATTCTTCCCTATTTCCAAATATTTTAGAGGTTGGAAACATTAAAAAACTAGCCCATGAACAATATTTGTCTAGTTACAATCTAGATCACCAAATGTCCTTACATATATCATATTGCACAATTGTTCACACACAAGCCCACATAAAGGGGACAACTACATCAGTTTAAGTCCTTCAAAATATATGGGTATGTTATAAATTCTCATTGATAGATTGAATTTGAATTAGCTTGACTTAACTTGATTCCACTAACCCCTATCTTTCATGGTGGAATACCAACTAGGAGGAATTAGGGTTTTGAGTACAATACTAATTCCAAGAACTTGTGCACACAATCTAATTTGATATCCTTCAAGGTAATAGTGAACCATAATATGTTTAGGTTTTTATTATTTAAAAAAGTCTATATATTGAGTGAGAAAGAATAATCAAAACTAGGATAAAAGCATTGATGGTAGTGTTCAGGTCTTGATCGTAGTGTCGAGGCTAAAAATAATCTATCTTATAGAATATAATGAATCAAGGTAGATGTTTTTTTTTTATATACACATGTACATATCATATATAACTACATATCATTAAATAAGACAAGTATTATTTATCTTTCATATTGAAACCTTCATAATATTATTTGGAATTTTACTTGTCTATATTTAGCATATTCTTAGATTCAACATATTTGTAAGAATATTATAAATGTGAATTATTTTAATTGTCCTAATTTTGAAATATCTTATTTTAATTTGATTATTATATTCCACTAACACAATCCAAAAAGGATTAAATAATAACATTCAAATTTTATGCAAAATTTTGACTAATTAGGATTTAATATATCTTAATTTCCAAAATTAAGAAAACACTTATCTTTTAATTTTTGGGTGTATACTCTATAATCATTTGTTTCATTTTGGGTTCCCTAACTACTATGATTTTATTGGCTAGCCATCTCCAAATCAACCACATGTGATAAAATTTAGTATCCATATATTTGTTGAGTGTTTTAGACCAATCAAGACTTAGAAGCATGTCATAAGATTCATGGATCTCAATCACCTAAATATCTATAAACTATTTCACCCTAGGTTTTGTGGCTAGTTAAATGTGGGCACTGAGAAATTAACCTACATCTAGGACCTTTGATTTATCTAATTAGAGCACAACCCTATCTAATTGGAGTCAAACCCATTTTTTTACATATTTTTACTGGCATAACATTATATGAGGGCTTGAATCTACCAAATAATTATGTAATTTTTTATAAATATATTCATAGTAAGAAAGAAAGGAAGAATTTTTGTTTTATTCTCATGAATTACTTTTTTAGTCTCTATTGATTTTTTCTAGATCTAGGATTCTCAATCAATTATCAATTAATCAAACTGCTCTATGATTTTATATAACTCATGAAAAGAGATTTTTTATTTAATCTTATTCATGTCTTTCACTATGTTGTAACTACATTTTATAAGAGTAACCTATGTGTCCATCTAAGGATAATGTACATTTCCTTTTGAAGGCGGTGTGTTATTGTTAGATTTTGGATATGCGAGTGTGAAACTATTGTTTAAGGGAGTAGGTGTAGTGAGAGGATGTTGTTACTTCTAAATTTTAAAGGAATATTTATTAATATAGTATTAATGAAAAGCATGGATTTAATTAATGTTTTCCCTAGGTTTGTTCTCTTCTTATTTTATGAAATTATAAGTTTCAAATATCATAGCTACGATTGGTGTGTTGTATGTGCTTATAACATTATAGTGATTTTGGACTACCTCATACCCTTATATCTCCTTTCATAATATTTTAAAGGAATTAAAAATTAATATAGTCCAATTCACCATGTTGAGATGTGTTATGCACCTTATAACAATTCGGCATAACTAAGTCACAAATATTGATTCCATTAAGATTTTTTTATGAAGGCTCAAGGTTATTATTTAATCTATTGAAGGATAAATTATATCTCTTAAAGGTATAATTTTTATTGGGACCTTATCCTCCAATATTTTCAATATTTTTTTAAGATTCAATAAATCATACTTAGGGTTTGAACTATATGTTGGTTGAAATTAGGTTCTCCCTTTGAGTAGTTCATGTTGATATTATTTTTAACTGACACCAAAGATTGATTTGAATTTTGTTGTTTGTTATTATTAACTCATTTTTTTAGGAATCATATATTATTATATGGATATGCATGTCTTGGTGGTAACTAATTGAAAACTTTGGTAGTACTAGACACAATAGGATAAAGGCATAGAATGAGAAGGAAGAGGAAAATACAATGTGAAAGGTATAGTTGGAATAATTTTAGATGTTAAAGTAAAGGATAATAATGGATGTGATGGAATTACTCCTGAAAAGGTCACAACTATAGTTGTAGGTGTTAGCGATGTTTGTTAATACTCAATAATTATATGCATAGGTTGAGTGGATTTTACTATTTGGAGTTCTTTCTAGAGTTAGTTATGTGGGACAAAATTCATCTATGTGACAATTTAAGAAATATAACTATCCAAGTGGGATATGTCTCAATTTAATATCTTTGAATCAATGAGAGATTCCTACATAAAATAAATCATAGTGCATAGATTTTATGTATGTTTCATTAGTTTATGTATATCATCATCCTGAAAGATGAGGATGATGGCCCTACTCTCACACTTTACATTCAATATCTAATATGATCTCCTCCATTCTATCTATGTGTCATGTTTATATTCTAGAAAATGTATTGCTTATCATGTCATTCTACTAGCTGGTCATCTTGGCTATCACTGCATATCTTGAGTCTAAATACTCCTTCAACATTAAATCCATTGAATCAAGTGTAGTTATTTTATCTTCCATTGTCACATTAGATTTGTTAGCAGTGTGCTAGTCTTTTTAAATCTTAGTTAGGATCACCATGAATTACTTATCTTTGGACATGATTTGGTTACTCAAGACTTGAGTGACTAGTACAAGGTATGTGTCATCAATAAGTTGCCTTAATTTGTTGACGAGGAATTGTAATTATATGTTTTCCTCCCTAAGATATTATGCCTCATGTTCTTGTATAGAAGCATTTTGTGTAATGGATTCCTAGAATGTATCTATTCTCTCAATTATTTTCACCAAGGTAAAGTAAAAAACATAGAAAAATGCTTTTTGAATTGTTGTTACAAGTGATAATTCAAAAGTCATAGATGTCACATGTGCCTTCTTTATTTATTTCAATAGGAGTGAAAGGGTTGTTCACCTTATTAAAGGTATAGGGACATCTCATAGTCATTGGTTGGATAATTATAGCCTATGTTAGGAAGCCTCCTCTTGCACACCCCTTGAGTGGACCCTAAGCTTTGTGATGTGGAATATGATTTTTGGGAATCATCTATCACAACCTTATGGGAAATATTTTATGGAAGCTACACTATGCCTTCTATCTACATTTGTTAGTTTTATTTTTCCCTTTTTTTGTAGATACATTGATGTAGTATTTATCCAATTAAATTAGGGCTTGCTTCTATGTCTCTTCCTAATAAATTTATATGGATTCCTTAATTTTATCTTCTTATTATACCTTGGTTGTTGCATCATCTTTGTCTTTCCTCTTCTTCACTACTTATGCTTCTTTATTTTATCACTTTGTCTCCTTCCTCAAAACTTTTTCATCATGTTTCTTATATTCTTCCTCATATCTTCCTCTAATCCTCCTCCTCAACATCCTTGCATATCACTTACTCCTTCCTCTTCTACTTATCTGATTTTATATTCTTATTTTCAGCTGGTTATTGATCTTTATCCTAGTTGATTTGATCCATAATAGTTTTCTCATGTGCTAAAATATCTTATTATATGGTTGGTTTCTCAAGATGTGGTTATGCACTTGCTTGTGTATTTTACACAATACTTGGATAATCCATAGATAAAATTTACTTTGAAAGAGAGTAAGAAGGGGATGAATTCACCAAGGTGAACCTATAGCCTAGTGCCTTTTATATGGATAGAGGAATCAAAGTATTCATCAATTTTTTATAAGATAAAATCTTCTATTATGGCCATTCATTTGGTACTTGAGCCTCTTATGTCTCTTCTTCCTCAACTAGATAAGGTTTGATAGATAAACTATTATGTTTTGTGATATATGGTGGTATTCAAATCATAATATGGGTCCTTAATTTATGCATCGATGGTTGTTTTTAGCTTCCTTATTTTTATGGGATTATTTATGCCCTTGAAGACCCTCCACCTAGTGACCCTATAAAAATCATAGCCATATTTGTGTGTGTTCTTCTTTTTCCATTGTTTTTACAATTATCAATGTAGGAGGTGTGGTAATGTCCACTAGAACTATCTTTAACACAATTTTTCTCACTTGACAAGTGAAATTACTTTCTAGATTTTTTTTTAATTCTTAATCATAGACCTTAGTGTCTATGGCATATAGCATAGAGTTATAAATTTCCTCCCATGCGATGTCTAGTTGAACAACATCACAATCAATAATGATATGTGTAACATTCTTATCAGAATTCCATTATTTTCTATTGGGTGTATTCTTCTTATGTAGAGGTGGTGATGCTCTACACACTATTGCCTTTATCTTTCCCATTATAGTCTATGATGGAGATAATTATAAATTAATTATTACCTATACCTATTATTTTGGTTATGTTATAGGTTATTGAGGTTATGTTTATTGTGCCCCTATGGGTATCATTCTCAGTGATGGTACTAAGTGAACAACTAAATATTTCTTTCATAGAAAATTTTCCTACACTTACAACATAGAAATGAACAATGACAAGTAATTTATGGGTTCATTTTGGAGTTTATTGACTCTAATTGGATGCCATCATGGAGCTTAGTCAGTACAACATGTTACCACAAATACTACATGATGTCTTTAGAAACATGAGAGTGTGAGAGAATAATAATATATATTTACATCCACCATGCATTCAATATTCCCAAATGATCATAATATTTTAATTTTTTTATCCAAGTAATTGTGTTGAATGAGGTTACTGTCTAGAAGTTAGTGTTTTGATTAACAAGTCCATCTAGGGACTTTCACTAGGTGAATAAGAGAAGTAATACCAAGAATTGTACTAAAAGGACTATGATGTCATACTAAAAAACTTATTAATATTAATTATGAGCTAGGAGACTAAAATTATATCCAATTGAAATCTTTAATGAGCTGAATCATGTAGTAAGTGATGTTGATGTCCCCTTTTATGGATTACTTCATGTTTTTCGTGTTTGTCAAAATTGATTATTAATGCATTTAGAGAGAATGTAAATTAAAACATATTCTATGGTCTATAGGGATTCCCAGATATGCCCTATTATGTTTCTCCATTGTGTTTGAATGGATGGGTGGATTTTTTTATCATATAATGGGACAATGATTTACTCATCATTGGTAGTCTTGTTACTTGTGATATAGTGGTTTTGTTGATGAAAATAGTCATGTATTATGATAAATGAATAGTTCCCTCATTATATTGAGTGAGGATTATCATCATTACCTCATCAACCTAGCTAGAGGTTGATAGTTTGATAATTCACTTTACATATGTTCCTTGAATGTGATATTTCAATACTAAGGATCATTGTTGTTCTACTTCTTTTTGGTTTGAGATGAAAAAATTGGATTCTATTTCATAAATGATTTCAAATGTGTTTTAATCAGGTACCTTATTTTTTAGTGTGAAATTTTGATCCCCATCACTTTATTTTTTGCATCAAAGAGAGGAATAAAAAGCTAAGTGATTCATGGTTATTATTATTTTACCCTTCAAATGAAAGCTTTAGGTAAAATTGGTGTTATTGAACAATGTATTTAACCCTAATTTATATGTGGATCTTATTTTAGTGGTTAGGTTTAAGTTTATATAAATTATAGGTCACAAGGGTGAATACTAGATCTATAATAGGCCAATTAATGTGTTAAACTCAGATGTACCATATGTTAAATTTATAAAGATGAGATAGGATATTAATGGAAAGTATAGTTATGATAGATATATAAGTGACATAAAATAAAATAATTATCTATGTATGATGTTAATATAGTGTTAGAATCTAGTATAAGTAGGAAGTAGGTAGGAAGTAGATTTTAGATCAATTATCAGATTTTATATATGGTGCCTCTAGCTCTCTAGATAGTTGCATCAGCCAAGGACATTTACATGATGCTAGTGTGGATCAAAATCTATCTTTTTTTATTTTTGATAATTTAACATGTCATCTTAGACTTTCTTGACATAGCTTGATAGTTATACTTTCAACCTTTCTTTCCTAGAGTTCCTTTTGTGTTTTTTTCCTAAGTATTGACTCCCTTCTATTCCCACTACATGGAAACCATGTGTTTGTCTACCATGAAGAAGTCCTTATTTCACCCCAATGTAGTGATAAATTTAAACTTGGTTACCCAACACTCATCTGACATTGGTTCCTTTTAGTCAAGCCTTTAAGTAGTGTCATTAGCTGATGTAGTTAGAATGGGACCCACCTTTTAGTTATAGGGAAGCACGTAGAGAGCTCTATATGGTGTCATGAAACTTGCTCGAGGGAAGTTATTTTTTTAGGATTTTAAATCATGCTAATTATTAACAGACATGAGTGGGGCCCAATACATGATAAGAATGAAGAATATGTGAAGCTCTCCATGTGGCATCATGGTTCTTATTAGAGGGAAGTTTATTTTTTTCAAATTTTGGAGTTACACCATTGGTTGAAATGAATTGATTCCCATCTCTAATAACATAATATAAGTAGTTATAAAAATGAATGCGTGGAACCATGATTTTTCTCCTAAGCATCATGTCTATTAGAGGATGATGGAGTTACACCATATTTGGGATCTAAAAACCAATTTCAATCATGAGTTAGAGTTATTTTTATGGTTACAACAACCTCACCATACACATGATGCTAGGATTTCCATGTGTCACTCCCATGGAAAGCCAATGCACCTATTTATTCAAGGCTCTTGCCTTATAGGAAGGGGTAGGTTATCATTTTGTAATTGATACTATTTTTGGAAGTAGCTATCTTGTAATATCTATAAGATAGAAATAGAAGTAGTTATTAGTTTCTCATTCTATGACCTTAATAGGGACCCCCATAGGTAGGATTGAACCCTTTATGTTGTTTCATTTGAGGCATTCTATATTCTATTCTCTACCTCACAATGAAGAGGATGTGGTGTTTTGTGTCACATTGAGCAAATGTTTCTTATTGTTTGGTATTTCTATTCTCCACTTCTATAGTTTCAATTCTTGTTTGACTTATAGACCTTAATTCATGTTTTATAATCCTTTAATAGTCTATAATGTTTGAGGAGTTAAGCTATTTTATAAAATCATAAGTTAATGTTTTAAACAATCTCGATGCATCACCTTGGTTAGTCTATTTTGGTTTTTGTTTCTCCCTTATCCATTTTCACCCCCCAAATCAAAATAAAGAGCCAACTTCTAAAAGCTTAGAGGTTACTTTATAGATCATATTTGGTCCCACACCTATAAAGCTTCCCATAGAAGGTTGTTTCCCTTGAATCAAAGGTTTTAGACATCAATAGTTTATTATTTTCTATCATGCCCAGTGGGATGGAATATTAGTCTACACAAATAGGAACCCAATTTTATGAGCCAAAGGCCTATTAAGATGTTACAAATAATGAAGAATATAAATTTTTTAACACCACCTCTAGGAGATCCAACTCGCCAAAGGACCATGGATCCATTTTTGATCAACAATAATAGATGGATATCCAAGGGCCATCAAGGGACTTTATAGCATGTAATAGTGGTAGCCTACTTATTCCCCAAATACCCCCAACCATATGGGACCATATCCCTAAAAATGAATTAAAATTACTCCCTAAATTCTTAAGGGGGGATGTTAAGAGTGTAGTAGAACATCTCCATGATGTCATAAATGTATACACTAAGCACTATGTCACAGAGCAAAACATATCCCTGAGGCTACTAGCTACCTCTTGTAAAGGGTGATGGTATCAATCATTACCACACAATTCCATATCCAATTGGGATGACTTGGGAAATAGATTTTTTGAGCATTTCAATAAGAAGGCAAGCTGGTCATCTTTCTTACAATAACTGATAACTATCAAGAGGGCCTACAAGAGGCTATTATGTATTTTAACACTAGGTTCTATAAGACTTGGCTAAGGATTATAATAGTAGCTTGATATCCCATAGGTATGGCCATTGTATTCTACCTCAAGGCCTTCAATTATAACATAGCTATCATGATTTAGTCCCTTAGAGGACAAACACTCTCTGATGCATATGATCTTGTGATAAGAGCTAAGAATAAACTGATAAATATGGTAAAGCTTCCTTCTCATTCATCAATGTTGATGTTCTCATAAATATCAATGACACCACTAGAATAAGTCTTATGTACCTCATAGGCACCACCTTTAGTGTACATATATGTACCTACTCAGGTAAGCACATCCACTCAACCCTCACTAGCTACAAATATGAATGACATGAAGAGTATCTTGTAGAGTTTATCCAATGAGATAATAAACTTCAAAAGGTATCAAACTATGCCTCTAAAACCTCCTTTACATAACTACCAAAAAAGGATAACACCATAACAATAAAACCAATACCAGGAGAGGCAAAATTCAAAACACCAAGTATTGAATCATCAAGTGTCAAACCATCAAACATGATCTATGAATCAGATGGTTGTAGTTCTCAATCCCTTACATACAGTTTCACCAAATTAAAATAGAGATTTATTCTCTATCCAAAATAACTTGGTATATGATTATAATTCCTTATTATTTCCATGTAATGATGAACATGGACCCCAAAATTACCCAAGAGGCAATCTTTAATAGAAAATTTATAAACAACACCGACAAGTGAATACACCTAATTCAACCTATAGATATCAATACCCAAGGGTGGAGAATGTTGTTTTGATGATGCAAATATAAGGGATGTCCTTAGAAAAATAAGAATAAATAGACCCAAAAAATATACTTTTCTCTTGGATAGAAGGCGAAGATGTAGTCTATGTGAGTGAAGTTCCTATGTATAGAACCCCACAAGTCTAATATGACTATTAGACATATTCTAAATAGAGATTGGTTGAGAGACCAAAGGCCATTATAATGCCTAAAGTGAATCTTGAAAAGATCCTAGTACCCTAACCTCCACCTTTGACATATCAAAAGAAAATAAAAGTAGTGTAGAATAATGTAAAAGACCCTTAAGTCCCACCTCCAAGGTCATATAATGTGGTGGATTAGCTAATGAAGGATCCAACTAAATTTTCCCTCTACGATGTCTTATCTATCCCTGAATAGAAGTCTCTATTGATAAAAGCCTTAGAGGAATGGTAAAAACCCACATGAAGAAAAGTAATTGTAAAGTCCTCATAGATGAAAGGTAAAGAAGCTAGCATGAGTGTAAAACACTAGGTACCATTTGTATTCATTAAATCCAAATTAGAGGTAATAAATTTGAAACCCACCCCATTATATTTGATGCTTATCATTAGGAAGAAGATATTACACAATTCCATGATCAATTTTGGTGCTAGCACAATGGTGATGCCTAAGCAGATCATAGATGCACTATAATTATAGTATGAACCCTTAAATAATGGGGTGATGTAATTGGGTGGAAAGAATGTTAAAACCATAGGCATCATTAGGGGTCTTACCTTCACATTATATTCTTATCCCATCATTATTGTGTTGTAAGAGGTTGTAGTGATATACATCCCACCCATATTTGGGCTATGTCTATCAAGAGATTTCACCACCAAGATAGGTGGGTGCCTATCATTGGATTCTCCCATTTAATCCTAAGGACTAAATATGGCTCAAGGCTAAAAGTATTATCTGAGCCACTACATCAAGAGCACATAACATATGAGGCTATGGTAAATTTCAAGGTAATGTACACTTCTTTCTCTAAGATATAGATGTAGCACATGGAGATGATCGAAGAAGAAAAGGTAGTAGACACTAGAAGCTCAAAGAAAAGGCCCTTGTCAACAAATTCATAAAGAGAAATCCATTTACAAACTTTAATGCCACTAGCCTTGGAACCTATGTAATCTATGATGAATACCAAACCATTCTTGAGATCATAAAGAAGAAAGAAGAAATTAATGAAGGACCAAAAAATGAGTCTAATTTTTGGACTCTATATTTTGATGGTGAAAAATACAAGACCAACTCTAGAGTGGACATCTAATTGGTGTTTGCATCTAGAAAAGAGACCATCTAAACCTTCCATTTTCAATTTGCCTGGACAAACAATGAACCTAAATATGAAGTGTTGGTCCATGGCCTCAGCCTTTCAAATAGATGGGCATAAAGTGCTTAAAAGTATTTGATGATTTTTAATTAGTGGTAAGATAGGTGAGAGGAGTCATGGTTATGAAGAATGTGTGCATGAGGTCCTACCACCATAGATATGGTATTTGATTGAAAACTTCAAAGATTTCAACATTCAGATCATCCCTAGAGCCACAAATATAGAAGCAAATTGAATGGCAATAATTGGCTCCCAATTTGACCTAGTAACAGAATTATTCATTAATGAACAAATAATATGAGTGATCATTAGACCTACTATTCTTGACAATGACCAAAACTAGTAGGTATTTGAAAGTGATTCATAGATATTTATGTTCCTATAGCAATCATGTGTATTCATAGAACAATTACAACTAAAAATTGAGGAGGCCTATGGAGATTAGACTATGTAGTTAAAAACCAACAAACTACCAAATGGGCTCATTACCCTATAAAATGTGTTTAACTCTAATGATGCAAGGAATGACAAATGTAAATTTATCACAAATAAAGGTGACTAATCTAAACTTGATGTCAGAGGGGAGAAAATTAAAGGTCAACAAGGAAGTTCCTTGAGAAGACAAGGAGTGGTTGGTTTCATTATATAATAAATATGAAGGGGTCATTACATGGACCTATGATGATTTGAAAAGATATGACCTTGAGGTCATTCAACACACCATAGACTTGGTAGAAGGAACCAAACCTGTCTGACAAATATAGAGGCTACTTAACCCAAAAATTGAATCTCTCATGGCTCAGGAGCTAAGGAAACTAATTGATTCAAGGATCATATACCTGATCAAGAATTTAACTTGGGTATCTAATCTAGTTCTAGTATGAAAGAAAAGTAAAGAGATCTAGCTGTACATATATTTCTATGATTTGAATAAAACACCCTTAAAGGATCATTATCCCCTCCTCTTTATGGAATAGATCCTTTAGATAGTAGTAAGTGTAAAAATGTTTTCTCTGTTAGATGGATTCTCTAGATACAATCAGGTATGGGTGAATGAAGAAGATCAGTAGAAGACCACTTTCACCATGAAATGGGGGACCTTTACATATTTGAAGATTCTATTTGGCCTTTCAAATGCTATGGATACTTTCTAATGAGCTATGGATGTAGATTTTAAGTGCATGATAAATAATATCATCCTCATTTACTTTGATGACTTCACTAAGTTCTCCAAAAGGAAGGAAGACTACTTTGAACATTTGGAGAAGGTCTTCCAAAAGTGCCAAGAATCGAGGGCATCTCTTAACCCTAAGAAGTTTGTTTTTAGAGTCCCATAAGGTAAGTTACTCAGATACATGGTATCAAAATAAGGTATTGCCATTGATCCAAAAAGATGAAAGGCCATCAAGGACCTAACTTTGTTAGTGAACAAGAAAGGGGTTTAATCCATTTTAGGAAAGATCAACTTCATCAGTAAGTTAATATCAAAATTCATAAGATTGGTGAGACCAATCATATTTATTCTAAAGAAGGACCAAGCCTTCAAATGGACCCCTAAAGGAAGAGCAACATTTGATAAAATCAAAGATGTGATATCTATTGCTCTAATCTTGGTCAACCCAGAATTCTCCAAAAACTTCATTATGTATGTATATGGGAGTGAGCATATCTTGGTGGCTATGTTAACTCAAAAATAAGAGGAAAGGGGAAGTTAACACCCAATCACATTATACTCAATAACCTTTTGTAGGTATGAATTTAGGTACAACATTGTAGAAAAATAAGATTTCACCATTTTCAAGGGCTTTAATAAGTTTAGGCACCTCATGGTAGGAAGAAAAGTATTGGTGTATATGGCACACTATAGCATATGTGTATATATAATGGAAGGAGAGATCATAGAGAAGTGGGATAATTGGATTACCAAGATCCTTAAATATGATATTGAATTTAGGCTGACCAAGGTAATCAGAGGAAGAAAAATATATGAATACTTATCCCACTATGCATATGTCTCGATGAAAGAACAAGACACATCAAAAATAGTTTTTTTGAATTAATATGAAACTGATGAGTCTTGGGTTGTTTATAGAACCTACTACATGCAAATCAATTGGTATCTTTATGAGTTCCCCATGAAAAAATGTGATTTTATAGATTATAAGGGGCTAGTTACACACTCATCCAAGGGGTCCTATTAAAAAGAAACTTTTATGGGGATCTTCTCTGGTGTGTTGAAAAATACCAAGCCAAGAAAATCCTCCAGGAATGGATTTCACCCCCCTAGGTGGTCACTTCTCAACAAAAACCACCATGACCAAGATCATGCATACAAGGTATTACTGGCCAATCAAGTTTTCAAACTACCATCAGGCAGTCAAGAAATGCCAAAAATGTTAGTTCTTCATGGAGAAGAGAAAGAATCCATCCATGTTACTAAACTCAATTATGACCGATAAACCCTTCACATAGTAGGGCTTAAATTTCATCAGGATGATCAATCCCATCTCTAACACTGGGCACAAATGGATATTAATAGCCATTGACTACTTCACTAGGTGGATCAAGGTAGTCCCACTAAAAGAGGTAACTAAAAATGTGATCCTTGACTTCTTACAAGAATTTGTGGTAAGGTTCAACCCACCCAAGATGATCATCTCCAATAATTTAAGGGCCTATGTAAATTATGAAATGGGTTGGTATCTTGCATTACTGGAGATGATGGTATCTTCTTGAAAACTTCATCTAATTATTACCCATAGGGGAATAGGTTGGTTGAGTCGACAAATAAAAACCTTATAAGGCTTATCAAAAGTGTGGGTACTGGTAAACAAAAGGAGTGGCATATACATGTGAAAATGGCTATATGGGTATACCACATTACCCCCAAGCAAATCCTAAAGACATCCCTATATGAACTTGTATATAGGAAGAAGGTAGTCATGCTCATGTCATTATAAATCCCCACCCTATAACTTTTGAAAGTTGTTGAGGTTGCAAAAAATGGATCAATGGAGGTCATGTTGGTAGAGTTACTTAACCTCCAATAAGCAGGAATGTAGGAGAGAAATACAAAAATCACTTGGCAATAAGTAATTAAGTGGTGGTTTGATAAAAAGTCATTAGATCCAAGATTCAAGCCAAGGGATTTGGTTCTTAGGTATGATCAAAGGGATGTGAAACCTAGCCAACAGACTAAGTTTGATTCTCTATGGAGAGGGCCATTTTTAATTATTGGTGATATGTAGGGAAATGATTTTGAGTTGTAAGATGAAGATGGAAATGCATTAGAGATCTTGATTAATGGGATCAACTTGAAACATTTTAATTGATTTATTTACTTTTCCATTGTACATAGTTAGTTTTTTTCTCTTCTTTGTTGTTGTTTCCCTTATTTTTCTCCCTTTCCCTTTGTTTTTTCCTTTTGAATAATTACTATTATCACAAGTGGCCTCCCTGTTGCTAAGTGTCCTCACCCAAATTCTCCTAGATTTTAGAAACATTCTCTAAAATATCATTATTTACAAACCTCTCCTACCATTAATATCAAATGCCCCATATTGCATGATTCCCCATAAGGATAATTTCAAATCTCTTACAAGTTGCTCCTTAAGCATGTGTGCCAATCTTAGCATTTATAGGGCACTTGAGTTCAAATTTTTACATAAAGATCATGCTTTGTAGAATTGGCTTATAAATACCCCTCTTTGCATCTAGCTTAACACTTAGACATATTGAGAGCACTGAGAAATTAAAAAGAGCATAAAGAGTAGAGAGAATTGAGCTAGGAATTGTTAAATTTTATGGGCAAGTTTGATATCCAGTGTCTTCATTAAAATGAATGGTAAATATAAGAAAGAGTCTTGGTATGGATACTTCTACTTTCTCATTAGGAGGTGGAAAAAATGTAAGAAATAAAATAACTCAAGGGTCAAGTGGCCATGGGGACCTTCCATAACCATATGTGGTAATCAAGTCACATGATTCCACCCTCACTCAACCAAAACCAAAGGTGTTGAATGTTAAGATAATAACTAAAGGGCACTATAAATACCAATCACTAGTCATAGACTTTGTAGATGGCATCCATGACCCCAAGATATCTAAAAACCTTAAGAGCTTGAGGGAGGGTGCCCATGCCCAAATGCTTAAGAAGATCTAGAAGAATGAATATTAGTCATTCAGATATAGAATATGCTCCTTAATGCTGTCATAATACATGGTGCCTCTTATACACCCATTCCCAAAGATTATTTCCCTTTATGCATATATGTATGACACCAACACTAGAATTAGTATGGGCAATGACCATTTGAGAGTGGAGATCAGCACAGATGCCATAAGGGAGATGTTATGACTCCCAAGTAACCCTAAGGCTAACATTTATAGTATGGAGAGTATTTAAAAGGTCTGGGATGTGCAAGTCCTCAAGGTAGACTTCTTCAATTTCCTTCTTAATAGTTATGTTGACCATGTTTTGCCCAACAGACCAAAAAATAGTCCCCTTCTTCCCCTACTATTCTAGGCCAATTCATTTTTTTTGATTTTGCACAAGTCCAAGAATTTCTATGGACTTTGTAGGTGAAATTTCTATAGACTCTACAGGTGAAGTTTCTATGGAATCTATAAAGAATATTTTTCTATGGACTTTACAGGTTAGTCTTTTGGCACATGAAGAATCAGTTCAAAAAGTGCTAGGTTTTACAAGGCTTTTTTGGGCTCTTGTTTGAATAAATTCACAAGGAAGGTTGGCATCTTTGAACCATTGAACTGGTTCAATGCCTTGGTTTAATTGGCAGGTTCATCGCCCAAGTTCAATGCCTTGGTTCAGTCGGCCTTGGTTCATCACTTGGTTCAACCATTGGTTCAATGTTTAAGTTCATCAAAAAAATTCAACGGCATGGTTCAGTGGCTATTGGTTCAAGTGGATTCAGGTTCAATGTGTTGGTTCAATGCCTTAGTTTAATTAGATGGTTTAATCACTCAGTTCATCAGACAATTCAATGAGCTTGGTTCAATGCTCAGTTCAAAGGCTCAGTGCACAGTGTTGAACTGTTGAACCAATTCAAAAGATTGATTAAATGGTTGGTTCAAGTGAATGGTTCAAAGGCTTGGTTAAAGTGAATGGTGCACAATGTTGAACCGTTGAACTGTTGAACCATTTTTGGTTCAATGGCTTGGTTTAAGGGGGCATCCCAAAGTTGAAGGGCAGGTGCCCTTGTGGAGGGTAGTTTTGGGTTCAAGAGCCCTTGTGGAGGGTAGGAAACACTTCAAAGGAAAGATAACCACAAAGGGTAAGTTTTTTAGATTTTGTTTAGTCATGAATTCTTTTAGACTTTTTGTCCGAAGGAATTCCTTCAGACAAAAAGTTTGAAGAAATTCAAAAAAGGGCCGCGACACAAAACTCAAGAGAATAATCCAAAGGAAAGGAAGTGAGCATGGGATCATTCTTGTGGACATTTTGTACATGGGAAAAGAGGCTGAAAGAAAAGCCTGATCAAGGAGGATAAAAGCCCGCAAAGTAGAAAAGCTGAAGCAGGAAAAAGACCCGATGAAATTTACCAAGGACAGTGACGTCCCAAAAGCCATCAATTTTAAGGAGATGGACTAGCCATTGGGTATTCAATTTCAAGGTGATGGCTACACAAACGTCAATTTTAAGATAGTGAAATAGCCATTTGCTTTTGAATTGCCTAATTTCCAACCATGAAAAGAGCCCAAAGAATGTAGTGACTCACTAGAAGATTGCCCTTGAGGGCTGAAAGAGTAGAAGTAGACAAAGCAGGAAGAAGACAAGGTGAAAAAAGAGAAAAAGTAGTCCAAGTGGCAAAGGGAAGGTGATTTATTACCAGATGATCACTAAATGGTGTAAATAGTAAATGGTGTAGCCTATCTTCTCCAGTTTGCATTTAAAAGGGGACAAATCATAGTCTATTTGCAAAAACGAGGCACAGCCTACACTTCCACATTAATGCTTGAACACCAAAGTCAATTTTAGTGATTATACAACATGGTTCCAGTAGGCCTCTTCTAAAAGAATGACATCAGTAACAATGACTTCCTCTTTTCAATGTTTTTAGCGCACATGGGCCACCTCATCAAAGGACACCAAAATCTTTTCAAAAGAGGCACCAATTTCTCTTCCCCTCTTGCTATATATTGTAAAAATTCTCATTTGAGAAAGATCCACTCTCTTAGCCTTAAGGCAAAACTCTGCCCAAAAATCTCTCGAGCTTGTAAGGCAGAGCTATGCCAATTTTTACCTTGAATCAAGACTTAACATTTTTACCTCTATCTAAACTTGCACTTTAAAGTATCTGCCTATTTTCTTCTTTTGTGTTAAGTCATTATCTTTCATGCTTTTCATAGGTCGATTACAGCATGTCTAGTGCATTGTGAAGTCTCTTTTTCTATAGGTCTACCAGAAGTGTTCCTAAGGGAATGTAGGTGCCTGTGAATAGGCTACCATAAGTGTGTCTAAGGACACCTCTGGTAGTTTCCTCCCTGTATTTCCATGGACCCCTAGCTGACTATTGTAGAAGAGCTTCCCACTTTAGATGAAGTGTATGGGCACTTCTTTTTAGTGAAAAGTGTATATTTGGGCTGGGTGGGTCAACTTTTTTGCTGTATCACCTTTTCATTTTTAGGCTTAGGTTCTATTTTCAGCATCTCTCTCTCCCTTTTCATCCCCCCCTTTTTTCATTTTATTTTTTAGTAGTAGGAGAAACTAGGGCCTAAAAGATACATCAGAGGGAGCTAGCCCTTATCTAGAGACTCTCCCCTCTAGCTTCGCCAGTCCCACAGGCGAGAGGGGAGTTTACCTTGTTGCATGTGGAATGTAGGAGCTTGGCCTCCTACCCTAGGTGCAATCCACTATGTCAATAGTTTTTGTCACACCCGGTGGGACCAACTAGGACAAGTTGTGTCCAAAGAGTTGATGAATTTTTGGTGTGTTCTTCAACTAACTAGCCTTTGGAGGCTTTTGCATCAACACCAATGGTGAATCTAAGTTGAATCAACTAGTTAAGCAATTCTAGTGCCATCAAGAAATAGTATTTTGGTATGTATAATCCCATCATTCAGAGCCATGGACCTTATTTTCCTTGGCTAGCATGGCTATGATCCTTACCATATTTATGTTGATCCTTATCAGGCCCAATATGACTGGTTCTAGCCCTATCATGAGCTATATCAACATTATGCCCAGTCTTCTCAATGTGTCACTTCTCCTACTCAACCCAGTCTCTTTGCCAATCAACCTATTTCCACCTTCAAATGAGCACTACTAGGATACGAAAAGTATGTAATAGAGCTTGACACTAGAAAAGGATGTGGCCAAAAAATCCCTAATCATGTCATCCATCAAGTGAGAAATGCACTAGATCAGGTTAAGAGTGAGTGGGCTCCTATTGAAAGAGCCAATTAGCAAAGGCTTACAAGTGAGATGATAGATGTGAGTGGTATGATTGCATCTTTGGAAGAGAAGCTTAGTATTTATGAGAGGGAGCCTTACCAAGTCTATCAACCTACATACTCATTACCCCAAGTATCATATCAGTCATATACAACCCTTGCTTATGAGCCAAGTCAAGCCTGTCAAATTCCTTTCCCTAATCATGTTGGGGAGAGTTCCAAAACAGTAAATCTTGTGTTTAAGGCTAATCTTGATACATAGATCGAATTGGCAAATATTCAAATGTAGTAGTCTATTTTGGTAGCAAGGGAAGTGGAATCTAAACCATCAATACCCTCTCACATTATGGCCCCATCACCCCCAAAAGGAGATGCCCAATCTAAATGTCTTGAGCTAGAATAAAGTGGTCGAGTCATGGAATAACAAGGAAGAGAAAGACATTGCTCAGGAGTGTGAGGTAAAGAATGAGGTGAGTCCTCTTTGAGTCCCTCCCACCCTTCCTCAAGAAGCTTCTTGCATTTCATGGCAACCTTCATGCACTCCCCATCTCTATGATGATTCCCATGAGCTCTAAGAGGTACAGAATGAGGATAATCTAGTTAAGCAGATTGAGGAATTAGAGGATAAGATGAGACTGCTTAGAGAAAAGGAGATGGAGTTTTCAGACCTTGTAGGGGAGACTGTGCCAAAAGATTTTGATGAGCCTTGTGTGCCCCCTCCTTTTATAGAGAAACCTCCCTCTTGTGTGCCAAATCCTTTCTATCAGATGGCACTTGCTCATTCTAACTCATCTAAAGCATTAATCAATCCTACCTTTAATCCTATATGCCTAGCTTTTCATCATGCCTCTTTTCAAACAGCTCTTCCTGTACATGAGTAGACCCTCCCAAATCTTCCCCAACCTCCTCAAGTATTTCAACATGATCTCCAAATTCCAAGCTAGAAAGAGAAACATCATGAACCAGCTCAAAACCTTAAAGAGGATAAAGTTGTTGCCTATTCATAGGAGCAAAATTCCAATCCCAAGGTCATGATTTAGAAGCAAACAGTGGAATCTTAGGGTAGAAAGGAAGAGGAGGAGAAAGGTTTTTCTCTAACCCTTGAAGAAGATGATGTTGCTCCTACTCTTGATGATGATTGTGACCTCCAGGAAAGGCTTTTCTAGGAAGATATAGATAGGTGGATTGTAGAGTTGGAGTCTAGAGAAAGTTTCCTCTACGAATGTGTGATGGACATTTCAGACCAAATAGCAGATTCCATGTCTGAACACACTCCATCCACACACCTCCAAGAAAGCTATCAGGCCATGCCTAATATAGATGAAGTGCTAACCAAATGAAAAGAGGAGAATCATTTGATTCTAGCTCAAGGACTACCTCCTCTTCCATATGAGTTCATCTGTCAACCTTCCATTTTCCCCATTCTCGATGAGGAGCATGTCTTGAAGGAAGTAAGTGATGATAAGTATGCTTAGTTCATGAATGATTAGGGAGACTTCATGAGTGCATATGAGGAGGAAATCACAATAGATGTCATGAAGGAGCATGGAAAATCTCTTGTTCATGTTTTGAATGATTCATTTGAAGTCATTGGGGCAGGCTGCACTATTCTTCAAAGGGGCTATGAGCTAGATAAGAGTGGAGAAGGCATCATTGGGACTCAAATAAGTATGTAAAGGGGCTGCAAGCTTTCAGATTTATCCCTTTTAGAGGTTGGTAAATCTGAAGATACTTTCTTTGAAATCATCAAGGAGGATGGTCATATCATGGAACCCAAGCATGAGGCAAAAGAGAACAAGCCAGTCAATGATGTATATCAAGGAGCTTATGGTGATGAGCCAATAGTGATTGACTTCTTGATGAGATACACTAGCATGAAGAACCAATAGGAGGTAGGATTCTAAGAAAAAATAGAGTACGTATATGTTGGAAGCATGTTTGAATCTAATCCACTTAGATACAAGCTGACCCAGGTGGCAGGTAAGAGGATCGGGTCACCAACTCTCCATTTTATTCAGCCACTTGGCTGGCACCATAAGTTTCCTTTCCAAGAAGGAGACTTAAGAAGTTTTCCCTTTGATCCAAGAAGGAAGCAGATGTACCTAGTTAGTTGTATATAGTAGTTGTTTACAGTTTCTTTTCCTGCTTTCCCTAAGTGTAGTTTGCACAAGTAGTGATTTTAGTCTTGTGTGTGATTTCCCTTATGTCTGGGGTAAAAGGCTTCATGTTTGATTCTTGGATCTTTAAGGCGTTGTTGGTAACTTTGTTTAAGCTGCATCTGACTCTGTGCCCAATGGAATACAAGGCAACTAGTTTCAAAGCATAGCATGCATGCTTCCCCTGGGAGTCACCAATTTGTTGACCATTTTTGCCCAACGAGACAAAAAATGGTCCCTTTCTTCCCCTGCTATTTAGGGCAATTCATTTTTTTTATTTTACACAAGTCCAAGAATTTTTACAAACTCTATAGGTGAAATTTATACTAACTTTATAGGTCTATTTCTATGGACTCTGCAGGTCTATTTCTATGGACTCTACAGGTGAATTTTCTATAGATTCTGTAAAGAAGATTTTTCTACGAACTTTACAGGTTAGTCTTTTTGCACATGAAGAATTAGTTCAGAAAGTGCTAGGTTTTACAAGGCTTTTTTGAGCTCTTGTCTAAATAAATTCACAAGGAAGGTTGGCATCGTTAAACCATTGAACCATTAAATTGGTTCAATGCCTTGGTTTAAATGGCAGGTTCATCGCCTAAGTTCAATGCCTTGGTTCAATCAGCCTTGGTTCATCACTTGGTTCAACCATTGGTTTAACATTTAAGTTCATCAGCAAAATTCAACAGCATGGTTTAGCAGCTTTTGGTTCAAGTGGCTTTAGGTTCAACACGTTGGTTCAATGCCTTGGTTTAATCAGATGGTTCAATCACTTAGTTCATCAGATGGTTCAATGAGCTTGGTTCAACACTCAATTCAAAGGCTCAATGCGTAGTTTTGAACTGTTGAGCTAGTTCAATGGATTGGTTCAATGGTTGGTTCAAGAAAATAGTTCAAAGGCTTGGTTCAAGCAAATGGTGCACAGTGTTGAACCATTGAACCATTAAACCATTTTTGGTTCAATGGGTTGGTTCAATGGCTTGGTTCAAGGGGGCATCCCAAAGCCGAAGGGTAGGTGCCCTATTGGAGGGTAGTTATGGGTTCAAGAGCTCTTGTGGAGGGTAGGAAACACTTCAAAGGAAAGATAGCCACAAAGGGTAAGTTTTTTATATTTTTTTTAGTCATGAATTCTTTCAAACTTTTTGTCCAAAGGAATTCCTTCAGAAAAAAAGTCTGAAGAAATTTGAAAAAAGGCCGAGACACAAAACTTGAGAGAATACTCTAAAGGAAAGGAAGCAAGCATGAGATCATTCTTGTGGTCATTTTGTCTACGAGAAAAGAGGCTGAAAGAAAAGCCCGACCAAGGAGGACAAAAGCCCATGAAGTAGAAAAGTCGAAGTAGGAAAAAGACCTGACAAAATTTGCCAAGGATGGTGACGTCCCAAAAGCCATCAATTTTAAGGAGACAGACTAGCCATTGGGTATTCAATTTCAAGGTGATAGCTGTGTGAACATCAATTTTAAGATAGTGAAATAGCCATTTGTTTTTTAATTGCCTGAGCACCAACCATGAAAAGAGCCTAAGGAACATAGTGACCCACTAAAAGATCACCCCTGAGGGCTAAAAGAGTAGAAGAAGACAAGGTGTAGAAAGAGACAAAGTAGTCCTAGTGGCAAAGGGAAGGTGATTTATTTCTAGATGATCACCAAATGGTGCACATAGTAAATGGTGTGGCCCGTCTTCTCCAGTTTGCATTTAAAAGGGGACAAACCGTAATCTATTTGTAAAAAAGAGGCGTAGCCTATGCTTCCACATTAATGTTTGAATGCCAAAGTCAATTTTAGTGATTATATAGCATGGTTCTAGCAGGCCTCTTCTATAAGAATGGCATCAGTAATAGTGACTTCCTCTTTCTAATTTTTTTAGCACACATGGGCCAGCTCATCAAAGGGCGGCAAACTCTTTTCAAAAGAGGCACCAAGTTCTCTTCCCCTCTTGCTATATATTGTAAAAAATATCATTTGAGAAAGATCCACTCTCTTAGCCTTAAGCAAAACTCTGCCCAAAAATCTCTCGGGCTTGTAAGGCAGAGCTCTGCTAGTTTTTACCTTAAATCAGGACTTAACATTTTTACCTCTATCTAGACTTACATTTTAAAGTATATGCCTATTTTCTTCTTTTGTGTTAAGTCATTGTCTTTCATGCTTTTCATAGGTCGATTATAGCATGTCCATTGCATTGTGAAGTCTCCTTTTCTATAGGTCTACCAGAAGTGTTCCTAAGGGAATGTAGGTGCCTATGAATAGGCTGCCATAAGTGTGTTTGAGGACACCTCTGGTAGTTTCCTCCTTGTATTTCCACGGACCCCTAGCTGACTATTGTAGAAGAGCTTCCCACTTTAGATGAAGTGTATGGGTGCTTCTTTTTAGTGAAAAGTGTATATTTGGGCTGGGTGGGTCAACTTTTTTGGTGTATCACCTTTTCATTTTTAGGCTTAGGTTCTATTTTCAGCATCTCTCTCTCTCTCTTTTCATCCCCCCCTTTTTTCATTTTATTTGTTAGCAGCAGGAGAAACCAAGGCCTAAAAGATACATCAGAGAGAGCTAGCCCTTATCTAGAGACTCTCCCTTCTAGCTTCATAGGTCCCATAGGTGAG
Organism: Torreya grandis; assembly: GCA_037957365.1. Lineage (NCBI taxonomy): Eukaryota > Viridiplantae > Streptophyta > Pinopsida > Cupressales > Taxaceae > Torreya > Torreya grandis. The sequence goes on from JARHVA010002334.1 coordinate 1,609,617, forward strand.
AGAGGAGTTTCCCTTGTTGCATGTGGAAGGCAGGAGCTCAACCTCCTGTCCCAGGTTCAATCCACTGCATCAACAAGTAACTAAAAATAAGCACCTCCTTTACCTCTCCCCCTTGAAAGATTCCCCATGTAGGACTTGAAGGATGCCTCATCTATGTTGTATTTCATATTCAAGATAGATTTAGATACAAATGTCACCAATTTTAAATTAGGGGTGTTATTCCTCTTAAATATGGTGAGCAAGGAGGTGGTGTACAGAATAGATTTTTCCAAGGCCATCTCCACTACCATGAGGAATGAGCTGGTGAACTTTTCAACACTAAGTACATTTCAATATTTTTCCTTCCTCCTCAACCTCATTCTATTCAAACATTCCAAGTTCTTCTTTGATTAGCTCATTCTCAACTCTTTTGAGACAAGCTCTCTCCCCAACATGGTGACCCCTATCATGGTATGGGCATGCATCTTGTTAGTCATATAGGATTACATCAAGTTCTAAAAACATTTTTATCCCCTATTATTATTGACCTTAGTCAAGAAGCCATTACATTTAGGATAAAGAACTCATAGAAGTGATGGCTAACTGTTAGCAATGTTTTAGTTGATTAGTTTTTTGGGAGAAACTTCAACTTCATTCGAGCACATGGATTCATAGGTTAACCATTTTGACCCTTGAATCTACTCATGGACAAGACCTTAGCCCTAGAGTTAGATTACTAGATTGATGTAGTTGATGCAATGTATGGTGTGGGCCACAAGAAGAAGGGCCTTTATGATGTCCCCTTCATAAGAGGAGGATCACAGTGGTGAAGAGGTAGTAAGAGTGCCTTATCATATCCATACTTGTGGATCTAGGCCTAGACCTAATCGATGATAGATAGAGCTATGATTTAGTCAATTATATAGCCTCCTTGAAGACTTCCATCCTACCCAATCACTAGCCCTAGTTGTAACTTGAATAGCAGAGGTCGCCCATGGAGGATGACCTCAAACATTTCATGGATCTATCCTAGATCTTAGTAGACACCCATAAGCTATGGGAGTCTTTCTATGACATGGTCCAGGCATTCGACCCCTCTAAAAATTTAACAAAGGGACTAAGAGCACAACTCACCAGAAGAGATTGAAGCCAAGAAATAATAGATGACTATTCAAAATATAGGCAAGATATTGGCAAGATGTTCTCAAATTTTTTAGTCAATGAGATAGATGAAACTTTTGAAAATAACTAGGATGAGCACCATCCAAAAGAGGCCCTAACATAATCTATATCAAAGAAGTAGGAGAAGAGGAAGAGGAAGAAGAAGACACCTCTAGTAGGGAAGAGGGGGACATACCTCTAAAAAATGAAAAAGAAGTCTCAAAGATCTCAAAGCCATAAATCTACCCTCCTCCTTTGTACATGTACCCCATAGGCTCATAGTAGTAACAATCATCTTCAAGGAATCTTATAGCTAGGTCACCTTAGCCCAAATGGGTTGAGTAACTATTATCTATCCCTCTACCAATAACCCCTGAGAAGATGGTATGATTTTTTTGACCCATTTTTTACACCTTTTACTCCTTTTTCACTCCCTCATCTCCATCCATAGTTTCACCTTAGGTTATGGGACTTTCCACTATCCATCTAATTACTTCTATGGGCCTAGTTTCCTCTTCACCCACCTAGCCTACCATTAATCTTGCACCACTTTCCTCTACCACCCCAATCTCCTTTAGTATGCCTTTCCTTGCTCCTCCTCCCTCATCATCCACATCATCTTCCATCATGGTGCAATCTCCTTCCACTCATCTTCATAGTCTCCCACCTTTCTTTCCTTCCACACTCAACCTCCACCCACTCACCTCTAGGGGAATAATGCCCATTATTTTACAGTAGTAAGTGACCATTTCATTTGGGCTACCCTAAGGAATCCCCTTTATGAGGGATCACATTTAGTAGATAGATGCTACAAGGAAATACTAAGAGGCCCAAGTCAAGAAGAGGAAATAAACATAGGCCAAGGCCATGGTAGAGCCTCACATGCATTTGTTCTTAAACCTAGCATATCAATCTCTCATGATTGTGCATATGACACCTCAGGTAGTTAGGCCCCATTAAGGGAATACATAATAAAATATATTGGTCTAAATCTTAGTTAGGTTAAACCCACTAATAGGGTTGAGCTGATGGAGGAGATATATAAGTATATAACCATGGACTAAATTAAAATGAGCCAATAGTTGGAGAAGACCAAGATAGAACTTACCAAGGTGAAGGCTATGGTCAATCACCTCAATACTGAGGCAAAATCAAAATATGAAGAGTTCAAAAAATTGAGATCCAACCTTTAGAGCTACATCTCTAAAAAGAGCTTCCAAGTAGAATCTAAACTATAAGTAGCCATAGAGGCCAAGCTATAAGATAAGTAAGAAGAACTTGCATGGAATAATTAGAATCTCTTATATTCTAATCAATCATATATACAAATTCAATAATAGGCATAGTAGGAGTCTTCAATCAAAGATTAATAACTCACACAACCAAAGAATGACCTTGTTGCTCACTTCTTGACTATGAAGATCCTCCCAATGTTTTAACAACTATATGTATATTATTGGGAGAGGATCAAGGGTGTGGCTACAAACCTAAAGTTGACACTCAATTTCATCATGGACTCATAGAAGTTGAGATCTGAGATAATCAAGTCCATTGTCCATGTCATTGCCTTCATATCTCCCAAGGTCCAAGATTCATAGCTCCTTGTCCAAAAGCTTTAAGATATTTTGAATGAGACATTATAGGCAATAGGGGTGGCTAATTGAAGGAAAGTGGAAATGAATTTCAATGAATTCTCAGGCTGTAATAAGGTAGCTACCAAGTACAAAGCATTCTTCAATGCCTTAGAGAAAGTGATCCAATATAGGTGGGGGTACATTGAATAATTAGTCTAATTGGGATTCCCCTCCCCATTCTTAGAAGACAATAGCATCCTATCAAAGGACAAGATCAAAGCACTAATAGAATAAAATCAAAATGACTAAGATTTGTTTATGGATCTTGGTTAATCACCAAACATTTTTGAAGTAGAAACCATATTACAGCTACTCACCCAGCTTTAGTTCTAAATGTTGGTGGTAGTTAAAGGTTTGGGCAACATCTTTTTTAAGGAGATCATCGATCCAGATAAAGACTTTGAGGATCTTAAAAATAAATCCCAACCTAATGAGGAAAAGTGGGTGCCTTTGAAGGTGGCCCTTCAAAATATATGATTTATAAGCCTTCTATCCTCTTTACAAAATTTACCTTGACTGATTCATGTACCAGAGTTTTTGGGTTCTCTCATCCACTGGTGGATGGCCTTATGAGTTGCTAAGAACTATGGATCAAAATCCACTTTTTATTATTTTTGAGCAGTCAATATTTGGTCTTAGACTTACTTGGCATAACTTGATAATCATGTTTTTGGCCCTCCTTTCCTTGAGTTCCTTTTGCACTTTTTGCCTAAGTATCGGTTCCCTTCCGCTCCCACCATGTGGTAGCCCGATGCTTTTTCTACATGAAGAAGTCCTCAGTTTACCCCGATGTAGTGATATCTTGACACATGTCTACCCAATGCTCATCTAACATCATTTCCTTATAGTCAAGTCTCCAATCAATGCCATTGGTTGATAGATTTGGAAGGGGACCCAACTTTCAGTTATAAGGAAGCACGTGAAGACCTCTATATGGCACCATGGAAATTACTCAAGGGAAGTTTATTTTTCTAGGTTTTCAAGGCATACTATTTTTTAACATACATGGGTGGGGCTCAGTATGTGATAAGAATGAAGAAGTCATGGATCTCTCCATATGGTGTCATGGTTCTTGTTCGAGGGAAGTTTGTTATTGTTGAAGTTTGGAGTTGTGTCATTAGTTAAAATGAATCAATTCCCATATCCAAAAACATAATAGAATCAATTTTGGAAATGAATACATGGAACCATGGTGTTTCTCCTAAAAAACATTGACATTAGAGGATGATGTGGTTTCACCATTTCTGAAATCTAAAAACCAACTACAATCATGAGCTAGAGTTCTTTTTTTGTTATAATGGCTTCATCATTGCACAATGCTAGGATTTATAGGTGTCACTCCCATGGCAAGTCATCATGCCTATTTATTCAAGGATATTTCCTTGTAGGAAGGGGTGGGTTATCATTTTATAATTGCCACTATTTTTGAGAGCAGCCATCTTATATTAGTTTTAAGATAGAACTAGAAGCAATTAGTAGTTTCTCATTCTATGACCTTAATAGGTGCCCCTCATGGGTATGATTAAACCTTTTATGATGTGCCCTTTGAATCCTTCTATATTCTATTATCCACCTCATAATGAAGAGGATGTGGTGTTATATGTCACATTGAGTGAATATTTCTTGTTGTTTAGTATTTTTGTTCTCAAATTCTATAGTTTTAATTCTTGTTTGCATTATAGACCTTAATTCATGCTTTATGCTCCTTTAATAGTCTATGATGTTTGAGGATTTAATCTATTTTATTAAATTATAAGTTAATGTTTTAAAAAATCTTAGTAAATCACCTTAGTTATCCTATTTTGGTTTTTATTCCTCCCTTATCCCTTTTCACCCCCAAATCAAAATGAAGAGTTGGCTTCTAAAATATGGGAGGTTACTTTACATACCGTATTTGGTCCTACATTTGTAAAGCTTCCCATAGAAGGTTATTTCACCTGAATCAAAGGTTTTAAGCATCAACAGTGGATCAAAATCCACATTTTGTTATTTTTGAGTAGTCAACATTTAGTCTCAAACTTGTTTGGCACAACTTGATAGTCATGATTTTGGCTCTCCTTCCCTAGAGTTCCTTTTGTGCTTTTTGCCTAAGTATTGGCTTCCTTTCACTCCAGCCATGTGGTAGCCTAGTGCTTGTCTAGCATGAAGAAGTCTTTGGTTTACCTTGATGTAATGACATCTTGACACGTAGATACCCACTACTCATATGATGTTGGTTCCTTTTAGTCAGGCCTCCAAGTAGCACCATTAGCTGATGGAGTTAGAAGGAGACTGGCCTTTTAATTATAATGAAACATGTAAATACCTCTGCATGGCATCATGGTGCTTACTCGAGGGAAGATTATTTTGATAGTATTTTGAAGTGTGCCATTATTAAATAGACATGGGTGGGGCCTAGTATGTGATAATAATGAAGAAGATATGAAGCTCTCTAAGTGGCATCATGGTGTTTATTCAAGGGAAGTTTCTTTTTGTCAGAGTTTGGAGTTGTACTATTGGTCAAAATGAATTGATTCCCATCTCTAACAGCATAATAGAGGAAGTTCTATAAATTAATGCATGGCACCATAATGTTTCTCTTAAACATCATGGACATCAAAGGATGGTGCAGTTACACCATATCTAGGATATAAAAACTAACTACAATCATGAGCCAGAGTTCTTCTTCTAGTTACAATGGCCTCATCATTGGCACAATGCTGAGATTTCCAATTGTCACTCCCATGGAAAGTTATCATGCCCATTTATTCATGGCCCTTTCCTTGTAGGAAGGGGTAGGTTATTATTTTATAATCACTACTATTTCTAGGAGTAGCCATCTTGTAGTAGTTATAGGATAGAAATAAAAGCAATTAGTAGTTTCTCATTTTGTGACCTTAATAGGTGACCCTCATGGGCAAGATTGAACTGTTATGTTGTGCCCTTTTATTCCTTATGTATTTTTTTATCTACCTCACAATTAAGAGTATGTGGTGTTCTATTTCACATTGAGCAAAGATTTATTATTTTTTGGTATTTCTATTCTATACTTCTATAGTTTCAATTCTTATTTGTATTATAGACCTTAATTCATGCTTTATGTTCCTTTAATAGTCTATGATGTCTGAGGATTTAAGCTATTTTATGCAATCTTAAGTTAATGTTTTAAATAATCTAGATGCATTACCTTAGTCTATTTTGTTTTATATTCCTCCCTTATCCTATTTTACCCCTAAATCAAAACAAAGAGCTAGCTTCTAAAATCCTAGAGGTTGCTTTATAGATTGTATTTGGTTCCATACCTATAAATATTCCCATTGAAGGTTGTTTTTCCTAAAGAAAAGGTTTTAGGAATCAAAAACTAGTATCTGAGCTCAATGTTAGTGTCCTATATGAAATATGCAATCAAATAATATGCAACCATCTAAATGCTTTTGTGTTTGGCTTCAACTTTATTTTAGTGTATTCAGATATGGGTCATCGACTATCACTCATAGTGAGCTAGAAAAACCCTAGATTTACATCTACAATGTGACCTTGGGGGAAAATGGGTTAGTGGACACATGGTGTTGATCTAACCTACAATGACCTTTTTATCAAAGGATGTTACATACATAGCCAATACTCAATAAGAGGGCCTCAAGCTCATGTAGTTCTCCTTTATGTGTTGGCTTATGTGTGAATAATATATTTTTTAAAGAAATTACAATAGTGACCTAACTTTTAACTTGGAAAATATGACCTTATGACTACTCCTTTAGTAATTTAGACCTATAGCTAGGATGTTACTTTGACTGATATCAGAATAGGTTAGAATAGAAAATATTTTAGTAACTTGAGTGTTGTTTTGGTCTGATTACTAGGTTTCATAGGTGATGAATGAATTAGGGTTGATATTATATTTATATTGATCCTATCAAGAGATAAATCAAATTAAAGAACCTAGGTTGATCATTGTGATACATTTGATTTGCAAATTAGATGACTTTTAGAGCATTAGACACTTGTGTTGGACAAGGATAGTAATGTTGATGCTACTATTTAACCTAGATGTTAGTGTCTAGAGAGAAGGAGAGCAAGCATAGACACAAAAAAATATAAATATATAAGATAAGTACATTTTAAGTATTTTTGGCAAGATGGGATGTCTATGTCATCAATATAAGGTTGGTCCTACTAATAAATAGTCCAAGGGGCACAAAATAGATTAGATGTGAGGCTTGTGGAAGCAAGGCATGTATAGAACTAAGGGGAACAGCCAAGGTTATGAGTTTTTGATGTGTGCTATACCAAGGTGCTACATGATCACAAAATCTCATATTAATTCTCCCCCACCCTTTAATCTAGTACTAGAATTGCTATTTTAAAGGAAAGGTATGTACTTGGGTGTGTATACAAACCTGGTCTTTGCTTGAATTAAATTTGAGTGTTTTGCTAGAGCTAGGTTTGAGTGCTTTGTTGGTGACTAACCTAAAACTAAGAACATGTTATATTATATAATTATTGCATATATTATGGGTCAAATTTACTTAAAATTGATTTAAATTAAAAGATCAAGGTTTAGGAATACACTTGTGTGTTAATGTAACCACCTTGCCTATTGGTAAGTTATTTACAAAAGATGTATCATTATATCATTTTGACATTTAATGTGGGTCCTAATTAGAAATACCATAAATTAGATCAGTTAAAAAGGTTATTATTGAGATATAAGGATGGGATTGACTAGGCCTATGGAGACATTAAGGTCTTTGACCTGAAAGTGATCACTCACACTATCCCCCTAAAACTCAACCAAATACCATTTAGGCAAAGACAAAAGCTATTAAACCTGATCTTGGAGCCCTTGATACACAAATAAGTTCATAAGATACTTTTTTAAGGGATAATTTTACCAATCTACCACTCCACTTAGGTGGCCAACCTGGTCCCTGTGTGAAAAAAAAATGGATAAATCCACCTATGTGTGGACTTGTGTAACTTGAACCGTACCTTATATAAATATAATTACCCATTATCCTCCCTCAATGAGGTGATATAAATATTGAGTGGGTCTCAAATTATGTCCTTTTTATATGGATTTTACGGATATAATTAGGTCTTGGTCAACCTTGAATACATAACTAAGACATCTTTCACCACCAAGTGGTGCACATTTACTTATAAACAAATGTCCTTCATGTTGATCAACACTGGTGCTACTTTCCATGATTTTGAATTAATAATAGGTAAATTTATTATAATCTATATAAATGACCAATATTTGTTTTCAAAATATAGGTCAGATCACATGTACCACTTAGAAAGGGTATTTGAAAGATGTAGAAGGTATGGCATTTCACTAAACCCTAAGAAGAACATGTTTTATTATTAGAGGTGCAATCACTAAGAGGGGGGGTGAATCAGTGTGCAAGATATTTCAAACTTTAATTTTAATCCTTTCAAACTCTTAATCAATGACCAAAAGCATTCATAAAGATTACAAGATGTTCATAATAGTGAATAGGAAATATGATGCAATATTAGACACATAACACAAGATATATGTGGGAAATCCTCTTAGGGAATAAAACCCATAGTCAAGCCTACAAACACATGGACTACTTGTCTTATAAGATGATTACAAGCATGAGACCTTTTAGTGAATCACCCACTTCACAATAAGCACCCACCCTTAAGTATGAATAAAGACCCACTTGTTCTGGATGTTGATCACTCACACAACACCTTATGAAATCAACATCTCCAAAACTCTTATTACATTTCAATTTGATTGGAGATACAATGTATAACACATCTCTTTCAACTCATCACACACACTCAAACTTTCTCATATAAGCAATGCATTCAAATAACCCTTTTAGATCTCTCTAGTCTTCTTCACTCATATCCAATCTACTCTATAATTTATTCCATCCACTAAGAACACTCCCTATGATCTCTTTCCTTCATCTCTATCTTCTACTCTATTAACACATTCACATCAAGTCTTGGAACCATTACACTGGTCTTCACTCTTTATATAGTCTTCATGAATGTAAACTTTTAGGTTGTCCATAATACTTGCCTTAAACCTTAAGACATCTAACATGCTAACACATAGCTTAATACCATCTTCAAAGGTTAGCCATAACATCTATGGGTCACACTTAAGCAACTACACATTTCAATTAGGCCTTAGTATCGCTTATAGGTATCATGGAGACCTATTACCCTTTTAAAACTTCATCAAGCAAAAAAAGGAACACAAGATTTTTTTAAAACACATGGGTCCACTCCACATGACCTTTATGACAACTACAGGTGATTACTTCTACCAAAACACTCTTCTACTAAAAAACAAATTGCTTAAACAATACTCTGTACATAGTAACACCATGAATGATCAAACCATCAAATTTGAAGCTCAATATATATAGCTTTAAACATAATTAGACATTTTAATAAAATTTTCTATATGTACCTTGAAGTCCTCTTTAAATTTTATTTTTACTCCATAAATAAATTATATCATATGCTTAATATATAGATCAAAAACTCATCACTAGTTTTCTTTCACAAATTTGAATATTTAAATGCCAACTGTTACTATGTAAATACTAGACATCAGACACTTTTTCATCATCTCATGCTCCCTAAAAACTTTGAGAAAATATACACCATTGATCTCATGGTGAGCTTCCTATCTTTAACTCTTTAATGCTCACCATTGATCTTTGATCCTTGCTTCTAAGATCATGCCACTTGGCAGCTTTACATGCATTCTACAGACATTTAATATTGGAATTAATGTGCTCTATTGATCTCCATCTGTATGAATATGTCATTTATCTTCTATCAAATCATTGAGATTGAGACACATATAGCTAGTGCATATAATCTCAGGAATTTTTGACAAATTGACTTTACCTATGATGTTAATCTATGTAGTCATATAAAATGTGAAATTGGATGACTTAAGCATGGCTAATAACATCTAATCCATAGGTCTTACTACTTTATTACACAACCCTTCTAGGTTATTTCTTTCACATATTCCTAGTCATCCACAACCTTCCAAACTTAAACCTTATGGACCTAGGTAACTCTTTTAGGCCTAGATCCACCCCCTAGGTCTCATTCCCTTTGAAAAATAGTTCCCAATTTGGATAGGATCACTTAAACCTTGGGTGTCCTTATTTTGGTGCTATTGTCCACGTGCAAAATTGGTCATAATGATCATATTCTTTCATATCTTTATCCTTTTTTTATCAGCCTAATGTTAATTCATTTAACCCATGATCATTAATTTCTTTATTAAATGCCATTCAAAGTCTATTTATAAGGGTTGTCACTCATTTATAAGAGAGAACCAAGAATACAATAAAGTACACTCAAGCACTCTTCCCTATTTTCTACATACAACCTTCCAAGATCATTTCAAGCTTATTCAAACCTTTGCATCACTCCCTAGCCATTTTAAGTAAAGTTATTTTCACATCTAGTGGCATTTATCATACACAATTTCACTAAGAACTTCAATGGGATAACTACATTAGCTTGATCCCTCCTTGGAGTATTAGTATATAGGTAGTGTGCCCACACATGGGGTGTGAAGTGTGTCTGGCATATCCTTTACACACTAATCCCTTCTCTATCTTTTCTAAGTTTTCATTCAATTTCAATCACAAAGAGCTCATAAGGCTTTGAAGATTAAAAATAGACACAAAATAATCTCTATAAGCTTCCAAGCTTTGATATTTCACTGATAGGGTAACACATGCCTACTAAACAAAACCCAAAAATCTTATACCACATATACAACAACACTAGAAAAGGACTACAGGACTGGATAATAGGGTGTCCCACTTTTGACACTCTTATCTAATCCAAAAATGAACCTCAAGATCAAATTTTTGATAGTTTCTCAGTTCTGCTCCTCTAATTTTAGACCCTATCCTCAGTCTGGATCATTTAGAATAAGCTAATTTAGATTTCTTTTATTTATTACTATATTTAGAAAAGGTAAAAATACAAATCTATTTACACAAATCAGTAACTTAATTATTGCATATTATTTACTGATTTACTTTACTCAAACCCATTTATTTAATTAAGAATAAAACTTCATTATTCTAAAAATAATAAAACATTTTGTGAACCCGACTTACTTCAAATTTTACATAAAACCCCTAGAAACCCTAGGGATAATTATTTATGATTTTTTACCATAATTTTTTTATTTTTCCTACATTTAAAAATAAAAAATCTACAATTTAATTGAAGAATTATCACATAGTTTTTTAAAACCCTAGTTTGCACATAGTAGGTCCTTTTTGCATACAAACACATTCCAAACACTAGGAAAAATATATTACTAATTTTATAAATATTTTTTGATTTTTCCTAAATTTTTCAAGCAAAATTATATAAATTGTCTCTAAATTTTAAAAATTATTACATTAATTTTGAAAATTCATTCAAAATCCCTAGATTAAATCACCTAGTTCCCAATTATTTTTCATAACTTTTCCAATCATTTTATGAATTTTTAGTTTCATATCAAACTCAAAAAATCAAATTTAAATTCAAAAATTCATAGAATTTTGCATAAATATTTCTAAAAATATTTAGTTGCTTTTACTAACACCTACTTGCTTTTTGAGGTATCACCTTACATGTTTGGTAGCTCGGTATCCTTTTTACACAAATTCTAATTCACTTTTTTTTTGGACTTTGCATTTCTCATATTCAATACTTTCCATTTCTAGCACATTGACTATTAAAACTTATTGAAAAACATTCACACACATTTCAAATTGTTCTCCTACTTTACCAATGGCTCAATAAATGAGTTTTGATGAATATGATAAAAGAGGACTTCAAGAAATCTTAACTAAACATTCGAATATGCAAGATGACATGCTTGGAATTATACAAGAAGAAAAATAAAAAGTGACCAATGGGCAATGTTCTCAAACAATAGAAAAACCAATTATAAATGACACTATGGGGGTAACTATGTCTCAACAACCCCCTATAATATCCCATCCTACCTCTATGCAACCAATTATAGCTAGTACATCCCTTTATCCTAATGTGGCAGCCCTTGCGCAATAGATAAGATCTCTTCAACCTAAGGTGCCACATCTTGAGAAAGGTACCACTAGACCTACATAGGCTTTGGATTCTTTTTATTTTTTGCATACATGATTGGTACTTCATATTACTTCTACACCCTTGTCATAAGGTTTTTTTCAACCCAATCTCACTCTATATGATGTCAAGGGTGATGTAGAGACACATTTGAGAGATTTTCACATAGCATGTTGGATTATGTACCAAACAATTGGCTACTTACCAAGTTATTTCCATGGATTCTAATGGATTATGCTTTACAATGGTTTTATAGTCTATTAAATTAGTCAGTCACAACATTTAATCCTTTAGTAGACATGTTCATAGCACATTTTAGTATCAACATTGGTGGTAAGGTCTCTTATGCACAAATTGCTCAGTAGAAACAATGGTCGAATGAGCCCCTCACAGATTATGTTCTTAGATACAAGACTATTTTGGCTAAGTTAACTAGCCCCATGGTTGATCAAGAGTTATAAAACATATTTAAATAGATCCTTTTACTAACATTGTATGAATCTATTATGTTTAAAATATTCTCTTGCTTCACCAAATTATGTCATACACTCAAGGAAAGAGAAGTCAAGCTAATTTTAATGGGAAAACTTAAGTACTCAAGTATCTTAGACACAACAAACAAGAGTAATAGAAAAGTCCCATATAAGGTCAAAATCAATGACAATAAGAATCAAAATCAACCAATAATCAATACAACTTTAGATCCCCCTCAATACATGGTTTTATTAGCACCTCCTCATCGTGTATTCACCAATCTACCACTTTCTCCAATTAGGTTTTTATAGTAGTTATTAGAATGTAACATCATCACTCTCCCTCCTAACTAGAAAGCTAACCCAATGAAGCCTCTTCCATGGGGATATGATCAATATAAATTTTGAAATTTTTCCAGGGCACCAAGTCACACAAAAAATAGATGCATCAATAAGATACAGGACTTGATAGATGATAATATAATTGATTCAAGTGCTTCAGTTGATCCTTCAAATGCAAATCCAACATAGGATAAAGCTTTTAAAATATTTCCACAACATTCTAAATAGGAAAAAGAGGACACCTTAGGTTTTCATCATACATACCATGCACATCCTCCACTAGCTACATATTAGGTACCTTCAGTTGAGGCACATCCTTTAAGATGTATTATAGGTGTGTATGAGTCCAAAGTTATAACTAGAACTTAAATATATTTTTTAGATCATGATATTATCAAAGATAATACATATTATAATGCACTTTTTATCAAAGCACATATTCATAATCAACCTATTCACAGTGTGCTTATTGACAATGGTTCCAACCTTAACATGTGCACCTTGACACTACTACAACATTTGAATTCTTGAGAGTAGAATATCACTCTGATAGACATAGTTATTAGTGTTTTTAGTGGGCATATACAAATTTCATTGGGTGAGATATTATTTTAGATACAGGTTGGTCCTACATATTTGGCAACACTATTCACTATAGTTCCTAGTGTAGGAGGTTTTGACATATTACTTGGTTGACCATGGATTAAAAAACTCAAGGTAGTACCCTTTACAATTCTTAGTTGCATGAAATTTATTCATGCTAATCAGGTTATTAAAGTTGGTGGAGTTATTTATGAGTCACCACTCCCCATTTTAGAGCCATCTACAAGCTTACAAACACTAGCTCTAGTTCTTCCACCTATTTCAGTTTCTTTTCTAGTTTTAGTTCTTCTTTCACTTTAGATCTAGCCATAGCTACAACTTCCATTACCAATATAGATGGTTCACACACCTCCATAATTTTAGGATTCTAGATAACTTCCAACTATAGTCTTCACACCTAGAGTATTAAAATTAAGCTCTCATCTACTTACATAGAGAGCACCTATTGATGGATCTTCTTCTACTTCTAAATGGGTCCCTAAGAGCCCTACAATTGCATCTAATTCTAAGAGTTATAAATGAACCCCACATTCAATTTCCACTTTAGAGATTTTAGAGTAGTTATAATGTACAAGATTTCAACTTCACAATTTTAAACTTTCAATTGTGCATCACAATCATGCATGATTTAGTTGTTCAATATAGGACACCATGATAGGGAGTCTCATCTGAGACTCATCAATTAGCATCCTTTTTCCCCATTTTTACATATACATAGCTTATATAAAAATATAAAAATTTCAAACTACAAAAAACATTCAAATATGTCAAAAATACTAAAAACATTTCAATTATATACATCATCTACTTTTCATTACTACTATCATGCTAGGACTTACATTTGTTGTTACATGCTATTGTATGTCAATTTATCTACATTACCATGCTTCACTTGATCTCTTTTGAGTGTGTGCAGTGATTTCTATATCTTTGATTGCTTTACTCCACCCATTAATGGGGTATTCCTACTTATACATTCAAGACACACATCGATATACATACCCACTGGGGGCATATTTTACATGAGAACACCATCTAGGTTATGCCATTCCTACACTACACACTCTGAGGTATCATGTTGATGTACATTACTTTCTAGATTACACATATTACTATATCAACATTTCATTAGTATCTAGCACTTATGTATTTCTTAGCATATACCAAATATTTTAATACACATGTTTTTCATAATTTCACATTTGCTTTGATTAGTTAGATGTGATTCTACCTTTCCAATTATTACATGATTTCTCCTCTTGTTTAGCGTAGCTTGTGTGATTGCATTTCCAATTCCTACTTATCTCCTATTTTTGTCTTAGGGCATTTTCCAATATCCTTTACCTTTATTCATGTGTGTGCTTTATGACATTTTCTAATATCCTTTGCTTGTAGTCTTCCATGTGCCTATGACCCCTATGCCAACTTTGCTTGTTTCACTTGTATGTGGCATTTGAACATGCCTTTTATGATTTTTTTCCTTTTTGAGTGACATGTGCCCATGTCCCTTATTGCATGGCCCCTTGGCCATCCCAATATGCTTCTTTACTATTTTATCAATTGCTTGTTTGCTTCTCAATGTGTGCAATGCCATGATACACATCATGCATTTCCCTTACTTTCTTGGATGTCATGATAGACATCATGCTCCATCCCTCCAACTAACAACTAAAATCTAACATTTCTAGTTCTAATTCAGTACTTTGCATATGATTTTACATTGTTATATCTATCTAGGAATTACCTTATTAATCTAACAATCTATCAATGCAAACATTGCTATATCTATAAATATTTTATCAAATATCACTATTATATCATGTATCTATACAGTGTAACACACTTTTAAGACTCTTTCTTCTAAGGGTAGTCATTATAGGTTCATCATTCTTACCCTTAGAAGAGGGGGAAACAAAGAGAGGTTTTGTCATAGAGATCAAAGATCCTAGCAGTCAAAATAATAACATTCAAATCACCCAACTCAGAATCTAGAGGTCAAACCAATCAAAACATAGCAAAAAAATAATGACAGTTCTAGATTAGAAACCAATTTCAATATAGGACAAAAGCACTAAAAATAGACAACATTTCCAAATAAAGGGGTGTCCTCATTTTGGTACTCCTATCCAGGTAGAAAAACACTCAGGTTTTCTAGAAAAAATCAAAAAAAATCAATTTAGATATATTTTTGCACATCCAGATCAGTCAGAATCAGAAGTTCAATATAGTTTTCTTAGATAATATAGATATAGGGGTTATCATGCATGACATGATGGTTCTCACTTTTAATTTTAGATTAGGCATTTCACATAACTTTCAGATCAAAATCCATGTTCCATACACCAGTGAATGGGGGAAAGGTGAATGGGACATTAGTTTTCCTTTATTTTCAAGTTTAGTTTATTATCCAAGCATTCTCAATAGTTACATGCCTTACTCCATTTATAGGTGGTTAGCATCACTTTCAAGTTGAAATTTCATACAATTTTTACTTTTTGAGTACTTGAGTTCCCAAGTTGGCTTTCAAATAATCCTAGTACATTATTTTTGGATTGGCTTTCATACAATCCTAACCTCCATCTTTTGAAATGGCCAAGAATGGCCTAGCTTCTAGCATACATTCAATCTATCCATGCCACATTTTTAGATTTTTAGAACATCCATGGGATCTATGATCCATCTCAGATGACATCTATTTTATAGGAGTATCACTTCATAGCTTCACTTTATGGAGAAATGATGGATCCAAAGGGATAGCCTTTGTATTCTTGAGCCACCTATTCAAAGGGATTGGACACATAGTCCAAAAATTGATTATCACATGCATGATTCATTAAATTCATTTAATTGGTGACTATGGAGCCAAAGGGCTAGCCTTTTCATTCTTGAACTACCTTCCAAAGAATTGATCACTCATCTCCATTCATGATATTACTCTTGATTCAACACATACCCAACATCACATTGATTCACGAGCTTTTCCCTTATAGGTAAGTTTAGGTATGTTTTTTACTTTTCTTTATCCTAGTATTTCACTTTGTTGCATTACTAGAATAAAATGGGGAAATTTTAGTCATATAAAATGCAAAATTGGATGACTTAAGCATAGCTAATGACACCCAATCCATAGGTCTTCCTACGTTTTTACACAACCCTTTTAGGCTATTTCTTTCACTAATTCCCAGTCATCCATAGCCTTTCAAACTTAACCCTTACAGATCTAAGTAGCTCTTTCAGTCCCATATCCATCCCCCTAGGTCTCATTCCCTCTATACAATAAAACCAAACTTAGATAGGAGCATTGGAACCCAGGGTGTCCTAATTTTAGCACTATTTTCCAACTGCAAAATTAGTCCTAATAGTCAGATTATTTTGGATCCTTATCCTTTTTCTTGTCAGCCTAATGTGAATTCATTTAACCCACAATCATTAATTTCCCTATAAAATGCTATTCAAATTCCATTTATAAGGGTTAGCACTCATTTACAAGAGAGAAGCAAGAATACAAGCAATTACACTCGAGCACTCCTCCCTATTGTCTACATACTATTAAAAAGGAATGATTGCCATTGTGCCAAAAGGTTGACCTATTAACATCTGATACAAACCCCAGATAAGTACCCACAAGAGGTTGTTAGTCCATGTCACAAATCCTTGAGGGGGATGTTGGTGATTATTCCAACAATCCCCTCCTCAGTGTTACCCGAGGGGATTTGAACCCATGACCATGGCTCTGATACCAATTTTTAGAAAGGAATGATTGACATTGCACCAAAAGGTTGACCTATTAATGTCTGATACAAACCCCAGATAAGTACCCATGGGAGGATGTTAGTCCATGTCACAAATCCTTAAGGGGGATGCTAGCAATTAGTCCAACACATACATCCTTCCAAGATCATTTCAAGCTTATTCAAACCTTTGCATCAATCCCTACCCATTTGAAGTAAATCTAGTTTCACATCTAGTTACATTTATCATACATAATTACACCAATCATTTTAATGGGAGAAATACATTAGCTTGATCCCTCCTCAGAGTATTGGTATGTAGGCAGCATACCCATAGATGATGTGTGAAGTATGTGTATCATATCCTTTACACACTAACCCCTTTTCTATCTTTTCCAAGTTTCTATTCGAGTTTAAACACAAAGATCTCCTAGGGATTTAGAGATTAAAAATAGACACATAACAAGCTCCACAGGCTTTCAGGCTTTAATTTTCCACTAACAAGGTAAAATAGGCCTTCCAATTAGAACTAAGAAAGGTCAAACCACCTAGACAATAACACCAGACATCAGGGTGTCCCACTTTTGATGTTTCTATCCAATTTAGAAATGAACCTTAGGATCCAATTTTTGATAGTTTCCTAGTTATGCTCCTCCAATATCAAACCCTGTCTTATTTTGGATCATTAAAAATAAGCTAAGTTAGATTTATCTTATTTATTACTATATATAGAAAAGAAAAAAATACAAATCTATTTACACAAATTAGAAGCTTAATTATTACACATTATTTACTAATTTACTTTGCTTATGCCCATTTATTTAATTAGAAATAAAACTCCATTATTTTAAAAACAATAAAATAATCTCTATATAAGAAGATCACACACTCCATTAGATCCTAATATATTCAAATTAAATGCTCACCATTAGATCCTTGATTTGATTGAATAATCACTGTAGATCTTCTATATCATAAATTTGGCTAAGTATTGGAACTTAGAAAACTCTGGTTGAGAAACCAACTTTGCACCTTAATAACTTTTTCTATGCTTCATGTCTAGACCTAAAATTTTAACCATATGGTCTTCCCACATAGGGGAATCCATACATGTATCAAACTACTCTTGAAACCTTCACACATGTGAAATTTTATGTCATCAAAATTCTTATTTAGCCTTATATACTAAGATGACTACTTAAATCTAGAGATTCATACGACTATTCTAATGAATTCTTTTCACTTCTATAAGTGCTCATAACACCCATAGGGTCTCTAAAACATGACCATAGCATCAAGATGTCAAACACAACATCTTAGTCATTAATTCACAAGTATCTCATGCTCTCTTTTACATAAATTATATCCTAACATCAATGACCATGCTCAACAATCTCCTCCTTTGTCATTGATGGCAAAATACCCTTAGAATGAATTATTACTCATTTGTACTCCTTCATTATAATATTTATCCCCCTTAAAAATTAATGACAAAGGGTCTCTTCCTCATCATTCCAAAAATCATTTCTTAACATCATGTATGTATTCAAATACTATTTTAAGATGATCAGGATACTTACGTACTTTTAAGCATATCAATCAATGACTCCTCCTCTGATATACACCAATATGAACTTGGAATTCTCTAATTCTTGGACTTAAAAAACTACTCACAGAGCTTAGAAATCTCCCCTAACATCAATCTCCATCTCATATCATCTGTTCTTTAACATACACCAATATAAACTTGGGATTTGTTGATCTTGGGACCTGTCTACCTACAGAATTCACAATCTCCCTTTACTCATGCATGAATATTCAATACCTTGGAAAAACACATGACTTGGTTTGATGAAGTCATCATATCAATATTCCTAAATTCACAACTCTAGCAGACATCTTCACACTTCTATCATGACTAAATCATCTTCACATATGCTCCCCCTCACATAATGCATATCTTATTTAATCCACTCAAGCTAACTAAGTAAGATCCTTCTTATCCAAACACATATCAAATTTAATATAACCTACCTTTGTACTATTTGGTATTTTTATCATTACCTAGATCACACACACTTACTTCCATACATGAAAGATATCTAATAAAAAGCATAGGTAGAGACACTCACTTGTCATAGAGGGACTAAATATCCCAAAACTTAGGAGACTCCCATATCTCCATGCTATTTCTTGACTTTTAGTCCTTCCTTATCTTCAAATTGACTTTGAATGAGTTTGTAACTTTAGTCTTTTCTTTTATCTCAATATCCTACTTGATTTCCTTGTCCATTTGGGTAGATAGGGCTTGTTCCTTGATACTTGAACTTGTTCTCTATTATTTCATGAAAAATAATCCACTTTGAGCCTATTTTCATTTACCTTCTTAGGATTCCATTCACAATGACTCCTCTTCATGACAAGATTGATAATTTTTGAAGTAGAATACTAATCATTCTTGTAGAGCCTTACTATGTGACCTCTCTCATGACATTTGAAACAAATGAGGTTTCTTATATTTTACATACCTTATGATTGAGATATATGATGATTCTTTTAAGTTTCATGAATTTATTCATGTACTTGATAATTTGGTCTCCTGATGAAGACATTGTAAAACTTTTCAATATGGCCAAACCCTTGACACTTGTAGCAAAAGATGTCATTGTTTCCTTGTGAACCTATTGAGTGTCTTGAGTGATGATGTTCTTCATGATTACCATTGTCTTTCTCATAATTCCATGAAAATTCATTCCTTGAGGATATTTTATGATCTTTTGACAAAGATCAAACTGATTATAAGAGTAACAATGACCACTGAAATTTGCATACCTCATAGCATTTGGTTGTTTTATCTGATTTATCTTCATTCTACCAATATCTTCATTCTTTGACTGATGATTTATATTTAAATTATAATTGTATTTGTTTACATCAGCCTTTATCTTGTCTTGAGTTACATTATTTTGTTCTTCTTTGTATCTAAGACTAGATCTATCATTAACATGCTTTTGACTACTCAGAATATTGTCAAGATCATTTGAGCTCTTTTCATACTTCAAAAATGACTTCACCTTACAAGGTGTCTTGTCTAACTCAAATTTTAATTACTCAATTGCAAGCACATACCTTATGCACTTATATTCTTTGGCTTTTAGGATTGTAGACATAGTTTTTAATTGACTATTGAGATGCTTGATAATATCGTCATGTTCCCTGGTGTCATCATTCATTCTTGCTTCAAACATAGTGGATTGCTCTTCATAGTCCTTGATTTTTGACATCATCTTCTTATTATTATTTTTATCAATATTTAAATCTTCAAGATCATCCAAAAATTGATCCTTATTATCTAAATCAATAGTTTTATCTTTGCTCATAGCTTGATTTAGTTTCATCTGTAAAGACTTTATCTTTGATTGATACATGATACACTCTTCATTCTTACTCTATAATTATTAATTAAGAGTACAAACCTAAGTTTCAAACTATTGTGTGATCTCATCATGCTCCTTGACTTCATTACTCAACCTTCCTTCAAAAATTCCAATTTTCTCCTCATAGGATTTTATCAAGAAATCTTGTTTTCTATTCTTTCTTTGTAGTATCTTCATTTCTGCGATGGTATCTAGCTATTTATCTTCAAGATTGAATTTATCATCTTCTTTCTCTGAGTTATCTCTACTAAATAAATCTCTAATTAAATAACATTCACCTTCATCATCACTAAAAACCATGAATAATGTCTCCTTGTCCTCATTATGAAAAGAACCATTACTATCAAATGTGTTTACTTCTTATTCTACAGATGACTTACTATCTTATTCATGGTAAATGATCTTACTACCTTTGTATGATTCTTTATTTCCATTTTCACTGTTGAAGAACTTTATATACTTAGTAAGACCCTCAAATTTCTTGTGTTCATCTTCATGAGATTCATTATAAGCTTATTTGAGTTCAAACTTGTCTAGACATTTAACTATAAAATGACCAACTTTACCACATGAAAAACATTTAAAAGGAATTTTTCCTTCATATTTTCCTAATCCTACATTCAATCTTCTTTCAATCATGGCTTTAAGTTGAACTTCATTAAGATCAAAATATTTAAGACTTAACTTATTATGTTCTTATCTTTTATCTCCTTCATCACCTGGAAGGTTGTTTCCTTCTTAGGAGGTCTGTCCTCATCAATTTTCATCTCACAGGTAGTAAGGATGCCATGTAGTTCATCCATATTCAACTGAGAGAGATCATGACTTTTTTCTACATCAAAAACTTTTGAATCAAAATTAAGTGTAAGATTCCTCAATACCTTATGTAGTACATTGGCTTCATCAATCACTTCTCTAAGACCTCTGATCATGTTTACTACCTCATCAACCCTTAGAAGATAGAATTTCATAATATATTCTTCCTTTATTTTGAGACCTTAAAATTGCCTTCAATAGGTCTACAATTTATCTAGTTTTACCTTTGAGTCTCATTCATAGATAATTTGTAATTTGTCCTAATTTTCCTTAATAGACTTGTAATGGATCACTTTGGTAAACTTATCCTCAGATAGACCACAAATGATAGAATTCATAGCTTTAGAATTATTCTCACTCAACTTCTTATTTGTAGCACTAGTTGGAGGAGTAGCTGGTGTAGTATAACCATTTATGATAGATTTCCAAGTATCAAACCCTAGATACATGATGTATGTCTTCATCCTTACACTCTAGAAAGCATAATTTGACCCATTAAACAATGGATCTTGATTTGTAGAGAAACCATACTTCTGTTGACTTTCCATATTCTACCTTATATCCCCTTCAAGTGGTTAAACTTGTAATGAATTTCCTTCTTTGATATCAATTATTGGAGGTACAATCACTGAGAGGGGGATGAATTAGTGATGTAGGATATTTCAAACTTCAATTATAATCCTTTCAAACTCTTAATCAATGACCACAATTATTCATATAGAATACAAGATATTCATAACAATGAATAAGAAATATGATTAAAGATCACACACATAACACATGATCTATGTGAGAAACCCTCTTGGATAATAAAAACCACTCTCAAGCTTGTAAACACATGGACTACTTATCTTATAAGATTATTACAAATATAAGACTTTTTAGTGAAGAAACCACTTCATAAAGAGCACCCACCCCTAAGTATGAATAATCACCCACTTGTTCTAGATGTTGAGCACCCACACAACACCTTATGAAATCAACAACTCTAGAACTCTGATTGCATTTCAATCTGATTAGAGATAAAATGTATAACACCTCTCTTTCAACTCATCACACACACTCAAACTTGATCATACAAGCAATATAGCCAATACCCCTTTTATATCTTTCTAGTATTCTTTTATCATCCTCAATCTACTCTATACTTTAGTCCATCCATTGATCACACTCCCTATAATCTCTTTCCTTCATCTGTATCTTTTTCTCTCTCAACACATTCACATCAAGTCCTAAAACCATTACCTTAGTCTTCACTCTTTATAGAGTCTCCATGAATGTTAACTACTAGGTCAGCCATAATACTTGACTTAACCCTTAAGACATCTAGCATGATAACATATTTCTCAATACCATCCTGACATGTTAGCCATAGTATCCATGGGTCATACTTATGTAGCTACACCTTTCAATTAGGTCTTAGTAGACCTTATAGGTCTCATGGAGACATATTACCCTTTTATCACTTCATAAAGTAAAAAAATAACATAATATCACTTATAACTACATGGATCCACTCCATATGACCCTTATGGTAGCTAAAAGTGATTACTCTCACCAGAACACTCTTCTTCTAAAGCACAAATTGCTTAAACAATATTTTGTACACAGTAACACCATGAGTGAACAAATAGTCAAATTTCAAGATCAATATATATATATTTACAAATAATCAAACCTTCTAATAAAATTTTATGGATGTGCCTTAAAGTTCTCTTCAACTTTTATTTTTACTCCATCAGCAAATTATATCATATGCTCAAGATAGCGATCAAAAACCCATCACTAGTTTTCTTTCACAAATTTGAATATTTAAATTCCAATGATCACTATGTAAATAATAAACATCATACACGTTTTCATCATCTCATGATCCCTAATAAATTTGAACAAATACACACTATTTATCTCCTTTTGATATTCTTATCTTTAACACTCATCATCAGTCTTTGATCCTTGCTTCTAAGATCATGCAACTTGACATCTCTATGTGCCTTTTATGCACATTGACTATTTGAATTGATGTATTCTAATGATCTCCATATGTATAAACATGTAAATGCTATTGATATTATATTAAATCATTAGGATTGAAACACATGTTGCTAGCATGTGCAATCTTAGGAACCTTTCATAAATTGACTTCACATGCATTGATGAGCTCTATTTGATAAGATCATGTACTCCATTAGATCCTTATCTAGTTAGATTAAATACTCACCATTAGATCCTTGATCTTATTAAATTCTCACCATATATCTTTGATATAACAAATTTAGATAAGTATGGGAACTTAGTAAATTATGTCTAAGAATCCAACTTTCCACCTTAATAAATTTTGTAGCGCTCTATGTCCAAACCTAAAATTTGATCCATATGATCTTCTCACATAGGGGAATCCATCCATGTATCAAACTACTCCTAAAATCTTCACATGTGTGTAATATGATGTCACTAAACTACTTACTTGGCCTTAACTACCAAGATGACTACTTTAACCTAGACACTCATATGATTGCTTTGATGATTTCATTTCACTTTCATAAGCAATATAAGCACTCATAACACCCCATAGTGTCTATTCAACATGACCATACCATCAAGCTATAAAACACAAATTCTTTGTAATTAATTCACTAGTATCTCATGCTCTCTTTAACATCAATGACAACCTAACATTAATGACCATACTCAACATCTGTGTCATTAAAGGTAAACTTATTTGTCACGTTGTCACAAAATAAGGTATTGTTATCAACCTTAGAAGGTTGAATGTAATTTCCAAATAGTCTTTACCTAATAGTAAGAAGGAACTAAAATATTTCTTTGGGGAAGTCAACTTTGTGCATAAATTTATTTATGGATTTATTGAAATAGTAAAACCATTTAATGTAATATTGAAATAAGATAAAAAAGTGGAATGGCCTACAAAATCAAAGAAGGCTTTTCAGGATATTAAAAATGCTATTATGTAATACTCGGTCCTCATTCACTCAAATTATCAAAATATTTATATAGCTATCCCTTTGATTCATATAACACCATTATCGCTTGCCTCACCCAAATATTAAATGGATAAGATAACCCTATTGATTTTATGAGAACTAACTTTAAATCTGTCAAGATTAGGCATTCTACCCTAGACAAGAAATCCCATGCCATGGTTAAGGTGGTGAATAAATTCAATCATTACATGTTCCATAAAAATTCCATGTTATTGTCCTTACCTAACTATAAAATAGGTGTTGAGTTAGAATGAGATAGGTAAAAGAAGAGGACAATGGATGACAAAGTTACAAGAGTATGAATTGGATATCAAGTCAGCCAAATTTACTAGAGGACAAGGCCTTACCTATCTAATAATAGAGATATATATTAGGATTAGAGTATATCAAGTAGACTAAAATAGGGTATTACAATCATAATAGTATGCCTCAGTCATGCACATTCTACTCTATGGAAATATACCTCCAGGACTCAATCACAAATAGAGGAGGGCCCTCTAGTTGAAGGATATGAAATATATGTTAAATAAGGTGGTTATATTTACAATGAACCATGAAGGAATATATCTCAAATGCCTATCAAAAGAAGAGGCCAAATAAATAATGGTAAGTTTCTATGAAATATTATGATGCATCCACCGTACACAAAATACCATGGCCCACGAGGTCTTTTAGGTAGGTTACTATTGGCCCACACTATTCAAATATATTCACACCCATGTCTACTTCTTCCATTAGTGCTATAACTTTTGAAAAAGAGAAACACATGTAGCAATTCCACTATATCCCATTATGGAGTCTACACCATTTTCACAATGGGGACTAGATTTTATGGTGGTCATCAAACCCACTTCATTAGCTAACCATAATTTCATCCTTAATAGCATGAACTATTATGCCAAGTGGTCTAAGGTAGTTGAAAATAAAAGAAGCATCACTATTAAAGTCATTAAATTCCTTGAAAATATAATAACCACCCATTTTGGGGTCCATGTCTCTTTGGTATGTGATAATAGTCATGCCTTTCAATCTGTGGAATTAAAAAAATGGGCTTATGATAATAGGATCATGGTAAAGTTATCATCCAATCACTACTCATAATGGAATGGATTGATAGATTCCACTAATAATAATTTGATTGATGCTATCAAAAAATCATCTAGAGAAAAGCCTTAATAATGGCACACATTAGGTATAAATAAGACCTAAAAAATTCTCCTTTCCTTTTAGTTTATAGACTAGAATCAATCATACCAGTCACACTTAAGTTAATGAATTATAAGTTCATGCAAAAATTCATGGAGCTAAATGATAAGGTGGATTCCAGAATTCTCAACCTAATTCAATTAGAGGAAGCCTAAGATGAAACTCTATTAAGATTTAGCAAACACCAATATATAGTCAAAAGCTGGTTTGATAAGAGAACAAAAATTAAGACCTTCAAAATATTTGACTTGGTCCTAATGTGGGATAAGACTCAAGAGAAGAAAGGCTAGTATTTAAAATTTGAGCCCCTCTAGATTGGCCCATACCAAATAGCCAAAATCTTGGGTCAAAATGCCTTCAGTCTTAAAGAGATCAAGGGAAAAGAGCTACCACTTCTAGTAAATAGGCAGTTCTTGAAACATTATTTCTCAGATACCACCTCTAGTGTAGTCTCTAAGTAATCCCAACAAGGGTGGTAATGTATATATTATATAGGTTTAGTTTTGTTGTGTGTTTTCTTTCCCTATGTTTTTTATTTTACTTTGTGTTTTTCCCCTCCTACTCCCTCTTTATTTTGTAGTGTTCCTTTGATAGTCAACCTTGATCCTCCAGGTGATGGATAAAGCCAAGAAAGATTGTTGAAAAGTAGGAAGACCCAAGTTAAAACCTTTGATCTAAGTAAGTCAAGGATCGTAATTGAGAATTTTGACATTTTATATCTAAGACACCAATGATTCTAAAAGAAATAGGTGGATTCTAGAACATTCCACGTTGTAAAATATCTACCAAGCTGTACTTAATATAATGTATCAAGAAAATACTAGATTATCTAAGCAAATCAAAGACTGATTGGGTATTCAAAGCTTCCTTATCATCCAATTACCCTTGTCTTTGGTCCCTAACCCTTAATGGACTAGAATAATAAATGATAATGATTTTATAGGGAATCTTGGAAAAGAATAAGAAAAGCATGCATAATCTAAATTACAAGTCTTCCCTGAAAGGGTTATATAGGCAATCTCCATCATAGGATTTTTAGCCTAGTTGGTTGTGGAGTAAGGCTATGAATGAGACTAAATGTATCTATGACAAGGCTATGGAAACTTTTTTTGTAGTAGAATAATTCCCCATCCATCTCACCTCTAAGCCATCAAGCCATCAATTCCCTAAATGAATCATGATAAAAAGTCTAGCCTTTGTTGCTTAAATAAAATCTAAGAGTGAATAAAAAATGAAAATCACTTCTTACACACACTAGTGGCCATCTATAGGGTGAAAACTTAGTATTCCACTTGATATTATGAGACTTTAGTGCCTTTTATTTTCTATTATGAGTAAATATCCCTATTATAATATGTGTTCTATTAAAGAAGATTAAATTAAAATCATTAGTTTCTAAGTGCTTGTCATCACTTTCCTTATGGAAGTTGCCATTTTTTATGGCCAATACTCCCCCTTTCATTTGAAATGGGGGACCCCTCTTCTGAATTCCCATGAATGAGAGCTCCAATCTCCTTTGTTTTTTTCTTGTCAGTTTTGACCAAACAAAAATTATTGGAATATTATGTCACCCCAATTTCCCTAAGCATCAACAAGCCTTATTTATTTTTATGATTAAGGTAGAATTATTATTTTATGGATTAGGGTAATAACATTGTAGTTCTAATTTAAAAGGAAGTTCTAGAGTTTCATTCCTTTCCTAGAGCAATAGACTTGTCTCCCTTTATGGCCAATCAAAATATTAATAAAATATGAGTAGGTATTAAATGTATTGCACAAATTTTTCACTTCTTAGTATTATTTGTGTATTTCATAAGAGAACCAACCTAGTCAGAAGGAGCCACATCACCAAGTTGTTAGAGTGGATAGTCTTCAGACCTTTTATAGATGCCAGAGCTTAAGATATCTTGACCTAATAAAAAGGAACCACTTGACTAATTTTTTAGAGTGGTTAGTCCCTTGACTTATCAGAGATGTCAGATCCTAGCCTAATCAAAAGGTGCCTCATCACTGAGTTATCAAAGTGGCAAGTCTAAAGACCTATCAAAGATGTTAGTGTTATTATTTAAAATGTGCACCTATGGATGATTAGTAGAATGGGGGAGCTTTGTTTTGGGGTACTAGGCATAGAGGTCCTACGTAGGGTGTAGGAGGACTCAGTGCTAGGTATGGAAGTATTATCATGTAGCTACATACATGATCATTATTTGTCTCACCATAATGATGAAAACATCCCCAAAGTGTAAGACCCTTTTACTCCTTAGCATGAGTCTCTAGAGTAGGCTAGATTCCTTTATTCTAAGCACACTTGGTTTAAGACTAGTATGTAGGCATAAAAATTATAAAGGTAAACTCCTACTAGCCTAAACCTAATAACTTTGAGGAAAAAGGGAGGTAAAAGATAAGAGAGTGCTATAAATAAAAGGCTATGTGCCTAAAATAGAGTGAGCACTCCTACTACCATAAACATGGTACAAACCCTTAAGAACAAGATAATATCACATAATTTCCACCAAGTAATTCTATTTTCATGAATACTTCACATAGAATAAAGAGAACATAACACAATGTCAAGAGGGATGAAGATTATCCATAGACTCAACCTATGTAGACCTTGGTATGCACAAGATATGACCTACAAGTGAGATACAAGTTTAATGAGGAGGTGCAAGGGATGAATGAAACATGAGAGGGATGAACATTATCCACAAATAAGAATTAACAAACACAAGATAGCACATATATAATCTAAAGGATTAAAATAGGTGAATTTAATTATCATTAATTTATAAGGTCTAGCCAATACAAGTGCTCATGGAGGGAAATTTTAGTAGCGTAAGGTTGATAAAATGTGTTGACCCTTTTACAATAGAAGAAATAAAATTTTATAGAAGATCAAGCCAATTTTATAATAAATTAACCACTTGGCCAATGGGTGAAGCATTTAATTAATTTAAGTCACTGCATCCATGCTTCTTGAAGTCTATTCAATAATTGGACTTGGTGTTTCACTCAAATTTTTATATTAATCAGAAGAAGGTAGTAAAACTAGAAATATGAGTTACGGTAGAAATACCTGATAAAAGGTGCACATGTTGAATTAGAAGACTGTGAAGAATTCCACTTTGTCTAGGGAAGAAAACCTATAGATAAGACAACACTAAAGTAAATATGTTTGTTAGACAAGTAGATAGGTCAATTTCCTAGTGCTAGCTTGATCCTATAAGAATAAAATTCCTTAGGGGCTATCAATTCACCATTTTAAAAATTATTAAGCTTATAAAACTAAATAAAAAATACTTGCATCAATAATCAAAAGATATTTGAAACTGAATAACAAGGATATGATTGATAAAGTAGATAGACTAGAAATGATCTAATTATTGAGAAAATAATTAGTACTAGTGGGTCAAGGTGTGATTCAAGGAATTTGGTAGAGTTAAGAGAATAGGCAGAAACTCAAGAAGAAGGATTTGATTGGAAAAGAAAGGGAATTTTAGCTTACTAGTTTTTAACCTACCACAGGTGATTGTCAATGATTTGGGTGACCATTAGTGGTTAGGACTGACCATTGATGGTTAAGTAACCATCAATGATTGACTATCTAATTTTAGACGTATCAACATCTAGTGATAGGATTCAAGAAATTCATCTTGAGAGTTTGGTGCAGGGTCTGTTAATTGCAAATAGGGATAAAAATAGATAAATGGCAATAATCAAGTATTTGACTTACGAAAAGTGGATTGATTGATTGATAGACATTGTTGATTCATAGGTGGAATATGGTTTGATTCCAATAGGATGATGGTGCTTGAAAACTTGATCTAAGAGGTAATGGCAGATTGGCTCTCTCAAATAGATGGTTGATGATGCTTGATAACACTAGATGACCTATAATAAGAAAAAAATCAAGTACCTAAGCTCTTGATAATAGTTACAAATGGTTTGATCTCTTACTACTCTCCTCTTCTTATAGGCAAAGGCCAAAAGCTAAAGTGGAATTTTTAGAGGTACTTCTAATTATAAGTTGTTCATGTAAGGTCTCATGAGAGGATTTGCATAACTTATATTTAGAAAAGGTAAGCAGTTATTTGTTGGTGTTTGCATGTAAAAGTCAAGGTGGTGGGGCCTAATCATCGATGGTTAGGCTAACCATAGATGGTTAGCCTAACCATCAATGGTCAAGGTTAACAACCAAAAGTAGACAAAGAGGGTGATTTTAATTTTAATTAATTGATTAGTTAAAAAAATGAGGTTTGGTTCATTTAAAGGGTCCAAGGAATTGTTTAGGGGTTCGACAGTTAGAATCTAATGTGTGAGATTTTGGTGTCTACATTTTCCCCTTTTTATTATGTGGCTTTAATTAATAATCTATAGAATAAAAATAGATGCTGAGTGAGGTCAAGGTTTCCCTGAGTTTAGGAGGAGGTGTTCCCCCTCAAACTAGAAGGTGATAAGGGAAAATGAAATTAGGTTAGGGTTTGATAAATGGGTAGATGGTGAGATAAGGTTAGGCATTTGTAATGTAGAGTTGGCATATAAAATGTGATGAAGTGCAAGAGTCAAAATTGTGTAAAGACTAAAGTTTCCAATGTTTGGTAAAATTAAAGGCTATGATAAGAAGATAAGTGACCAATGTAATGTGCAACTATTGTAGGCATGGTAGTAGGATACACTTGTTAGTCTCCAAAGCAAGGCTAGTGTGTCTATGGGTATCTAAGGTAGGAAGTGATCTCATGGAAATCACTAATAGTTTGAGTGTTGTGGGTATCTGAGGTAGGAGGTGCTCTCAAGAAGACACAAATGCTTAGGTATATGCATGAGGTGGTATAAAATGTGTATAGGTAACATGGCAAATTTGGTCAGTGCATTTAAAAGAACCAAAGCATAGGGATCACAAATCATATGAAAACAATTTGAGGAAAAAAATGATCAATATCGAGGTGGACGTGGACAAATAGGTGGTTATGGGTGGAGATGCCCGAGATGACTCTATATACACTAGGCAAGTAGATGATGCCTACATAGGTGAGGGGATGTAAGACCCCACCTTATCTTTAGGCCAAATGTAGTTATGGTTTAGAAAGGTAGTATATTTGCTAATAAAATGGTTAAGATAGATTTTGAAAATAGGTAGGTAAGGAACGTGATGTCTAAAAATATCCTGGGCAATATGATGCTAAAGGTAAGATGAGGTGGAATAAGGGATAGTTGAATAAGTATGATGAAAAAGTGTGGGTGTTAGTGTAGTGTGGGGACCTTAACCATTGATGATTATGTTGAAACCCTAAAACCATGGAGGATAGAAGGTAGAAAGAAAAAGGTTATTACTATCATGTGCTTGCTTTACTCCTCATTTTTTGGCACTATCATTTTTCATTGGAAGATTTTGTTTTTAGTTAACTTTGAGAGAGGGGATTCTCTTGTGATTGGATAATTTCATGTGTGGGACCACTACTGAGTGAGATGGATGGAGGATGAGGGTGTGACCAAGTGGAGGGACATGGGATTTGTCCATGACATAGGTCTCAAAATGAGGTAGGGGATGTTTTAAATTTGTTATTATTGGTAAAAACGTGAATATGTAAATGGGAAAATGAATTTGGTAAATTATATAGGTAAAATCTAAGTATTAAGTTTAGGGTTTTTACATGGGAATTCCCTATATTTGAATTTAGGTTAAAATTGGTGAAATAAAATAATTGGGGTGGATGAAAAAGATAGGTAGAGCATGGGAATGTAGTGAAATTTCATGTTAGCTATGAAATTTTGAATATAGGTGTAGATTTGGGGATGGTTATGGTAGGGAGGGCCATGGCCTAATGGTATACAGTGACCATAGATAATCACCCTGACCATCGATGATCGAGGGTTCAAATAAAAAAGTTCTTAAGGGATCATCGATGATCAAGAGAATCATTGACAGTTGGCCCCCAGTGCTACATAGATAGGTTTTTAGCCTTGCCTAAAAGTTGTTAAAAAATGTGTTTTGTTTGTAGGAGCATAAGTGTTAAATAGGGGGTGAATATAAGATTAGGAGGAAACATAGGGTGTTTGTGCCTTGAGGATGCTTATAATTTTTAAGATAGGATATGGTAGAATGTAAAATAGGATTATAGCTCAGGTGAATTCTCACTGATAGGAAAATTGGTAAAGATAATTCTATTTTTAAATATACTAAGATGATAGAATTAATATATAGTGTTTTTAGGCATATGTGTTAACATCTTCAATATAATGTAGGCCTGAGAGTAGATTCACCTGAGGGATAACAATCTCATACTCTTTGAATAGGTACAAGATGTGATGAGTGATGAGGAGTGTCTCCATGGAGGTTGTAGGCTTAGGATCAGTATGGCATTATCAGCACATGATCTGAGATCTTGGGATGATGGTGGTACTGATCAAGAGATAAGACCTAGTGACCAACATGTTTTAGTTACTAACAGGCAAGGTTATGATACTACTAGAGGATGTTGTGAGGATCACTCAATTACCCATCCATGAGGATGTGATATACCATAGAGAGAGTGAGGATTAGGACTACTATATTGACTAGATTTATGGTGATGATTAGAGATAGGTAGAGTTCCATGTAGGAGGTTTTAGGTATGGTCCTATGTATCAGCTCACTCTTGATGATAGGTGTTTGGTTACAATGATGATGATGGTTCTGATGAGCTTTGTGCTACCATATTTATTTGATGGGTAATTTTTATGTGTTGCTCAATATGCTGGTTGAGATGCTCTTAGGGAGGACTATGTTCAGTTGGGCACAAGTTTTGCTAGTACAAGTATACAAGGAGCTATGGGATTTTAGGACACACCAATGATATGGGATCAACATCATCTTAGTGTTACATTATTGGTCATATGAGCATATCAGGGTATTGAGACCCCTGAGTGTACTTGATGATACTTATGTACCGATAGATTATGTGACAATATTTATGTGATGGAGGAGGTTGTCTGCCTACATGGGAGTAGGAGGTGGTGTGAGGAATATGTATTGGTTTCAAGATGCTCTCAAGGGTATGGTGCCTAGGGATGTGATATGGTAACCATATGTTGGATGGCCATAGTGGGTAGGGCTAAGGTATCTATGATAGGGTTAAAAAGCTAACATTGGATATATAGTCAGTAGGAGATGGAGATATATATGATCCCTTTTGATCATGTACATAGATAGTTCAAGCTTATGTAGTGGATTCCTACTGACATGACATAATATTTGAGTGAGGAGGGAGACTTCCTCCTATCAGAGTTGTAGGCTATAGACATAGTTTGGGATTTTGAGGAGTTACCAATGGGGGCTTACATTAATGATGTGGGGATTACTAATAGGTACACTACTTGGTACCAGGGTCAATATGTCATAGTAGATTTTGGTTAGGGAGATGGGGGGTAGTAGGCCATGGATGTGGATCCATCATAGGATTGGAGTGTTTCCTCTCCTATGCATACATATGTGTGTGTGTGTATGTGTCTATATGTGTGTGTGTGTGTGTGTATGTATATATATGTATGTATGTATGTATATATATTTATACATACATACATATATATAGATATATACATATATATACACACACACACACACACATACACACATATATGTATATATATGTATGTATGTATGTATGTATGTGTATATATATATATATATATATATATATATACACACACACACACACACACACACACACACACACACACACACACACACACATATTTATATATATCAAGGGTTATATTCATATTGTGATGATGCTTATTTGATTGTCATGTTTATGATAGATTGATCTAGCTAGTCATGTGTTGAGATAGCAGTGGTTTTTTTTAATGATATGTGATGATGATGTGTTATTATGATGACGGACATGTAGGGGTAGATATTAATTATTTCATTTATGCATGGGTGCTTTGATGTTGACATGGTATATGGATGTTTAATTTCATGTGATGTGAATTATATGATTATGATAAGATTGATGGAGTTTATGATATTTGCATAGATGTAGATTGGAAAGAATCCTAATGGGTTATGTTTTTGATTTTTTTTAATGGATATGGATATGAAAAATGCTTTGTATTTGATTGGTGTATATGTAGGATGTCTCACATGATAGAAAACTAGAGGGATGTTTTTGATTTGATGTGATATGATGTTCTTTATTGATAATTTTGATGTAGATAGTTTATACGGATGTTCATGGTTTGTTATGTCTGATTGTTTCTACGCTAAATCGCTTTCTACATTCAAAGAAGAAATTAATAAACTGAAAGAAATGGTCAAGGCTAGAAGATACCTGGATATGGTCATGCGCACCGAAATCAGACGTTGGAAGGTTCTCCTCTTTGGCTGTGGAGGAATGACACCTGCAAAGAAAAATAGACTAAACACGAAAAAATGTTAGACGAAGAGACGATGGGTTGTCAAGCAAATGCCCGATCCCTGAAGTACGAAGACTTCCTTAAGGGATATCAACCCACTGATTAAAATAGAATATTTGCCAGAAATGGAAATAATAAAAGACAGAATGAAATAAAAAAAGACAAAAACACAAATGCGTACCTAATATGCAGCAAAACTGCTCTGCACAGTCGCCGGTGTCGGTCTCTATGCTAGCGTCAGTCAAGGGAAGGTGCCAACGTCAGTTAAGGTGCCAGCATCGGTCAGGGTAATGACCGGCGTCGGTCGGGGCAACAGTTCTGGATAGATTCTAGGCAGGTCTGGTCAGGTCTGGTCGAGTCGAGACAGGGTCTGGTCAGGTCGGGACAGGGTCTAGTCAAGTTGTAGAATGGTGTCTGAGGGTTCGTTTGGGGTTTGGGAGTCAATTTAGGAGTCAAGGGGTTTTTATAGAGATCTGGGCAGAGTGACTGTATATTTTGGAATGGTAGACAGAGGTGTAAAGGGAAGGAGTAAGGTCTCAGGTCTGTAGTCTAAGTCTAAATAGAGTGATAGTAGTAATAAACAAATAATAACCAGAAAGAAACAAAAACACAGAGCAAGATGCTTACCTGTTATACGTTTGAAGATGAAGTCAGAGACATGATTGACGTCATTGATATCCCACAGAAGTTGATCGAAGTAGAAATAGAACTCAAGAAAGTAAATGCAGATTGGTTGGATGCCGGAGTTGATTGATTGTAACAATTCGGGGTGATTTTCAGAGTTGGTTTCGTTAAATGATTGCCAGAGTCTTGTTCGAATGAATGAACTAATTGATCAAATGAAGAGGTTGCAGATGAAGGCGAGGGATAGTTTGATAACTGATCAGGAAATGGATTGGTAACTGGATTGATAAAAAATAATGGAATAATGATTCCTACGTTCAAATCGAGAACGCAGTGCTAAGGAGAACTAACATCGGCAGGACCACCGATGTCGGCTGATAAGTGATCGACGTCGGCAATGTTAGTCGGGTGGTGATCATGGTCAGAAGATGCAGAATGAGGGTAGAGACTAACTTTAGCCTTCTGTTCATTTTGACATGCTGCCAAGGTCAAGGCTAGTGGGGAAAATGGTCGACAGGGGTTAAATAGGCGAGGGAGAATAAAACGG
Source organism: Torreya grandis (assembly GCA_037957365.1). Lineage (NCBI taxonomy): Eukaryota > Viridiplantae > Streptophyta > Pinopsida > Cupressales > Taxaceae > Torreya > Torreya grandis. The sequence continues at coordinate 1,644,683 of JARHVA010002334.1, forward strand.
GGGATGACCAGGGGAGTCGACACGATTTTGGTGTCTACATTTTCCCCTTTTTGTCTTGTTGGTTATTCTGGATGAACTGCAAGACAAAAATAGGAGTGATTGCCCCAAGTGTGGATAAGGTCAATTTCATCTTGTTGGTCATTCAAGTGAATTGCAAGACAAAAATAGGAAGAGGTTGGTTGCCCCGATGATGGATGAGGTATTCCCCCTCAAAGTAGGAGTTGAAGGAAGGGAACTGGGAATTGGGTGCTGATTTGATATAGAGTGGATGAAGAAAGGGGTGAGGGTGAATGCTACAAAAGTCATGATTGCATGCATACCACTTCACAAGATGGTCAGGTCAAAGTGTCACAGGTCAAGGGTTAAGGAGTGCCAAAATTGAAATAATCGGGCCCCAGCATTTAGTCATTTACTGATTGGGTTATTCAATCGAAGCTAAAGCTCCAATGGGTCATCGCATTCCAGGTATCTCAGGCTCAAGAAGTGCTCCTAGAAACACGAAAAAGTCACAAGTAATGCGGATCAACCGGCTTGTGATCCTATACTTGTGAGGGTCAAAATAGTCTGTGCATAATTTTGCTAACCAGTCATGAGGTAGCATACATGCAAAAACAACCAAGGCAACATTGTCTTGGAAGTGGTCGAGGTTGGAGGAGATAGGCATGATCTCTAATGGTCATTGGTCAAGGGGAGGAATGGATGAAAGGATGTGGCCGAGCTAACCTTAGAAGACCCCATGTCAACTGAGTGCTGCCTACATAGCCCCGGTGGAAAGGGCCTCAGGCCAATGTAGTTCTCCCTAGAAGGGAGGAAGGGTCAAAGGGATGGAATTGGTCGTGGTCGAGGGCAAGCTTATGGTCAAAAGGAGGAAAGAAGGTTTGTCCATCAGGGAGATGAACAAATGAGGGTGGTCGAGCTAACCCCAGATGATGTTGAATCATTTGAGTGCTGCCTACATAGCCCAAGTCATAGGGCCTTAGACCAATGTAGTTCAGACAAAGAGAAGATAAAATGAGTGATGATGGGTGTGGTCAAAGTGGTCGATAGATTGGTCTTGGTCAAGATGAATGATGAGGGGAAAAAGATGTTGCAGCCTTTTCCATATTGTTTAATAGTGTATGCTGCAACATTGGTTGAGAAGTCTTTCATCCCTAGCAAGTATTGGTTTATGCTTAACATAAATTGTGTTGGGTTGATAGTTTCCATGTGTATTGGTGTCCATAGAAACTAGTGTGAATAGGCTATGGGAGTGGCCTGAAAAGAGAGTTGAGTTGAGTTGATTAGGTGTGACAAGTGATGAAGTTGAAAGTGACCAAAGTATAGATGAAGTGAAAGGCATATTGCTCTTTCATTGACAAGGACCAAAAAGACATCATAGATAGGGGTTATTAGAACCAAGAGCCCCATTCATGCATGACGTCATTGACCAGATGTTGTGTTAGAATGGTAATCGAATCAGTTTAACATTAAAGTGAGCTCAAAGTCCCTTGAGCAGGTGATAGGAGGAGGAAATAGGGTAACCCATTTTAAGAATAGAGATAACTTTGCCCCTTTTTATAGGAGACCCTGAGACAACTATAAGTCAAGTCCATGACTCATTTTTTTTTTTTTTGGTTGGCAAACTGATCGATGCGGGAAGCCTACATAGAGATGTCATTGTGCTTGGTGGTCAGTTGTGAAGCTGATCAGTGCAGAAAGCTTTGAAGATAGTGTTGTTTATTGCCAGATTAGTCATAGCCATCCTTCGAGGGAGTGGTCTAGAATTTTGTTTAATATAAGGGCTTTTGAATAGCTGTCCTTCAAGGGAGCATTCTATTAAATATAGTAATGATAGTACAATTGTCCTTCGAGGGAGCAGTTTGCCTTTTGATTTGATATTGATATGGTGACCATGGATATTTTGACATCTTGATTTGTTTTGACAGAAAGGTGAGTCATGGACAAGATTATAGAAGGTTAAGGGCTCCGTTTTATTAGGACAAAGCATCCATACATCATAAAAGGGTTATAAAGGAATTGTTAAGAGGAATAGGGATGAAAGGAATTAGGACTAAAGGGATGGGGATTGCTCAAGGGATGAGCTCAAGTTAAGTTTCAAGTGGATGAGTACTCGACTAGCAGTAGAACGGTCGCAGATGCAACGCATTAAGAGGCTCAGGTTCTGGTCATCCATCAAGAGAGGACAGACGATAAGTCCCTGATCCATACTTGTGCGTGATAATGAAAGGTCCAAGCCAATTAGGAGCAAACTTGTCTCGTTTACTTCGCTCCATATTGGTCATGTGTTGATGGTGGATGTGAAGTTGGCTGATATGGTCGTTGAGACTGGTTGAATGTTTGGTCGAGAGGTCTGGTTGAATGTTTGGGTTGAATGTTTGGTTGATTGATATTTGGTTGAGGTTTAGGATTAAAAGAGTGATTGACATGTGGTCGAGACTGGGTTGAAAGGTTGGTCGAGGCTTGGATGAAGGTTGAATTCCCCTAGTGACTAGGGAGAATGTTTGATAGATTAGACAAGATTAGTTGAGGTTTAGTGGTCAAATGGACTGTGTTGATGTCAAATAAGTGGGTCAAAGGTGGCAAAGGGATCATAGTCTGGTGTGGAGATCCCAATTTAGGTGATGAGGTTGGAGAAGCATGGGTCGGTGTTGATGATTTGTCAGAGGGGTGGTCAAGAGGATCCTTGATAAGAAGGGAATCCTTTTTTCAGTGTTGATGAATGATAGCTTTAAGAGCACAGTAGCGCTCAGTGTCATGTCCCAAAGTGTGGTGATAGTGGCAAAATTTAGAGTTGTTGAACCAAGATGGCTTTGATCCGAGAGTTGATGAGTGGGGCGGTATTGAAAGTTTATTGATGATGTGGTCGAGAAGAAGGGTGTCATTCCCTAGACATTGGTGAATGACAACCTTGAGGGCACAACAATGCTCAGTGTCGTGCCCAGGCGTGCGATGATACGCATAAATGCGAGTGTCATCGAACTAGGGGGGTTTTGGTATGAGAGATTGATATGGTCTAAGTGGCGGGAGATAGATACGAGAGGACTGCAACAATTGCCGTAATAGCAAGGCATAAGAACCTGCTAATGGGTCTAGATGTTTTGTTGCAGTGAGGGTTGATGATTTTGGTTTAGGAGGCGTAAGATGCATTGGTCGATGAATTGGAAGAGATATATGTCTGACAGGTTCAGAGAGTAATGAAGGCGACTTGCCTCTGTGAAGTATGGGAGTAGGAAGCACCCTTGTTAAAGTGGACAGATGTGGGCCCAAAATAGAGGGCAATAATGAAGGTGGGGAAGGAGTCCTTCGGTGTGGTTTAATGGCCTTCGTTGGTTTGGGGCGAGGGCCACTATTATGCGAGGTGAGGTTAGATATGGGTTTGGACTCAGATGTGGACGGAGGTGAGTGAGATGTAGCAATCTCAGGCGAAGGACAAGAGGAAACCGCAACTGAGTCTTCTTTGATCGAAATGGGCAAAGAGACTGGTTCTTCTCTTGGTGGAGAAGAAATAGGAGAGTATGGATCTATAATCAAATGGAGCATAGGAATGATCATGGTCTCGATGTGTGGTCTAGGCGTGGGGAATGTATGATTCCCCATTGATGACAAAAAGGACGAGGATGAGGCAGTCGGTGTGGGTGCCATCAAAGCATCCTCCAATATGAGAGAAGTCGATGGAGGACAAGTAGGAGAAGAAAGTTATTTGCCATGTGGAGGAGGTATAGGGGAAGAAGGGTCTTCCACCTGTGAAAGAGGTTGGTTAGGGATAAGAGAAAATATAGTGTCGACCGTGTGTATATCATGGTCTTGAGGGTCATTGGTCATGGTTTGGACATTGTCTTGAGTAGGCGGGTGATTAAGAAAAGGTTGTTTGAAGATGTCAAGGTTTTGGTTGGGTGGTGCATTTGGGTTGTCCAAGATAAGATCCCCCTTGTCTAGCATATCCTGGATGATGTTTTTGAAATTTTGACAGTGATCCGTGTCATGGCCTTTGACACGGTGATAGTTGCAAAAGTGGTTCTCCCTGTACCATGCAGGGATAGGTGTTGAGGGGTCGAATTGATGTGGTCAAATTGAAGGTAGATTGAGGACCCCCTGCTTGACGAGTTTATCCAAGATAGAGGCATATGACTCCCCAATTGGAGTGAATTGACACTGTATGGATTGACGTTGAAAATGTTTATTGATGTAGTCTAATGTTGAAGATGATGGTCGGTTGGTTATTGTTGAAGATGATGGTTTAAAGATGACAGTGTTTGCCAACCCCTTAGATTGAGAGTGGGCAGAAGAAGGTCTGGAATAAGAATGGTCATTGGTTCTTGCGTTAGTGTTACGTAATTTGACCTTATCTTCTTCAATGGCATGGAGTTCAAGCTTTCGGGCCATGGTGAAGGCCTCGTCGAAAGTGTAGAATGTTTAGACCCGTAAGGTGGACGAGATGTGACTGGCACATGCTCAGGAAAAGAGCTTAATGAGCTCGGGTTGAGGCAAGGAGAAGGAGAGCTTGTTAATCAAGCCTCTCCAATGGGCGACAAAATTGACTATTGATTCGTCGTCAAATTGCCTAATGGAGTAGAGGTCTGTGATCGAGACTTGTTTAGTGATATTGATTGAGAAATGGTCAACGAATAATTGGGCGAGTTGAATGAATGAAAAGATAGAATGTCTGGCAAGAGAGCTATACCAATCAAGGGCAGGGCTAGAAAGAGACATAGGAAACGTGTGTAGAAGTAACGCATCATCATGGGCATAAGGTAACAGGCATGTTTGAATGCCCGTAAGTGCTGTTGTGGGTCTTCCTTGCTTTGAAAACAAGGAAACTTAGGAAGCTCCCATTGGTTAGGGTATGGTCGAATAGGGATGGAAGGATGAATGGGATCGTTGCAAATTTGCTCATACGAGAGAGCATTGTGTGAGCCGGAGATAGAGGTTTCGAGACTGGACATTTTATCCATCAACATTTTGATGAGATTTGCTAACAGATTGGTGGATGGAGCGCCCCCTAGGTTATAAGGCACTTGAAAGAGGCTAGAGGAGGCATATAATGTAGTCAATTGTACCAGTAGGGGTGCAACGTATGGATGACTAGTCGCAGGGGCAAAAGTAGAGGCTAAGGGTGGTTGGGTTATGAGGGTAGAAGGCATAAGTTGACTGGATACTGCCAAAGGTGGTTGAATAGTGGCACTGGTAGAAGGATACATTGGCACTCCTGCATTTATGGGCGCATGAGTGAGAGGGGTTGAGATAATCAAGTTCTGGTATGATGTAGAACTTGGTTGGATTGCATGTGGTTGAGGGGGTAATAAAACCCTGATGGAGGTCGGTCTAAAAATAGATGTGGAGGCCAAACTTTCCATATTAGCCATGGTTGGGTTAATGATTGAGGTGAAAGGCTGAGTCGTAAAAGGTTGGGTGGTGAATGGTGTCGATGTCGTCGCCACGTCACCCGAGAGGTCTCGCGTTGGGTTTCTCACGAGATAGTTATGGAGGGTTACGGCATTGAGGTCCAAGAATCTTGCAAAATCTTGGTCCCCTTCAGGGATGATGGGAATTTGAGTCGAGGTCGGTCCTGTAGGAGTTATTTCAGTCTCCGAGTGGAACTCCATTATAGGACTGGTTATAGACGGGGTAGACAGAAGTGGTTGATGGATAGCATGATCAAGAAGGGCCTTGGTTTGACTGCATGTCAAAACCATTCAAGGCAAGAAAGATCATCCTCACAAGCTCTAACAAGCAGATAAGAACTAAAAAAAGATGAAGACACAAGCAGATCTTAAAATCCTAGGAGTAAATTATTAGGATTATAGTGGCTTATGCCTTAAAATGTGTGTAGAGGAAGATTGGCTTTTGAGTCAGGTCCTAGAAGAAGCAGTCTATGGATAGTTTTAGGTTAGTTATGGTGCTCAAGAAGTCTGTGTTAGGTTTTGTACAAGGCCTGGTGCTAAGGAGCAAGCTCCCCTCACTTCACGAGTCCAGTGATAAACTGGGCCCCCTTAGCCAAAATATACTTCCCCTAAAGATTAGACTCCGCCAGAGAATGGAGTGGGCTTTCCCCTTGGTGATGAAATCCAAGTAAGATCACCGAGATGGGTAAGGTATCTGCTGGGGGATGAAATCCCAGTCGGACCTTGTCTCAGGTAAGTTAAGATGTTTGTTTTGTGCAAGTGGTTTGGTCATGTAACATCAAGTGGACTAGATTAATTTAATATGCGGTTTAATTACTAAGTGTGGTCTAAGAGATGCGAGCAAATAGGAATGAATGCAAATTATTTTAATGCCCAAGTCAAAATGTTTGTTCGTATGAAGATGAATGGAGAAAGAGTCGAAGAATATGAGTTTTGACTAGTCTAGAAGTGCAAGAAAGAAAAGAAAAGTTCTTTTAATTCCTGCTTATGATGTCATTTAGAAGAGACGAAAGAGGCAAAAAAGGAAGGAACCTAATGCGCTTATATGAATGAAAGAAAGAAAGAACCCAAGGAAGGCCCTAAGGGTCCCACCGGGCATGCCAGAATGTTTCTACGCTAAATCGCTTTCTACATTCAAAGAAGAAATTTAACAAATTGAAAGAAATGGTCAAGGCTAGAAGATACCTAGATATGGTCGTGTGCACCAAAATCAGACGTTGGAAGGTTCTCCTCTTTGGCTGTGGAGGAATGACACCTGCAAAGAAAAATAGACTAAACATGAAAAAATGTTAGACGAAGAGACGGTGGGTTGTCAAGCAAACGCCTGATCCCTAAAGTACGAAGACTTCCTTAAGGGATATCAACCCACTGATTAAAACAAAATATTTGCCAAAAATGGAAATAATAAAAGATAGAATGAAATAAAAGACAAAAACACAAATGCGTACCTGATATGCAGCAAAACTACTCTGCACAGTCGCTGGTGTCGGTCTCTTTGCCAGCGTCAGTCAGGGGAAGGTGCCGACGTCAGTTAAGGTGCTGGCATCGGTTGGGGTAATGATCGGTGTCAATCGGGGCAATAGTTCCAGACAGAGTCTGGGTGGGTCTGGTCGGGTCTGGTCGAGTCGGGACAGGGTCTGGTCAGGTCAGGACAGGGTCTGGTCAGGTTGCAGAATGGTGTTTGAGGGTTTTTTTGGGGTTTGGGATTAGGTTTAGGAGTCAAGGGGTTTTTATAGAGATCTGGGCAGAGTGATTGTATATTTTGGAATGGTAGACAGAGGTGTAAAGGGAAGGAGTAAGGTCTCGGGTCTGTAGTCTGAGTCTAAATAGAGTGATAGTAGTAATAAACAAATAATAACCAGAGAGAAACAAAAACACAGAGCAAGATACTTACCTGTTATACGTTTGAAGATGAAGTCGGAGACATGATTGACATCATTGATATCCTGTAGAAGTTGATCAAAGTAGAAACAGAACTCGAGAAAGCGAATGCAGATTGGTTGGATGCCAGAGTTGATTGATCATAACAGTTCGGGGTGATTGTCAGAGTTGGTTTCGTTGAATGATTGCCAGATTCTTGTTCGAATGAATGAACTAATTGATCGAATGAAGAGGTTGCGGATGAAGGTGAGGGATGGTTCGATAACCGATCGGGAAATGGATTGGTAACTGGATTGATAATGAATAACAGAATAACAGTTCCTACATTTGGATCGAGAACACATTGCTAAGGAGAACCGACGTCGGTAGGACCGCCGACGTCGGCCGATAAGTGATCGACGTCGGCGACATTATTCGGGTGGCGACCGTGGTTGGCAGATGCAGAATGAGGGTAGAGACTAACTTTAGCCTTCTGCTCATTTTGACATGCTGCCAAGGTCAAGGCTAGTGGGGAAAATGGTCGACAGGGGTTAAATAGGCGAGGGAGAATAAAATGGGGGATGACCAGGGGAGTTGACACAATTTTGGTGTCTACACTGATGTTGATTTTGTTTTTTAATTGGAAAATATTGATATAAAACTAAAATATCAGATTGGGTTTAATGAAAATGATCCTATAATACACTTCGCATTAGCATGTTTTAGCTATAGAAAGCACGTATCCTGATCACTACGTATCAAGTGAGCTCATAGTCCCATGCATATATGATAGACAAGAGGAGAGTGGATGATACTAAAACTTATAAGCAAGAATAGTATGTCTTTCCCATAGGTATCCCAAGAAGTAAGGTAAACAAGTCTATGCCATAATATATACAAAATGTAGACTGATTGATGCAGGAAGTCTATGAAGGAGGGACAATTACATCTTTCCCTATGTGATTTTCCTTTTCATGAGAGTCAATTGCAGCTTTCAAAATTTTATATATCTTTTACTTGAGGGTCTTTTATTTTTCTGCTTATATGTTTATGCTTTTAAGGAAGTTGATTGATGCTTGAAGCTTCCAAAAATTGCTAGCATTTCGAAAAATATTTTTGTGTTTTAGCCATCCTTCGAGGGAGTGGTATAATGTTTATAATTCCAAAATGCCTTTTTGATAGCTATCCTTCAAGTGATAGTTCCACCTTATGTTTGTAATTTCAAAATTTCCAACAGCTATCCTTCAAGGGACCAGTCTGTGGTTGTTATAGATTGACCCATGATACAATGATTTTGCTTTTGCTTTTTCTTGTTCTTGATTTTTATTTTTGATATTTTTCTTTGAAAAAGACTTGTTTACACATGGTAAAATGATTAGTTTTATGAAGGTAAAACTAGGCTTACATAAAAGTTTAGTAGGTAAAAGGATTATAGAGACAACAACCATAGGAACCGCTCCTCCAAGGAAGAGGAAGTAATATGAGAATCATGCCTTGGGTAGAGCCATGGTACCCATAGTTTAAGATTAGGGAATGTTTATGTGATGGATAATTACATGATTTAATTTTATTTGGTTATCCTTATAATAGGGATATGTATGTGGTATACAAGAGATGAGCTTAAGTTAGATAAATAGTGATCTGAAGTGCCTTTGTTCAATAATAGAAAGGATGTAGATACAAAGCATTAAGAGGATAGAGTTCTAAGTGTCCTTCAAGAGAGGATAATTGGTAAGCCTATGATCCATACTTATGGGTTATAATGTAGGGTCCAAGCCAATTGAAAGCAAATTTGCCTCGCTTGCTCTTTTTCATAGTTGTGACATATTGATTTTATTTTAGGACAAGATCACCAAAGTTAAATTCTTGTACTTTGAGGTGTTTTTTATAGGCACATTTAACACACTCTTGGTAGACATGAATATGGGTGAGAGTAGCTAAACAACTTTCATATAATAGTTCAAGTTGACCTAACCATTCTTGATGATAATCATCTTCAAAGATGAGGTCTCATAGAGATATACAAAGAGATAAAATTTGGACCTCAAGATGGAGTACAACCTCTATTCCAAAGACTAGAGAGAAAGGTGTAGCACCCGTAGGGGTTCAAATGCTATTATAATAAGCCCATAAAGTGAAGGGAATATGCAAGTGCCAATCCTGTCTTGAGGCATTGACCATTTTGGTGAGCATATTGTTAAGGGTTTTATTAGAGGCCTCAACCTATCCATTTTATTATGGATGATAAGGTGATGAAAAACTAATTTTGATTCCAAAGGAGTCACAAAGATCTTAGACTTGCTTATTTTTGAAAGATTTTCCATTATTAGTGATAATTTTATGGGGAACACCAAAGCAAAAAATGATATGGTGATTGATGAAATCAATGATTTTATCAACTTTAGTTGAGATAAGGGGGTTAATTCTACCGACTTAGTAAAATATTCAATGGTGGTGATGATGGATTGATGTAATTTTTAATAATAGGGATTAATTTTGCCAATAAGGTCCAAGGCCCATTATGAGAAAGGCCAAAAGTCCTAAAACACTTGAAGACTATTGCTTGGTGCATGATGAAGGTTAATGTGCTGTTAACATTTGAGACACTTTATTACATAATCACAATAGCATTGGTTGAGGTAATGCCAATAATAGCCAAGGCAAAGGATACACTTATCGATGACAAGACCATTAAAGTGCCATCCACAAACTCCATCATGTGTTTATTTGATAGCATTAGAGGCTTCATGAACTTATAGGCAAAAAAAGAAAAGGCCATCAAAGCCATAGTTGTAAAGGATGCCCTTGAGTATGGTGTAATGGGAGGTTCCCTAAATAAATTCTCTATGATAATTTCTAGAAAGATTAGGGGGAATGGTGGCACTATTAATATAGTCAAAAGTTTGTTGGTACCAACAGTTAGCTAGGATATATCTTATGTTGAAGATGGTAGGAGAGATGGATTTTATGAAGGATGGCTCGATAAGGTAGTGGAAAATAATGAATAATTTAAAGTTTGAAGGTGTGGATGAGATCTGGGAAGTAAGGGAAGCCATTGTATCAATAAACTTGTTCATGGATCAAGGGGTAGTTTTGATCAGGTTGTGTTCAAATGACATCAGTAATACATCAGCTAGGTGTTTGTATTGATGTAAAACATCATTTTTACATTAGTATATTCCATTGATTTGGTTAACCACAAGTTGGGAATCACCAAAGATATTTATTATTTTGACTCTCAAGGCTAAGGTAATTTGGAGACCTATTACTAGAGCTTCATATTTAGCCATGTTATGGGTACATTTAAATTCAATATTAAAAGATAGAGGTAAGGGCTCACCATCAAAGGTAATTAGGATAATTCTTGCCCCTCTACTATGTTGGCATTTGGATCTATCAAAGAACATGTTAACTTGGTAGTTAAAATCTGCCTAAGAGAGGGTAGCTATAGTCTCATCAGGGAATTCCAAAGGAAGAGGCTAGGTATCAGATAGAGGGGCATCGACTAGTTGATCAACTATCACCTATCCCTTATTGATTTTTATTGAAGAAAATCAAGATTAAATTTAAGCAAAAGCATAAGCCAATTTTCTATTCATTATTTTTGATAAGACCTAGAGTGCATATACTTGAGTGGGTTGGTATTAGTAATGATGAAATTTTTGTGGTTAAGGAGGTAATGACAAAGCTTGGTAGCCACAAAGACTAGTGTAACACCGAATGGATTGGAGTTTCCTCTGAAGACTACAGAGTTGTTTAAGGTTAAAATAGGGAGGCATTTATAATATTTCTTTGACTTTGGCTAGGTTAACTTTGATTCCATAAAGAGAGATGATAAAACCTAGGATTTTACCTGATAAGACCCCAAAGATACACTTCTTGGGGTTTAGGAAAACATGGTAGTGGATAAGGTGCTCAAAGATGATTTTAAGAACAGCTAGGTGATCCTTTCAAATCTCTAATTTTCTAAGAAGGTCATCCACATAGTCTTCCACAATTTTAAGGATAAGGTCATGAAAGATGTAGCTCATTATGTGTTGGTATGTTGCACCAGCATTATTCAGACCAAAAGGCATAACCCTATAGCAAAAAGTTCCCCAAGGGGTGATAAAAGATATTTTTTGTTGCTCTTTAAGGGCAATCAAGATTTGGTTATATCCTAAGAATATTTTCATGGGTGAAATCTTTTCATGACCAATTGTAAGATCAATGAGCTGATCAATGATAGGTAGAGGAAAATCATCCTTTAGGAAAGTGAGGTTAAGATCTCAAAAGTCAACACAAATGTGAAGTCCCCCAATGGCTTTGGTAACTAGGATGATATTGAAAACCCATTTGGGATAATCTATAAGTTAGATAAAATTGATAGATAGGAGCCACTAGAGATCCTCCTTTACAAGGAGAGCTATATGAGGGTGCATTCATCAAATCTTCTATCAAATGGGATTAACATCATGATGAGTGATAATGTTATGGGTAGTGATGGCAAGGTCAATCGCAGGCATGTCAACATATGAACAAGAAAATACAATGCTATGATCATGAAGAGAGGTAGAAAATTCTTGATTTTCTATAGAACCCAAGGATTGCCCAATTTTAATGATATGTATGCTCTCTTTAGTACCCAAATTGATATCCATTGTGGATTCATTTAGCATAGTGGAAGTTTTGGGAGGGAGAGGATTTTGGATGGAATGATCTTCTACATCAAGGTAGCTGAGGATAAAATAATCATGTTGACATTGGATGCTGTGAATGGTAGGAGATTCCTTTACGATGAGTTAAAGATGCATGAGAGGAAGAGTTACAGTAGCCCCAAATTTTTGATAGGTCAAGGTTCTTAGGATAATCATTGAGATGAAAAACAAAATTTGGTGGTATGATATCATCATCCTCACTTGGAGGTGGTGGTAAACAACATGGGGGATAAACTACTTCTCCCTCAATGGTAGGGGGAGATTGCATGGTTTTCTTCTTTGGTAGGATAAAGTCAAGCCCCTGATTCTCATGTGGTTTTTAAGTTTCAATTAAGGTGATCTCATGGTGTCCATGCTCATATTTTCCCAAACCAAACCCCTTATAGAAACCTATGAAGGTATGTCTTGGTGAAGGAGGGTTTTCCTAAATAAGAGCCAACATTATATGGGTGAGGATAGAAGGTGTTGATGGTGCTTGTAAATGGCTTGTCAACTCTTGCATAGATAAAATGGTTTTGAAAATAAGGAGGTCTAAGAGAGGTGATTAATCCCAAATAAAGATGTTGGAAGGTCAATTATAAGGAGTCGATTATTGTTATTTACTTCAAGGAGAGAGATGTGATGGTAGATTCTTTATGAGAAGAAGAAGAAGAAATGGTTTCTTTAATATGTGATGGAAGTGGATCTGATTTGGATGAATATTTGGTATAGGGCAGAAAAATAACATCATTAGGTTGATATGTCATATTACATGCTGTAAAAGGTCTTGGGTCGGCTTATATAGTAATCACTTGGCCCTCATGTTCAAATTTAACACAATAATGTAGGGTTGAGGGGACACAAGTCATGGATTAGATCCAAGGTCATTTGAGTAGGACATTATACTAAAATTCCCCCTTAACCACATAAAAAATATTAGGGAGTGTACATGGTCCCAAATGAATGTGGAGGACAACAATTCCTAGGGTAGTGGCCATGGTGTCATTGAAAGACCAAAGTAAAATAGAGGTATCAGACATGATGTTGGTGGTAGTTTGAGTTGTTTAAAGGCACAGGATGAGATGATATTGATATTGGCCTTGCCATTGATCATTACTTGCTTAATGCAAGTTTGGTAAATGTAGGTGGTGATAAAGATAGGAGTATCAAGGTCCTCATGATAGGTAGAAAGTATCTTTGAGTCTTTAAAGGTAACAAGAGTGGCGAGCTAAAAAATGCCAACAAAGTCCTCAATAGGTTAGGTATCACTAGGTCAAACCTTAATGGCTTATAAGGCCTCAATTAATGCTTGGTGATGATGAGGTGAGGTGGAAATTAATTTGTACAAACTCATCTTAGTAGGGGTTTGGTGTATCTACTTAAGGACCATTAGCCTAATTGATTTAGAAGGGTTTGATTCAGTAGTATCTAAGATAGTTATTTTAGGTTGGGGTGAGACTTGGGATATGGTTGGTTGTTAAAATGACAAAAGGGTAACCAAAAGTTTGTCTAACAATATATCATCTTCTAGATAAAGCTAATGGACAATACTTTGGAGAGCCTTGTAGTTCTCTATGTCATGTCTTGGGGTCTGATGGTAGGAGTAGATCTGATTATCATCAAACCAGGTTGGTTTAGGGTGAGAGGGGTTGAAAGGTTTGATGGGTGGAAGGCTTAAGGTAGAATTTAATAATAACCTATGCAAAATTGTTAAATAGTATTTGGTATAAGGTGATGACATACTCAAAGGGGGAGGTTTTACAAAAGTATTCCTCCTTGTCGGGGGAGTAGCTTTTGGGTTAGTTTTGGTAGTTTGTCTCAGGTGAGGTTGGTGGGTAGATGCTCTACTAGAGATAGATGGTTGAGAGGTAGAAGGTATAGAAGATGAAGTTTTGGGCATATATGGGAGGGTAGAAGCAACCATGTTATCCAAGAAAGAGGGCTTGGTAGAGGTATTGGTGGATGTTGTTATAGAAAAGGGGGTAGGCTTTCTAGATGAAGAATAGGTAACTAGGAAGGTGAAGGGATGAGGTCCCAAAATAGAAGGTAACTTGGAAGGGAGTTGTCTATACCTAGTGTGTGGTTTGGTCTTGGGTAATTTTATGTTCATGGCTACTTTTTTTGGTAATTTCTTGGTTAAGGTAGATGGAGAAAGACCCAGTTTTAAAGATGGGTGTCTAATACTAGGCATAAGAAGGATTCCTAAAGTTGGGGTAGATTTGGTGAGGAGGGCATGGGATGATTTGGGTGGAGGTGGGTGAGATGGCCCTATCATGGCTTCTTTAAAAGAGGAAAGTGATGGATCTATAATCGGTACATATATACTAGGAGATTTTATTTGGTGGGGGAGACCTAGATGATGCCAAGAGGTGGCTCTATCCATGTGAGGTTGAGAGAGAAAGTCCATTTTTTGAACTAATCAATAAAAAGGTGTATATATTGGTTTCGTACCTTGGGTAGTTGGTTTTAAATAAATTCTAATAGGAGGAGGAGAAGAAAGAGGGGTAACCTTGTCCTTCTCTTCATCTAAAGGGGAGATGGTTGGTGGAAGAAAGTCATGGGTTGGTGCTTCTTCTCTAGGCACAACATCCATAAGAGGGATGATTGGTTGATTGGTTGGTGGTGATGTGGTTATGATGGGCTTATTATTTAAATCTATTGTTGGAGATTTCAAGGATGACATGACCTTCATGAATGAAGCCATGGTCAATGGTAGCTCTTCAATGTCAATTTCTAACTTTGGGGAGGTGGCTGATTTTCTTCACTCAAAGGAGTAGGTGATGTTGTTGGGGAGGTAGTTAGTTCATTCATAATTGGAATATCAACAACCATATTAACCATATGAGTGTCTTGGGAGCATTCTACTCGGTTTTTTTCTTCTTTTGATGGAGGGTGATTGAGAAAAGGTTTCTTGAAGATATCAAGAGCCTAGCTCTGAGGTGAATTAGGATTGTCAAAGATAAGTTCCTCCTTATTAATAAGGGATTGTACAATCCCTTTAAAGGTATCACACCTACTAATATCATGCCCAAGTACATGGTGGAAGGAAAAAAGATAATTCTCATTGTACCAGTTTGGAAGAGGATGAGAAGAATCAAATTATTATGGGGGTTTAATTGGTGAAAGCTATATGAGATTGTATTTCAATAGTTTATCCAAAATTGAGGCATAAGATTCTCCTAGTGGGTTAAATTTCTTCAAGTTGTTTTAGTTTGGGTTTCACATGTTTTGGTTTGGAAGATTAGAAGATTTTTGTTGACTAATATTTGGTGGAGGAGCTATTTCAAAGATAATTATATTCATAGTTGCCTTTCCCTTGGTTCCCATACTGGTTTGGTTACCAAGTTTAGAAGAAAAAGTATCAATGGTTTTGAAGGTGGAATTTTTGTTACATAACTTCAATTTACCTTCATCTATGGCTCTATTTTCTAATTTGTGTGCCATGGTAAATGCTTCATCAAAAGTTATATAACTTTGGAAATGTAGGGTGGAAGAGATGTGCTTTGCATAAGCATGAGCAAAGAGTTTGATAAGTTCTAGTTGAGGTAAAGATAATGATAATTGGTTGATGATACTTCTCCAATAAGCTACAAAAGCATCTAGAGACTCGTCTTTGAATTAGCAGATGGCATAAAGATCATTAATTGAGACATTCTTGGATATGCTTATGGAGAAATGGTCTAAAAAAATTGAGCCAAGTAGTTGAAAGAAAAGATAATATGTTTGCTAATGTCATTATACCAATCTAATGTTGTGCCAAAAAGTGACATAGGAAATGTGTACAAAAGAAGAGCATCATCATAAGCAATCATGTAACATGAATGCCTAAATTCTCTTAAATGCTACTAGGGATATTTTATACTATTGAATTTATTAAATTTAGGAAGTTCCTATTGGTTTGGATATGGTATAATAGGGACTAAAGGATGAATTGGTTCATTATAGATTTGTTCATAAGATGAGATTATGGGGTCTAGAAACAGATGACTCGAGGTTTGTCATCTTGTCCATGATCATTTGCATTAGATCTATTTGTGGTGGTGGACCTGGAGGATTTTAGGCCACAAAGTGTGGCTGAGAGGGGATAATATATTGACAATTCATTGGTGGTTAGGATATTTCCCCATATTGATAGGTAGGTATAAACGGTTGGGTTGAAGGTATATGAGGATAGGTAACAATTGGTGGTTGAGTGATGTGGGAATGTCCTTGTAGGTTAGAGACATATCTAGGATTAGGTATGGTTGGAAATTGTTGAGAGGTGATCAAAAGTTGGGTGGAAGATATATAAGGGTAAGTGACGGTTGGTGGTTAGGTAAAATGGTGATGCCCTTATAGGTTAGGGACATAACCTAGTTTGGATATGGCTGGTAATCACTGAGATCTTACTGTAGGTTAGGTAGGAGTCATGGTTGTGTTAAAAATTAAGGGTGAGGTAGTGACTTTGGTACTAGTATGAGGTGTAGTGGTAGGTATGGTCATTACCAAAATTTAAAGAGGGGTAGTGATTAATGGATCAGGGTTGGTAAAAGGAGGGTTTGACCTACCAATGGTAGGCACTCCCAAGGTAAAGGATTTAATGGTAGGAGTAGAAAGTGTAAGGGAAATAGTTGGTTGGATGGGTTGATTTTCCCCCATGGTGTCAAAGGGATTAGAGGATATAGATGTTTGGGTATCTAAAGGTTGGGTAATAACAATAGCTACCATAGAATATGGCATCAAGTAGGTGGGGTTGAGATAGGGGTTCTATGATGCAAAGTATTAAGATAATGTTGTAAGGCGATTGGGTTATTATCCAAAAGGGAAGTAAAGTAATAATCCATCTAAAGAACAATCTCAAGGATATGGGAAGGTTCAAAAAGGTGAGATGAACTTTCTACATCTAATCGATAGTCATCCATGGAAGAGGAGGTGGAAGAAACTAGGTAGTCTATAGATGGGTCTTGACTTATTAATTTTCTTCATTTTTACTAGGTAAGTACCATATAAGGCTATAAGAGAAGTACCAATAGATGATTTTAGAATTTAGCACAGAGAAAGCAAAATAAAAACCTAGTGAAAAGTCAACACACACTAAGGTAATTAAAATCCTATGATTGATTAATTATCTCATTATTTGGCTTATGCCTTAATATGAAGAATGTGTAATAGATTGGTTTGTAGATCAAGTACTAGATAATCAATCTAAAGATAGTTTTGAGTTAATTATAGTGTTCAAATAATTTGTGCTAAATTGGGTATGTGGCCTAGTGCTTGGGACTTTCTCCCCTCACTTCATGATCACAAAGCTAATCTAGGTCACTTAGCCAATATATAACATTTATTCAAAGCTTATACTCAACCAGAGAACTAAGTGGGTCCTCCTCTTTGTGATGAAATCCAAGTAGGATCACCAGGTAGGGTAAGGTGATTTGTTGAGTGGTGAAATCCTATTCAAGCCTTGTCTTAAGTATGTTATGATGTTTTCTTGATTTCATTATTTGGTTGTGTAACATAAGTGTATTATGCTTAATCTTGATGTTGTTTAATTAAACTAGGTGAGATTATAAGAAATATGCAATCAATGGATGTAGTAAGTTTTAAACCCAAATGAAATTTTTAGATGTTAATTATGAACACATAGATAGAGATAGAAGGATACAAATTTAGATAAAAAAACCAAATAAAGACTAGGGTTCCACTAGGCATGCCATAATGTTTCATTCAAATTTCACTATTATTCATAAAAAGGTAGTAAAACTAGAAATATGAGTTATGGTAGAAATACCTGATAAAAGGTGCATGCATTGAATCAAAATATTGTGAAGAAATCCTCTTTAGTAAGGGAGGAAAACATATAGATAAGGCAACACCAAAGAAAATCTATTCATTAGACAAGTAGTTAGGTGGATTGCCTAGCACTAGCTAGATTCTATAACCGTGGGCTTCCTTAGGGGCTCTTAATCCACTATTATAAAAATAATTAAGCTTATAAAACTGAATAGAAGGTACTTTCATCAATAATAAAAATATATTTGAAACTAAATAACAAGGATATGCTTGATGAAGTAGATAGACTAGAAATGATCTAATTAGTGAGAAACTAGTTAGTATTAGTGGGTGGAGTTGTGATTCAAGGAATCTAGCAGAGTTCGAAGAATAGGTAGAAACTTAAGAAGAAGGATCTGGTTGGAAAAGAAAGGTAATTTTAGCTTGATATTTTTTAACTTGCCATAAGTGACCATTGATGGCTGGGGTGACCATTAGTGGTTAATCCTGACCATTTATCTATTTTTATCCCTTTTCACAATTAATAGACTCTACACCAAACTCTCAAGATCCATTTCCTAAATCTTGTCACTATTTGTTGATAAGTCTAGAATTGGACAGTCAACCATCGATGGTTAAGCAACCATCGATGGTTGACTGTCCAATTCTAGACTTATCAACAAATAGTGACAAGATTTAGGAAATGGATCTTGAGAGTTTGGTGTAGAGTCTATTAATTGTGAAAAGGTATAAAAATAGATAAATGGTAGTAATCAATTATTTGACTTATCAAAAGTGGATTAGTTGATTGGTAGACATTGTTGATTCATAGGTGGAATCTAGTTTGATTCTGGTAGAATGATAGTGCTTAAAAACTTAATCTAAGAGGCAATGGAAAATTGGCTCTCTCAAATAGATGGTTGATGATGCTTGATAACATTGGATGACCTACAATAAGAAAAACTTTGAGTACCTAAGCTCTTGATAATAGTTGTAGATGTCTTGGTCTCTTGCTGCTCTCCTCTTCTTATAGGTAAAGGCCAAAGGCTAAAGTGGAAGTTTAAGAGGTGATTCTAATTATAAATTTCTCATGCAAGGTCTCATGAGGGGATTTGCACAACTTATATTTATAAAAGGTAAGTGGTTGTTTGCTGGTGTTTTCATGGTTGTTTGTATGGAAAATTCTAGGTAGTGGGGCCTAACCATCAACGGTTAGGCTGACTATCAATGATTAGGCTAACTGTCGATGATTAGCCTAAACATCGATGGTCAAGGCTAACAACCAAAATTAGCCAAAGAGGTTGCTTTTAAGTTTGATTATTTGATTAGTTGAAAAATGGGTTTTAGTTTGTTTAAAGTTCCAAGGAATTATTTAGGGGTTTGATAATCAGAATCCAATGTGTGGGATTCTGGAGTCTACACCAAGGTTGGTGCTAAAATTTATTTTGGATGCACATGCATTAAAGAATGGAAGATTTCCCTATCAGTATCAAAGGATGGCATGCACTTAATTCTTGATTTTAAGTAGCCATTTTTGCATTAAATGTATCTAATAGTACATTGATCTCCTCTCAAACACTTTTAAAGGTCTTCATTATATTTGACAACTACTTAGCACATGGCACTTCTTAATTGATCTTAGATGTGGTCCTAAAAAGTGGCATGCATCATTATTAGAGGGTTCTTAGAGGAGTTTTGTTTGGTTTTCTAGGTAAGAATAACATGGATGTGACACATGGAAGGCTAGCACTTGCTCTAGGTAGCTAAGATATTCCTTATGTTAAGATAAGTGTTAGGCTACCATGTATCATCAATAGAAGGTCAGTCATGTGATCTGCAATTCGAAGGCACGAATGTAGGATCCTATGCATGAGTGAATAAATATATTAGATAGGCATGAAGAAGGCCATAAATCTAGGCACACATGAAGATGAAGATCTTGGGCATGCTTTTAGTGATCTATAGTTACTTCCTTCACCATTCCTTTTATTTATCCATTTTAGAACCTAGGGACCCATGCTCCAAATCTATGCACCTTTTGACCTATGCACCATAAAATATTCTGTGCAAGAAAGCATTGAAAATTTTATACAAGAATGAATCATCCTCTTACTCCTATGCATACCTACACCTCTATCTCGATCTTGAGCATAGATGAGAAGTGTCTACATACCTTTTTCTTGAAGTGCTTTGGTCATCACAGGTGTGTTATATCTTGGTAAGCCTTAGGAAGCCTTGCATTGATTAGGGGGTGATTAAAAAATTAAACACTTATGATGACCTCTATAGGATAATTGTTTTCTAAGCAAGAATTTAGTGAGCTTTGAAATGATACATTGGGCATAGAGTCATTAAAGTTGTAACCTATTTGGCTTTATGCCTAAATAAACTGAATTGAGTTATGCCCTCAATAAAATAAGGTGAAAGGACAAACAACAAATATGAAAAATGAACTTAGAATACAAAAAATATAAATTAAAATCTACAATGTGTATGCAAGAACTTAGGGAAATGTAATGTGAATTAATCTAATCTACTATATACAAGCTAAAAGTATGGGCCCTCAACTTCTTGGATCAAAATAGAAACCTCTTAGGTCCTTTGTGTTGTATGCCTTCCTATTGTTTATATGTGATGGGTGGAGGCATGGTGGCATCTATTTACCATGAAGGAGGTGTTCAAGGAAGTTCATCTACTTGAGCTCCCCTTTGATGAATGATTCCACCATGTTACGTAGAATCTTTCCCCTTAACTAGCTGATGTCTTCAGTTTCAAACCAATATTTCCCATATCTCTCAATTCATAACTATGATCTTTGCTTAGACTAATATTTTTGAAGCATGGGAGGCTTGTGCTTAGTGCTTCAAAAACTCTTGGATCCATTGGGTTGCTTTGGCACTTCTCATAGCTAATGCTCCTTAGGCTTGATTGGTTGACATTGCTCCTTTGGTGTGAAAAAGCTTAGTGATGATTCATCTATACTTAGATGTACACTTTGGCCCCTATGAACTTCCTCTGCTTGCAAATTTTCAGCTTCTTCCTCATGAAAATTCTACCTTTCTATGATATGTGAGTAAGACTAGTATTTGGTGTAGGATAGGTCATAGGTAAGTTCTTAAGGAAGTGTCATTTCATCATTTAGGATTACATATAATTCCTCTAGCTCATCTCAAAAAGAGTCTTCCTCCTAAACTTGTGTTTGTACTTGTGATCTCACCTTGAGGTAATAAAAATCACTCTCTTTGGGTACATACTCATCTTGATGATTAGCCTTTCCTTTGAGGTCATCTTCTATAGTGACAAATGAAAAATTATTTAACCAAGATAAGTTAGGCTCAAGGCTTTGAATTCACTCTAGAGTGGTGCAAATCAACTCTTCCTCATTAAGGTCCTTCCATCCTACTACCACTTCATTCATTAGTTCATCAACCTGTTACACCATATGATTATAGCTATCTTCTTCTCACCATAATTTTGATTCTTCTGGAGTGTTGGCAAAGAGGGGAATGTTAATGATGATCTCCTCATCATATTCAATCAAAGTATCCCCCTCATTCAAATGGTATACACTTGCTTTCTCTACAATTGGTCATCCTTTAGAAAAGGAGATGGTGAGAAATCAAGAGGCTTTAATTGGTATATGGGAAGGGGGATTTATAGGGTTGGTCACTATGAAGTTAGGATTCATGGTCCATAAAGGCTACCATGACTACATTTGATGCTCTAGAGGAAGGATGTGATCTTGAGCTAGCATAGGTGTGGGCCTTCTAAAGCTTGGTACTTTGATGTTGAGAGGCTTGATTAAAGGCATAAAGGAGTTATTATACCTAAAGTTAGGGAATTTGGGCATGAAAGCTATATGTCCCATGGATTGGATTGTATGTATAAGGGGAACCTTATTAAATCTAGGAAAAGAAGGAGTAGGGGATCTTGGTTATGCTTTAGTTTTTTTACATCTACATAATTAACTAGCACATTTGCTCTTATTTAAATGTGATCTACCTTTCCAAACACTCTTCAAATCTATGTTGCTCCATTGTCTTCTGCTTCCTTATGTGAGCTTGATTAGTAATATCTTCTTGTTTCCTATTGTACCCTTTCTATTACTTGATCTCCCTTAATTGTATTTGAAAATTAAGGTGTATGTCATCAAAGCTCTTTTGAGGTGGATTAGGAGGATAGTAATGTTGATCAGGAGAAAGTTAACTTATGTAGGGTTGATTAAGAACATAAGCAGGTTATCATAGAGGTTGAATTAGGGGAAATTTACATGCACTTGCATGAGCTTGGTATGAGAATTGAGAAAGTGTGAATGCAACATTTTCATATAATGGGGGGTGGAAGGACATACTTTAAGTGATATAACTACTTAAACTAGTATATTTAGAAATTTTGAGTAAATAGGTAATCTATAAAGTGTCTTTAACACTTGATAGCTAAAAATAGTACCAATTCCTTACCTATTTATTTATATATTGGTCCCACCAGATGTGCCAAAAAATATTATCATTTAAAACATGAAACTATGGATGTTCAGTAACATGGGGGATCTTTACAATGGGGTGTTAGTTATGGAGGTCCTATATAGGGCACGGGGGGACTCAGTGCTAGACGTAGAAGTATAATTGTGTAATTAAATATGTGAGCATCAATTGTCTCATCATAATGATGGAAACATCCCTAAGTCATAGGTCCCTTAAACTCCTTGGGATGAGTCTATAAAGTAGGTTAGATTATTTCTATTCTAAGCACACCTATTTTAAGACTAGAATATAGGCCTAAAGAGTAGAAAGGTAAACTAATACTAGCCTAAACCTAACAAATTTGAGGAAAAAGGGAGGGAAAAGGTAAGAGAGTTCTATAAATGAAAGGTGATGCACCTATAATAGAGTGAGCACTATTATTACCATAGACATGGTGAAAACTCTTGAGAAAAAGGCAACATCACATAGTTTCCACCAATAACTCTACTTTCATGAATGCTTCATATAGAGACATGAGAACATAATGCAATGTCAATAGGGACAAAGATTATCCATAGACTAAGCCTATATAGACACATAGGATATGACTTACAAGTGAGCTATGAGTTTAATGAGGAGGTGCAAGGGATGAGTGACAAATGAGAGGGATGAACATTATCCATAAAAAAGAATAAAAAAAAGACAATATATCAAAAAAATCATTTGAAGAATGAAAAGAGGTGAACTTAAATATCATTAATTTATAAGGTCTAGCCAATATAAGTGCTCATGTAGGGCAATTTTATTAATGTAAGGTTATTAATATGTGTCGACCCTTTTACAATTAAAAAACCAAGATTTTATAGAAGATCAAGCTAGTTTTACAATAAATACACCACTTAGGTAGTGGGTGAAGCATTTAATTCATTTTTGGCATCATGGCCATGTTTTTTGAAGTTTTCTCAATGATTGAACCTAGGTTGGTGGTATAATCAATTTTGGATGCACGTACATTGGAGAATGGAAGATTTCTTAATTGATGTTAGAGGATAATGTGTACTCAAGTCTTTATGTTAATTATTTGATTTTGCATTAAATTTCTCTGACATTGTATCAAGCTCCTCTCAAATAATTTCAATGGTCTTCATTATATTTGGTAGATACTTAGCATGTGGTACTTCTTAATTAATCTTGGATATGTCCTTGAGAGGTGGCATGTTTCATTCTTGGTGGGTTCTTAGAGGAGTTTCTTTTGGTTTTCTAGGTAAGAATAACATGAACATGACACATAGAATGTTAGCACTTGATCTGGGTAGCTAAGAACTTCCTTGTGTTAAAAAAAGCACCAATCTACCACATAGGATAGATAGAAGGTCAATCATGTGCTATGTAGTTTGAAGGCATGGATGTAGCATCCTATGCATAGGTGAAAGATTGCATTAGATAGGCATGAAGAAGGACCTAAAGCTAAACATGTATAAATATGAAGATCTTGGGCATGCTTTTAGTGATTCATAGCTACTTCTTGTACCATTCCTTTTACTTAGCCATTTTAGAACTTGGTGAACCATACTCCAAATCTATGCACCTTTTAAAATATATAACACAAAATCTTGCACACATGTGTGCATTAAAAACTTTATATAGGTGCAAACCATCTTCTTACCCCTACACATACCTACACCTTTATTTTAAGATTGGGCATAGATGAGAATAATTTTTGTACCTTTTACTTGAATCATTTAGGTCATCATAGGTGTGTTATCTCTTGGTAAGCCTTGGGAAGCCTTGCATCGATTATGAGGTGACTTAAAAAGTCAACAGTTAGATCCCAAGATATCTTAAGATTAAATAGAAGGCACCAAATTGCAAAGTTGTCAGAGTGGCCAATCCCTAAACTTTTTAGACATGTTAGAGCCTAGGAGAGATTGGCTTAATCATAAGGTGCCATACCACCAAATTATCTAAGTAACCAGTCCCCAGACCTATCATGTGTTAGATTTTGAAAGATCCTAACTTAATCATAAGGTGGCACATCACTAAGTTATCAAAGAAATGAGTCCCTTGACTTGTTAGATAAGTTAGAGATCAATTATGCCTAACCTAATCAAAAGGCACCACATCACTGAGTTGTTAGAGCAGCCAGTCCTTAGACTTATCATATGTGTTAGAGCCTAGGAGAGCCTAACCTAACTAGAAGGAACCACATCACCAAGAATTAGAGAAATTAGTTCCTAGACCTATCATATGGGTTAGAGCCTAAGAGAGCCCAGTATAATCAAAAGGCACCATGTCATCAAGTTATCAGAGTAGATAATCCATAGACATGTTAGAGATGTTAGATTTTAGGATAACTTGATATAATCAGAAGGTACTACATCATCGATTTATCAAGGTTGTTAGTCTTTGGACCTAGTAGAGATTTTAGATCCCAAAATAACCCAACCTAATCATAAGTCACCACATCATTGAGTTATTATATTGGCCATTCCCTATACTTGTTAGAGATGTCAAATCCTAGAAGATCTCATCCTAATAAGAAGGTACCACATTGCCCAATAAGGAAAATGAACTAGTAACTACCTAATGCCCCATAAGAGTTAGAATAGGGTATGGATGAGACTAAAGAACAATATATAAAGTACCATGTGTCCTTAAGTAACACCTCACCCTTACTAAAGGTATGACATGGAGTATGAATTCATGTTAAGGTCTTGATTATTATCATGAGGATCAATGATTAGGTCACATGTGGTTTAAAGTGGGAGTTAAATAATAAGCCTCCAAGATACATGATATCCTACCTACCACACATTGGGCATTAATAAAATAAAAAGCTAGGCCTGATTGGATAGCTTTAAAATGTCCCATCACCATTGTTAAATTTGGATGGCATTGGAATATAATGGGCTCCAAATTTAACTCTAGATTTATAAGTAAAGAGAAGAAATCTAGCCACCATTTTAAATTTTAATTCACAATAAGTGAGTTACCAAATGCCATTAATATAGTAGGTTGTGTGTATGAGTTTATAAAATCCTTAGGAAATCTCACTAATGGTTATAACTTCATACTTTCAAGAGAAATCGAACTCTTAGCTTTCCAATTCTTGTAGATTACCCCTATGTTTCATGCTTCATATGCTCATAAGCTTTCTCTTGTTACTCCATCTTACTAAAATGGTCATATCCTCTTAAAACCCAAAGGCTAAGTCTAAATACTAGGACACCATATTCCTAGTTGGCTTGACCAAGCTCAAGCACTATAATGACATGTTCAAAGTAGTCAAGTATGCACCTAGAAACTCAAGATCTAACAACAACCAAGAAGTAGAATAAAAAGATGCCCTTTGGTCCTACAAGAAATGTAGACTTCATAGAGATGAGGCCAAGCTAGAGTAATTTCCCTATTCCAACTTGTTTGGCAACCTCCTTCTCACTTTCATCTGAGTCTAGGATGGGGTCTATGACTAGGTGTGTTTGCTTAACTCTTGACACCAGATTATTAATATATCTAGGAATGCTTACAAGGCATATTACTCCCTCTTAGATTACACCTTCTCTTATGATGTTGTAGTGGTGAAGGCATGGACAAAGTTCTACCAAATATATGACATCTTGTAATATTAGGCTAAGAATTTAGATGCTAAATGGGTCAATAAGGAGGATATAATTGTATACATAGTCTATACCTTTTGGGAAGAAGTTAGGGTAGGCATGGTTATATTAAACTGATTGTTTGGGGCATAGGACTACTTACACATTAACAAACTATGGGTTCCCCTCCATATGATAATCAAACACTTGGAAGTTTTAGACATGGTAGGATTGATCAAATTTAAGTTGTTTTATGCCATCATAGATGTCTAAGTTAATGTTAATTTATATATGATGAGTCACCTTAAAGATGTGATTTGTGGGATGCTTTCCTTCAAAAACTTGGATTTTCCTACATGGGTTCTTAGGGTCTCAGTGGTCTATATGGTATTCTAAAAACTATATGGCCATCAGTTCTAGAACCACATCCAAGACATCTACATGTACTTCTATATATTGGTCTATAATGTGATCAATGAGGCCTCAATGTCCCATATATGACAAGTAATTTGGGATTTCATCACCACCATCAGGGACTATTAGTACTACCAAGTGTAGACATTCATTTTTGGCCACTTCCATGTCTAAATGAACATCAGGGTGACTTCTTACAAATAATGCAAGTTAAGCCTAAAAACAATGAAATGCTCTGATTCATCAACACACATCACATGCATCTTTTAATCCACATCAGTATATCCTTAACTAGGGAAATGCATTGTGTGTAATCATCATATTCCTGTAATTAATCTATGATCAAGTTGTGACCTAGTAAATTGACCTTTTTGACCATGTGTGATGAATAACTTATTAAAATTCACAAATATAAATTAATTTGATCAAGATTACTTAATTGGTTAAACCCAATTGATTACATAGGTGAAAATCCTATGGCTAATTACTTATTGAATTCTATTTTTATAAATTCATAAATTTGAATTGATGACATCATCATGACATTACATAAATATATGAAATGATGTCACCATCATGACACCATCTTTTACAAGTTGTCAAACACTCATAAAATATCAAAAAAAATCTAGATTTGTGATCCATGCTTATTAATTGAAAATATTAATGGCTTGTCCCCTCCCAAACATAATTGTAATTAACTCTAACCTAAGTACACATAGGTTAGTGTTAATTTAGAAGGCTATAAATACAAGGATTCACCCATTTTTTAAAAGGAATTTTTTGTGTAAGGTTATTATGCTAAAATATCTTTAAAGAATATTTTTTGGTGTAATGTTATGATGAAAAAATACCTTAAAAGACCATATTTTTAGTGTTATAATGCTCATTTATTAAGATAGAGCCAATCCAAAGCCAAACCCAAGTCTTAACATTGCCAAGGTGATAAAGAGAGATGATGCAAGAAGAAAAATTTCTAAAGATTATTTGATCACACAACCAATCACATCCATCCATGGATAACATACAACTCTTACTCTCAAGGAAGGTAAATAATGGTTGTTTAGTCTTTTATTGATAGTTACTAGTATTGTTCTCTTGCTCCTTGAGTTTCTAGGCTAGAGGTGATAGTTTTATTAGTGTGTTTTTGTTTAGTTTTTATCACACTAACATGATACTAATCTCCCATTTTAGATTCCTATTGATCACATAATGGCATGCCTAGTGGGATGGTACACCCCACAAGCATAAATGGAGTATCTTGTGAGCTTTTTGGAGACAAGAAGATTTAATTTTAAAGTTTAATTTCTTTATTTTTTTGCTAATTTTTTTGTCTTTAGATTGTGACTATGGATTTATGAATTCGTGATTGCATAACTATTAATTCAATGAAATGAACAATAAAATCATTAACCAAATATATGAATTCATCCTAGAAATTATGAAATCACTCTAGTTTGACCTCGGCTCTATGTAACTATAAAAATGGGCCCATAAATAGTGAAATCATTGAGTAAAACTACAAATTTATCCTATAGGAAAATGAGTCTTTTCCTTTTCTTTTTGAGCTAATTTTAAAATTATTTTACATTTACAAAATCAGTTGTTTTAGTTTTGAAATCATAATTTCTAGAAGCAAAATTAAATTTCTAAGTAGTGAAATCACATTTCTGGTTTGTGAATTTGTCATTCAGCACTGTAAAATCATTTTCTAACTATGAAATCACCAAAAAACAATGAAATAATTTCTCTCTATTTCTCTGAGTTTTCCTGTAGCTTTTTCTAGAACTGAAAAATCATTTCCTGAACTAGGAAAGCATTGATTGAATTGTGAAATCATCACCTAAATTAATCATTCTATAACCACAAAATCACCCACTATAGGTTTTTGTTGCATTCAGGTTTTTCTATGTTTTTATGCTTAAACAATTTCATAGTTCATAGTTTACTGCGTAACTACAAAATCATTTTAGAGAGCTAATTTTTATGTTTTCTTGAGATAAATTATAAAATTTCACCTTGGCTTAAAACAAAAATTAACCCACTAACTTATTTATAGGAAATTAAGCTAAGAAAAAAAGTTTGGATAAATTTTAATCAATTTTTCCATTTTACAAAGTCAAATTTTACAATAAAGGTTAAATTTCATTCACATTTAGATAAGGTGTTTAAAATTCACTTAATAATTTGTCTTTTTGCATTTTAAAAGATTTTACAAGTGCAAACATGGCTAAGGGGCCAAAAACTTTAAACACATTTCAATTTGGTGTTAGTAAAAAGAACCTACGTCTATCGTTAGAGTTCCTAAGAGCTTTTTCATCTCTTGTTTGTTCTTTAGACTAGTTTAAAATTACTTAGATTAGATTATTAAATTTTGGTAAACACAAAATATAGCATGTATGATCTCTTCCCATCCCCTTTGGGGAACTCAAGTGACCAAAAGTGCTTAGTTTATTTCCCTTGTTTAAAAATTTATGTCAAAAAGAATGGTGTGTATGAGCTCCCTAAACTTTAGTGACTTGGCTGATTCAAAAGCCACCTCTAAATTATTTTCATTTTTCATTTTTTTTTATGGACTTGACTTGTGGGTGGGAGTTCATCACCTTCCCATGAGTTCTTTAGGGGTGCATTGACTTTGGGCTTCATCTCTTAGCATCATACCAACTCTGTTTCACAGTGGAGTATATAAATTGGGCAAATTGTTGGATGGGATAGTGGTCAATGGTTAGCCTAACCATCCTAATGGGTACTCAAGCAATGTGGTATCCAAACATTAGACTCTACTAAGTAGTACATGGATAGAGTCACTATGTAAAAAAAGAGACCCTTGCATAATAAGATAGGTAGTTTGGATTCAATTAACATGATTACACCTTTGTGTTAGCCACACTTGGGACCATCTAGTATGTGTTAAACTTATAAATTTTATTCAAACCCCACTTGATGAGGAATTTCATGCCAAATTATGAGTGCTCCTCACTCTAAGTTCATGCCACATACCAATCCTTGAGAGACATAGGGGGTAAAAACTCTACCTACACTTGCACTTTACTTGTTGGATTAAATCATAAGCATTAGTATATCGATGGAAATTTTGGATGAATCTAAATACACCCATGTTATTTATAGGGAATAGGACAATCCATTTGTGCTACTTCTATTTGTATTTGATTTACATGCATGTTTTAAAAAGACTAGAAACTATTTGTCTGTTTAAAAATGAGTCATATACTAAATCACATTTTTGTACACCCCTTTATCCTAAGTGGTGTTATTCTATCCATTTGATACTAGGATTTTACCTTAGACTTTGTCAAAACATTTATGTGTGTGTGTCACTTGTTTAAACTAGGATTTGTTGTATTGTTCATTTCATCCCAAGTATTTACCTTGGAATTTTGAAACAAAAACCATTGTCATACCTTTTGAGTAAGGTAGCATCATTATGCTAATTATGATATTTTAAAACATTACCTTGTTTAAAATCATGTTTGAAACTATGTATGACTTTGGTCTACAATTGGTATCATTATGTCATTTATTTGAGTCTAGGATGTTATCCATTTGAAGCATCCAAGTGTTTTAAACCAAGTTCAAAATTTGTTTTGTGAAGTTTAGATTCAAAATTGAGTGTTTTATACCTATGCCTTACTTAATTTTGGCTTGGGTATTTACCTATCACATTTGAATTGTGAAAATTGGACTAATTCCTTTCTTTCTTCAAAGACTCCTTTTTCCTAGATCTAAGAAGTGGTCTATTTTTCATGTGCCTCATATATATTTGTTACCTTGAACTAAGGTAAAAACTCTCTTTTCAAGTAAAAATTTAATCATGATTAATTTAAATTTGATCCTTGATTACCACTTGGGATTTAATGTTTTACTCATCTCTCTTATTTTTGCTACTTGAGATTGAATTTCCCAATTAGTTTAGGTGTGTGCCTAGGGTGAGTGTCTTATACCAAGGTTAAGTTTATTTTTGAATCTATATTCTGAGATTGAGTCTAAGTGTTTTGAACTATTTTCCTTAGATATTATAGTAATTGCCTTTCAAGTTTTTACCCTACCCTAGTTTGTTTTTAAGTCTAGATTTTTTCTTTGTTTCCAAAGACCTAGCATTTACATTTTAGTTTTTAGACCTAGTTTTTTTCAAAGTCTAGATTTATTTTTTTTACTATAGAATTAACGTTTGCCTTAGTTTTTATATTTTTTTCATACCTTTTGAGTCTAGTTTTGTGCCTTGTTTCCAAATACCTAGCACTTTTTTAATTTTATACCTATATTAGATATTTTTGAAACACTTTTCCAAAACAAAGATTTAAATTTGCCTTTCATTTGACCATTTATGTGTCAAACCTTAGACCTTGGAGATATGTGAGATAAAGCTTACCATTACTAATTTTGGAGAAAGGGATCCATTATAGGCTAGGTCTAGACCATTTTCAATAATAGATCACATTTTTAATATGAACCAAGCTTTAAGATGTGCCAAGCATCGACCAATCTTTTTTGACAATGTTTCAAGAGTTTTGTGAATTTTACCCCTTTTTTCTTTGAGAGACCTATTCATAGATTTGAAAATGCATCTATCAATTTTTGTTTTCAAATTCCTATCCCATGTTATTTTTAAATACTAATTTCACTTTGCCAAGGCCAATTTCAAGTTCCATGGACCACATTCAAGGCCATTTTTGTAGACCAAGATCTCCCTCTTTGGGCTAATTGCCAAACCTAACCATGCCAGTTATCATACACCAAGATTTCCCTTCTTTGGGCCAATTAAAGTACTAATTTATACCTTTTAATGAAAATGGTACCTGATCTACTACCTATGCTAGACATCCTCCTTCAACTTAGGTTAGTAACCAAGCTTCATAGCACCTAAGGATTAACATTCTAGGCCTACATCCTTTGAATTTATTTATAAACTAAGCTTCATGGCACCCACTAATTACCATTCCAATCCCTCCTCCTTTATCCTACATCAACAACCAATCTTCATAGTGCCCATTCATTACCATTCCAGGTCCTCTTCCTTTGGCTTGTGCCAATAACCAAACTTCACAACATCTATTCATTACCATTATAGGATCCCATCCTTTAACTTGCATTAAAACCAAGTTTCACATCACCCATTAATTAAAATTAAATGCCCTTTCAAATCTATTAGTTCATTATCTCAACAAGGTTATGCAATTATAACTAGATGGATCACAATTACCATCTTAGACCCACAACCAACCTTTGTTGAGCCCATATTAGGTGAGCCTATTTACAAAGGGATCATTATTGAACCACATGTAATTCTTCATCAATTTCCAACCTTCACCCGCTTTATAAAATTCAATCCATTAATTGAGCCAAAATAGAGCCAATAATTACCTCTCTAAGAGCCATCTTTTAAGGACCAAAATGTGTTTAAAACTGATATTTTACAACCAAGTGTAAACAAAGGCTAAGACAACCAACTAATGCATGATATTTTTATTTAAACACCTATTTATGCTTATTTAACCTATGTTAAATCACTCTTGGACCATTTCCCTATTTTTAAGGATCTTCACTTTGACAAATTGGTCTCTATGGAGTTGCTTGTTGACATTTTCCCTTTGGTTAAGGAGCCTCACTCTGATAAGCCAGTATTTATTGAGTCACCCCCTAATGATTAAAAATGTCATTGGGTAAGTCATTATTTTCACCATTTCCTTATTTTTAAAGGGCCTCACTTTGTCGATCCAATCTCTATGGAGTTTCCTATTGACCATTTTCCTTTTGTTGAGAAGCCTCACTCTGAAAAGATAGTTTATGTGGAGTCCTTGTTAGATGAGCCTATATATGAAGATCCCATTATTCAACCCCAAGCCAATTCTAATCCAATATAAATCATTCAACATAACATCTTTTCCATAATACTATATGAATAACTAGAATTAAAGTTAGGTTCTATTCTTGAACTGATATCAGATTTAGCATCAGAGGTAGAATCAATGGTAGTCTTAACATCAGATTTAGATTCCCTTAAGTTAGAAATAGATTCAAAACTAGAATACATTCATGCATATTACAACATTGATTAGACATGATTTGTAGATCAATTTTAATATATTTATGATCCTTCCACAATTTTTAAGGATGATTACTTTAGCTTTAACACAAGTTCTCCTAGTATATTCTACCAGAATTGTATTGTCTCTTACCATTCCATTAACATTCCACATTCCATTAACACCACCCAAAAAATCCATAATATTGACATTCCACCTTCCAAAAGTGTCAATTTGGACTGATATAATCACACCTTATTGAATTGCATCCATGGTGACATATCAATTATAGAATATTAGGGGGACCAAAACCACATTCATGAAAAAGAGAATAATATCCTAGTGAAACCTTTTTGGAGGCACTAGGGGGAAATCATATTCCAAACTCAGCATGTTCTATTAAAACCTTATTTGAGGTGATAGAAGACAATCAAAGTCAAAAGTCAACATTCCTTAGTGAAACTTTATCAAAGTTCCAATGAGACAATAAAGATAACTTTATTGGTGAATAGTTCTTCAAGGTACTAATATTTAAATACAATAGTTATTTAATGCTTGATGAAGATATTATTAAAGATAACATCAATACAACTTTTAATCTATAGCATAATTAGATGGTAGCATATCTCAGACCCAAACAATAAAAAATATGGTGGTCTTATTGAGATCATATTTAAAAGTCTTTGGTCCCACCAAAACCAAAATTATGTCAAATTTAGAATCATCAACACTGTGTGTGCCTAAAAATCCCAATATTCATTTGTTGCCCAACCATTATACATTCTATTATGATCCATTTATCCATTTCCTAATCAAACCTTTTATCCAATGTTTATCCTTATTTACCATCCGTGGCCACACTTTCCTTTATAGGGAATATGAAGATATCTTGTCTCAAATTTTGGAGGAAATAAAATCAATGACCAATGAAGATCACGAAAACATTATTAGAGTCCAAATTAGCAATAGGTTTTTGATAGAGTAGCTATTCAGAAGGGGTGTGGGATATTGATTTAAATAATTGATTATTTGTTTCATATCATATGTCGATCAGGATGTGTATCTCCACATCAATAATAATAATATAACCATACATTTAACTTGCCTTCCCATTTACCCTAGTTGTCTCTTGCCTCACTTTACCATACTTTCATACCTTACCATATGTTTGAACTAGATTGACTTGAGGTCCTTTGAGACTATGTAGGAAATGCTCAATTTACATTGAGGTCAGTTTGGTCACCCCTTTTCCAATGTTCTTGTCATTTTATGAGAAATTTTAGTAAACATTCTCACCACTTTGTGTGTATCCATTCTATGTCTCATAATTCTCTATCGAGTTGAGATGCCTAAAAAATTCCAAAAACATTCAAAATATGTCAAAATACTAATAATTAGAAAAATTAGCTTACAGTATCCTAGAGAGATATAAAGCCCTAAAAAAATTAAAACATTTGTCTTATCTAAACCTAGTCATCCATCCTCAATCTACCCTATTGGGTAAAAATCCATTGTTGGTTTAAATCCATTCCAAAACCATTGGAGGATGTGACCTTCCCTTTGCATGTATTCTTGCTTAGGGGAACCATCTAATTCATGATTTTAGGCTAAGCTCATAGTTTTTGCCTTATTGAGGTGACACCAAAATGTGCAGATTATACTGGGATATTTTATCCCTATATTTGTTCCCTTATAAATGTATTTGCTTGGTGGCACCACTTTTTTATCATTCCCTTGAGCCTTCACACATAGTTATTGACTTGGTCAATGATAGGATGTTTTGTGCTACTTTTACTTTCAATTTTTATATGTGTTTATTTTCTTAATTATTTATTTGTTTGTTTCATTTCATTATTATGCCTTGACTCAATCTATATGCATTCATTAGGTGATTCTTTGTGCATTGTTATTGAGTCCATCCATATTCATAGGTCAATATTGTAATAATGGTTTTTATCATTGGTACATTATTTTCAATTATTTATTAGATCATGATTTAGTATTGATTCACATTATGGCTAGGTCTTCATGGTGTTTTATATCATGGTGCATATCATGTGCTACAAAAAAATTAGTTAAGTGGAGGTTACAAGCAATGGTGTCACAAAAATTTCTCTTGGTTCACATTGTAAAATCCTCCCACCCTCCTTAATCAAATAAACCCATTGACCATTCTATTTATATCAATGCTAATAAGTATGAGCATATATACATTGGTAGGTACAATTGAATAATTCACATTAGTCAATTCTTATTCTTTTATACTATTCCTCATTCCATTTTCTACACTTTTGGGTGAACTACATTTTCCTAAGGTCTATTTGGACTATTTAGGTAGTGCTTTGATACATGACATATATTGGGCCAACTTGGCCACCTTTTTTCTTCCAATTATTTCTTTCATTACTTTGTGTATTCTCATGTGCATGGTTATTTATGGATTCTTTAGTCACTATACCATTACACCTATGTTTTCTCTATCTCATCTTTAATCTATGAAAGATGTTATCTCCTTGAGTTATGTTTTCCAAATCTATCCTAATGGGGAACAACCATTTTATCATGATCAAATCTACCCTACTAGGCCACAACTAAAAATTCATTATTTAATCTAGGTCATCAAAATGATTATAACCACATTTGGGTAAATCATTATTTTGACTCATCTACCCTATTAAGGCACATACCTGTGCCACTTATTATAATTTACTTTAGTTGAATCATTTTCTCAACCTCTATTATTGATTATAAATACCTTTGGGAAAATCAGTACTTTTAAATCAATATACGTAAGCATTATCTCGATTGGATTAATCTCACCCATGAGTTAATTTCATTCCTCTTATTAATTATTTTTTAGGGACTATCCATCAATGATATGTTTCAGCCACTCCCTTGAGGGGGATCATAAGCTTCCCAAACTTTTTTTGGAACATCATTCCTTAATCATTATCTTCTATTCTTCTTGGTGGCTTTTTCATGATTTGAAAGATGTTGTACATGTGTCTTATAACACCTTCTAAAACAAGGGTAAACTGTATACACTCCTTTTTATCACTTCTATGTCTAAATGGACACTAGAGTGACTTCTTACAAACACTACAAGTTAAGCCTAAAAATCATTGGAATGCTTTGATTTATTAGTGCATATCATTTGCATCTTTTAAAATGCATTAATGTATCCCTAACGAAGGGAATACACTACACACAATCATCATCTTCTTCTAATTCATCTCTGATCATGTTTTGACCTAGAAAATTGACCTTTTCAACCATGTGTGAGGGATAACTTGTCAAAATTTAGAAATGACAGTTAACTTGGTCAGATTACTTAATTGGTTAAATACAATTAAATACATAGATGAAAATCCCATGGTTAATTAGTTATTGAATTTATATTTTTATAAATTAATAAATTCATATTAATGACATCATCATGACATCACAAAAATATATGAAATGATGTCACCATCATGACATCATCTTTTACGAGTTGTCAAGCACTCAAAATATCAAAAAAAAATCTAGATTTTTGAGTCATGCTTATTAATTTAAAATATTAATGGATTTTCCCCTCCTAAACCTAACTATGATTAACTCTAACCTAAGTAAATTTGGCTTAGAGTTAATTTGGAAGGCTATAGATAAAATTATTCACCCATTATTCAAAAGGCTCTTTTTATGTAATGTTATTTTGATTATATATCTTCAAAGAAGTTTTTTGGTGTAATGTTATGATGAAAAAATACCTTCAAAGACCATCTTTGTAGTGTTATAATTGTTACAGGTACAATCATGGAGGGGGTTAATCAGTGATGCAAGATAATTAAATTCCCAACTCTTTAAAAATTGAACATAAATAATCTTGATCAAGTAGCACAAACATGAAAGCATATACATCTAAAGCATACATAAGAGCATACATCATATATGTGGGAAAACCTTTTGGGGGATAAAACCCACTAAAACCTAAAAGATGGAATATAATCCTATAATAAAAAGATCCAAAATTTAGACCAAAACTAACTGATCAAAGAACACCCATCCCTTAGTTTAGTGAGATACCAATCCCATAAGGCGTTATTGCCCCAAATTAGCTAAGCACCTATAACTAGACATTTAACAAGATTTACCTTGAAAGGAGAAACCAACCCCCTAAGAAACCAAGAACCCACTCATATAACTTGAATATATAATCTTAAAAACATATTTATACTCTTAAATTGATGATGACCACTTTTTTTTTCACTCTTCACCTTCACTCTTTCACCCAAATATTCTCAAGGGCTCATATGCTCAATCTACCTCTTCTAGACTCATTAGGTCCAATGACCTATGTATCCACATGTATCATATTGATCAAATAAACATGATTGATATTATTTTTTCTCTGATGGTCCTCACTAACCTATACCTTCTCTTTCAAAGGTTATCTCATTCACTTGAATCCACACTTTTTACAACTAGCATAATTAGTCTAATTTGACCTTATACTTATACCATTCTCCTCATTTAACCCATCTTGGTCAACCAAGATGATTTAAATATTTGAACCACACTAATCATAGGTCCATAAAAATGTTACATTTGAGAAGCACACTCTTCATAGGTTTATCAATACCTTATTATCCCCAAACCGCCATTAGGTCTTGGTAAAACCTAAAACAATTAGGCCTTCATACTCACACATTACATGTGAGACTACTTGGACCACATTAACACTTTACCAATGATTTACACACATAAAAATTATATCTAATATATCCTTTATAAATTATTCATGGCTCCTTTCCACCTGGAACACCAACTCAACACTTGAACCTCCCAATTAGGTCTCCTTGCTCTTCAGGTCTTCATACATAGAAAACACAGTCTCAAACTTCTAAAGCTATAACTCAAATATTTCACATATCCATATGATTATATCACACTTTTTAATAATTTAGGACATTTTCAATACATCCATGTTTTTTATACATTTCAACACAAACTCTAATCACTCAATTGAACTCTCTCAGAATGACCACTCAAATTGGTCACACATAGTCAAAATATAGTCAGTCTATTTTGACTCTCTATATATGATAAAGGGCATAATATGACATCCAATACCTTCTCATAAATATTTTATACTTACTTTTCATCTTCATACTCATTTTATTCCTTAAATCTACTCATAACACCATCAACTTACTTGTGCAAATTATTCACTCAATTTGCCAATGCATTCAACAAACACAGTCAAATTCTATGCCTTTGTTCACACTAAATATGGATTGATCAAACCTATAAAATCCATATATATAGTATTAATGGAGTATAAAACACTCTTGAATAGTTATATCATCTTAAAATATCAAAATTCTATCAAGAAAAACTTAATTATCATTCTTAGGTCACTTGCAGAATATGATCAAACACACAGTCAACTTTGGAGCTTAATATATTTCACTATACAAACATTCAGATATTATAATCAAATTTTATAAATGAACCTTAAATTAATTTAAAAAAATTATCTAAACATTACCTTAAAAATTTTCTTAGATCAAAATTTATAAACAAAATGCTGATCACTGGTTTTTCCTTTATTAAATTCAAATGCCAATAGTCACTATGTAAACGTTAAACATCAAACACTTTGACATCATCTCATGCTCCTTAGAAAATTTGAAAAAATACATACCATTTATCCTATTATAATTATCTTAGTCTTTATCTTACAATTCTCACCATTGATCTTTGATCTAAGCTCTCATGATTATGCCCCTTGGCAACTCTACGTGCCTTCTACACACCCTGTACCATTCAGTTAATGTGCATGTGCCACTTGGTAGTTATACATGTAATATGAGAATCATTTGACTTATTTAATTTACTTTCACCATTTATCTCTAACTACATGAACACCCACATGCCATTGATATACTTTTAAGATTTTGAGATTGTGACACTTGTCATTAGTGCATGCCTTCTGAGTATATTGACCATTTGACTCAATAGACTTCTGTCACTTAGAAGCCTCACATGTAATATTGAATATTTGACTCAATACACTCCATTGGATTATTTATCTAGTTATATTAAATTCTCACCATTATATCTATGATCTAATTAAACTCTCACCGTAGATCTCCTCTTGTAAATTTGGCTAAGTATAGAAACATAGTTAATTCTTATCCGAGAGGCCAACTTTACACCTTAATAATTTTTATACGCTCAACCTCATGACCTAAAATTTTAACCAAAACATATCCTCACATATATAAATCCATCCATGTATCAATCTAATATTTAAATATTCACGTGTGTTAAATATGACATCATCAAACTGCTTACTCAACTTTATCTGTCAAGATGACTACTTGAACCTAGACACTCAATTCACTACCTTGATGAATTAATTTCACTTATATAAGCACTTTAATCACTCATAACATCCCATATAGTCTCTAAAACATGTCCATATCATTAATATCATCCATCAATTTCCTCATTAAGTCAAACACTCTCCAAACCATCAATTTGATTACTTTGTCATTAGCGCACTAGTACTATAAGCTCTCTTTGACATCAATGACAACAAAAAATCAATGAATATGCTCAAAAATCTCTCCCTTTATCATTTATGGAAAAAAACCTCATAATTAATTCTTACTTATTTTAACTTCTTTACTCTAATCTTTCTCCCCCTTTGACATTAATGACAAAGGGTCTCTTCTTCAACATACCAAAAAATAATCCTTAACATCATATATGCATTCAAATACTATTTAAGATGCTTAGGATACTTAAAAACTTTCAAGAATATGAAATAATTTCTCCCCCTTTGACATGCACCAATCTAAACTTGGATTTATT
The DNA here is from genome assembly GCA_037957365.1 of Torreya grandis. Lineage (NCBI taxonomy): Eukaryota > Viridiplantae > Streptophyta > Pinopsida > Cupressales > Taxaceae > Torreya > Torreya grandis. The sequence continues at coordinate 1,683,747 of JARHVA010002334.1, forward strand.
TGATCTTTGGACCTAAAAAATTGCTCATAGAGCTTAGAAATATCCCCTTAACATCAAGCTCCATCTCATGTCATCTATTATTTGACATACACCAATTTGAACTTAGGATATTCTAATCCTTGGACCTATCTACATACAAAACTCACAATCTCTCTTTGCTCATGAATTAATATTCAATACCTTGTGAAATACATGACTTGGTTTGATCAAGTCATCATGTCAATTTTATTGAATTCATAATTGTAGTAGACATCTTCACACTTCTATTATGACTGAAGCATCTTCACATATGCTCCCCCTTACATCATACACATCTTATTATGACCTTTATTTTACTACAACATCAACCAAAGCTTAATTGGCATCCACCATGTTTCCTCTTGCTTATCAAGTACCTCTTTGAAGCCTAGATAGAGACACCCTAACCCACAATGTCTTAGAACAATGTGAAATCAAGAGTTGCACACAACTCCTCATATTTTTTTTCCTCCTTGGTCATCTGATACTGATAGTTCTTCTTCTTCTTAGGTTTAAAAGAAGCAACATGCTCATTGACTATAATGTTCTCCTTTTCTTCTAGGATTGGATTGACAACATATGGAGATAACAAAGATTCATGACATACCTTTTCAATTGAAGAAAGAACCTCATCAATGGCCATTGATAACTGATTTTCTTTGCATAAAACTTTCTTAATAACAGTAGGATGTTCTCTTGGATCCATACATACCTCAAAACTAGCCTCAAATAATACTTTGTGTTAGAGGTACAATCACTGAGAAGGAGAGGGATGAATCAGTGAGCCTAGATAATCCAAATTTAATTTCAATCCTTTGAAACTCTTAATCAATTATAACAAGTATTCATGAAGCATATACATCATTCATAGTAATGAATAAGAGAAACAATGCAAGATCAAGCACATAACACATGACATATGTGGGAAACCCTCTTGGGGGAGAATACCCACTGGAACCTATAATTAGAATACTATCCTAAAATGACAAGAACAAATTTAGACCAGATACAACTAATCAAATAATTACTATCCCTTATTTAGTGAGACTATAATCCCACAAGGTGCTACCACATCTGTATAGCTGAGATGCCACAACAACTAGACCTTTAATAAGTTTCACCTTGCAAGGAGGTTGAAACCCTGTAGATATTGAGCTGCCATAATAACACCTATGAACACAACATATCCTGAACATCGATTACCTACTAATATGATGGAGATACAAAGTATATCAGCTCTATTTAACTCTACACACTCAAAGCATCCAAAACATCCTTTTGGATCACCCTAGACCTCTTCACTCATCCTTAACCTACAAGATAAATATTACAACATAAAAAACATGAACCATAATTCATACACTCAATCTTAAATATAAGTTTCTCATCAATTTATCCACTAGGCACCCACATTTTCCTTCATTCCTCAACACTATGCTCTCAAATGCAAAATGACACTCTCAAGTATTGCACACATCTAGAAACCATCTCATTTGGTTTCACTATTTATAGAGCCTTCATGATTATCAACATCTTGGTTAGCCATTATGTATGCCTTAACCCTTAAGTCATCTTACATGGGTCATACTTAAGCAGAATTCTCTTTCAAATAAGCCTAATTCACCTTTTAGGTCCTATAATGACCCATTCACTGCTTTAACACTTTTTCAAGAAAACTAAGAACATAGGAACACTTTAAAACTCATTTACCCATGACACACAATATATAGATCCCATTTAATTCTAACATGCATCATATCACTCTTATTCTAACCCCCAATTATCTCAAACACTTCTTTGTACACAGTCATTATGAACAAAAACATAGTCAACTTCTAACTCTTTGTTCATACTACATATGATTGGTAAAACCTTTATAATGTACACATATCACCCTCATGGATATAAAACACTCCAAAATATTCAAGTCATCATGATACATTTAAATACCATCAGAATGAGCTCAAATATCCTTCTCAGGTTCTTACTAGATGAACATAAAAACATAGTCAACTTTGAACCTCAATATCTTTGACTGCACACACTTTCAAATCTTAAAAACTATATTTATAGATTCTCCTTTGATTCCTATACAAATTATATATTTACATAATGAGTAAATTTTTGATAGTTAAAAATATATAACACAAAACCTGATCACTAGTTTTTCCTTCATAAAATTGAATATTTAGTTCCAAATGGTCACAGTTAAACTTTGATCACTTAAAATGAATTTCGTGCCTTCACAACTTAGATAAATCATACACCATCAATATTATTATAACTTTAAATCATATTTCACCACTATCCAAAGTTAAAATTTAAATATTTACTTCATCTCATGAAATCTTGTTATCTTGACCACATATGCTTCGTCGATCTCTTCGAGATTGTCCTTGCTTTAACAATGCTAAACAACTATCACTTTGACCTCTTGAATTTAATATGTACCATATATATCAATAATTAAAAACACCTAATTACCATTGATCCTTGGAAAAAACTAAATATTAATCTTTTCTCAACATTAAACATTAAACACTTGGCACCATTGGGTTACATCCTGAAATCTTGGAATAAACATGCTCCGTCAATTTTCTATACGTAGCTTAGTCTTTATTTGTGTTAAACATTAGATACCTTGAAATCATCTCACTCAATATTCACCATTAGATTAATCTATATGATTTCCTACAAACCATTATACCTCCATCTGGTCTAGATCTTTAACATCGTGTAAAATAGACTAAGTATGGGGACCATTGCTATATGCTTGGAAGGCCAACTTTGGACCTCAATAACTTTTGTTTTGATTAGATGCATGATCTAAAATTTAGACCATATTATCTCCTAAAATATTATAATCTATTCATGTATCAACCTTATCTTCTAACCTTTGTACATGCATGATATAATTCCATGAATCTTTTCACTCAAATTTTTATGCCACAAAGCCAACTATGTTAGGATCTATCTGGAAGGCCAACTTTGAACTTGCGTATCTTTTGATAAATTTCATTTCATGACCTAAAATTTATCAAAAATAAACTAATCACAAAACCAAACAAACCCATATGATCATTTTCTCCTAAAACTACCTCACATGCAAAATATGACTATATAAATATGCTTATTCGGCTCTTCTTGACATATTACAAATTTGGCTATGTATGGGAAAACACTATCAAACTACTTGGGAGCCCAAATTTTCACTTGCATATATTATGCTTCACTTCATTTTATGACCTAAAATTTAGTGCATATAAACTAGGCACAAATATGATAACAACCATATGACCAACTCCCCCTGACTCATCCACATGTGGCAATGGTGATGTCAACAAACTCCCTACTCAAATTTTCTGCCACTAGACCCAAAATGTCTATATGAAAACAATTATCAACCAAATGAAATCCACACATACACATAATTACTCAAATCATTCTTGTCTTTTTATAATACCTATTACACATTATAGAATGACCATACTCATCTCTAAGGATTTTTAACCATGCCAAAATTGAATATCAATCAAGCCTCCTTCAAGCATACTAGGATAAACACATTGTGCACTTTGTCATTATCACTTAAACTATTAATTTAATTCATCCACTCACTTAGATACCTCTATGAAAACACCATGACATCATTGAAAACTCTCCAACAATCTCCCCCTTTGTCATTGATGTCAACAAATATCATATAGCAATATACAACTCACCTTCATTCTCTCTCTTCAAGCACTCCCACAATAAGAACTTTCTCCCCCTTTGACACAATGAAAAATTGGGCACCAACTAATACTAAAGACCTAAAAATACTACCAATAGGATAATACTATATTATAAAGATAGTACAAACTCCTCCTTACCTTAATCCTACCTCTTCTTTCCTTAACAACTCCCTCTTGCTATATGCTAACACTCTTCTTCAACCAAGTACTGTAACCAATGAAGACAAAACACACACAAAAACTAAAATATAATGCAACTCACCAAAAAAAAATTGAGAGGGAATCCCCCTAATATTTATAAGTTATTTCACCTCTTGAGCATCTTCAAATCTCCACACACCATGAAGAACCACCATACAAACTTACTAGCCTCTTTTCTCAAGCCACCTCAGGGACCACTAATAGAAATTTATGCCACTCACAAAATATTAAATACAATATAAAATAAATTTATAAATCTCCTTTAAACACTCATGCCTTGATATTTTGGATAAATTGAACAAAAAGCATTCTTCTTCATATTAGGCATGTCTAGTATCCTTGTAGCCCTACCTAGAACTTGTAGAACCCATAACTTTTTGTAGATATAACTTTAAGATATATAACTTCATATCTAGATCACTCTCATATGACAACTCAATTACACCAACTTTCATCACCTATGTCATCATTTTCAACATACATCCTTCACAAACCTACTAGCCAATTAGGCATCCATTTTGACAAAAACATGAATAATTTGAAAACCACAAACCTTCAGATCTCTATGAAGCTTGATTTGGAAACCCATTTGTCCCATTCAACCTATTAATAGCCTTAGACTTAAAATCATAAGGCAAACCACTTTTATAACATAGGTCAAAACCCTAGAATCTTAAAAAAAATAGATTCAACAAACCTCGTTTTGTTCAATATACACCTCTAAAATTTCTTATACACCTAGATAAACCCATTAGACACTTTTGGACCAAAATTTGAGCCTCCATACCTTTATAAACTTTAACTTCCTATAACCCATTTTAGGCCTACTTTCCCTTAAACCAAAAACTTTATGATCATCAAACTCTTCTTAACATTTCATCAAACTCATTATTCCATCTAGAAATACCCATTCTAATCCTACAAAATAGCTCCTTTACAAACTTATGGAACAAGGTCGTGAACATGTTGCTCCCCCTTAACTAATGACCTTCTAATGATCAACATAATTCTTGGAAACATAGGATCATTAAATCTATACCAAAATATCATTGGTCAAAAAGACCAATCAAAAATCAACATACCTCTGTATTGATTTATCATTATGATCTTCATCATACAAACTTGATTCGCCATAATAAAGATGTCTCTTAAGAAGCATAGGCAGAGATACCCTACTTCACAATGTCCTAAAATGGTTTGAAACTAGGAGTTTCACATAACTCCTCATATTTCTTCTCTTCCTTATTCAATTCATACTTGTAGTTCTTCTTCTTCTTCTTCTTAGGCTTAATAAAAACACTTTGCTCATATACTATAATATTTTCCTCTATGATTGGATTGACAATACATGGAGATAGCATAGAATCATGACATACCTTTTCATATGTAGAATCTTCCTTGAAACTTGGAACCTCATCACTAACTACTAACAATTGATTTTCTTTAAATAAAACTTTCTCAACAACAATAAGATGTTCACTTGGATCCATACTTATCTCAAAACTCTCCTCAACTAGTACCTTGGTGTTCTTATTAAATTTGGTTTCTTCATTCACAATATGAGTAGACAATGAGATCCTTTGGCACTCTTCAACTTCTAAATCATTATCCACCATAGCAAATAGATTACTTGGACCTACAAACTCATCATGACTTACACTTACCACTTTTGGTTTCCATGAGGTAACTTGTCTTCTTGCTTGTACTCTGGGAGCCTGATTGAACTTATTTTGACTTAATGGCCTTTGCTTGTAGAACCTAGCAATGTGGCCAATATTTTCATAGTTGTAGAAAATAATACTCCTTGATGAAAACATAGTTTGTCTTACCTTGTTTGGATATAACTTTGTAATGTGTCCTATGTTATGAAAAATAAAACAACCTCCTCTTTTTGAAGAGGTCTCACCTTATCATACCTTATGTGGACAATGGTTTACAAATTTTCCCACATCATGACAATTGAATAACTTAACTTTGTTCACACCTTTTAACTGATGACCCCAATCATAGTTTCATACAAACTTATTTTTAATAGGTCTCTTGCATTCTCTAGCTTTATACCTAAGTTGATTACATGTGTAATAGTAACCATTGAAACTTGCATACCTAATGGTATTTAGTTATTTGATCTAATTTGTCTTCATTCTTCCAATACCTTCATTCCTTATCTAATGATTTGTCTTCAAAATATGATTGTCTTTATTCACATTAGTCTTCATCTTGTCTTGAGTTACATTCTTTTGTTCTTCTTCATATCCAAGACCAATTATATCACTAGCATGATTTTAACCACTCATAATATTTTCCAAATCACTTGAGCTCTTTTCAAATCTCACAAATGACTTCACTTTATTAGATGTCTTTTCTAACTAAAATTTCAATGACTCATTTTCAATTACACACCTTAATCATCCATATTTTTTATCTTCTAAGATTGTAGATAATATTTCCAATTGAAAATTGAGATGATTGACTATATCTTCATACTCCTTGGTGTCTTCATTCATTCATGCCTCATACACACTGAATTTTGCATCATATTATTTGAGGTGAAACTTCATCTTCTTGTTAATCTTCTTATCAATCTTCAATTCTTCAAAAGCATTTATCAATGTAGTCTCATAGTCCACCTCATTATCATTATCTGAATCACTCCAAGTAGACTCCTTTTAATGGGAGAAACTTCCTTCCTCAGCCATGTAGAGGGATTCATATTCAATAAAACCAACATCTTCATGATCACACTCTAATTCACTGTCTTCACTCTCACATGATGAGTTGTAGTCTTTATTAGTGTAGATACTCTTCTTTTTCTTGAACTTCTTCTTATTGTCATACTTTCTGAGACCTTTCTTCCTCTTATCAGACCTATATGTATTCTTGTCTTCATCTTGGTCTTCATAATGCCTATGAGGGCACTTTCTATAAAAATTTCCTATCTCTCCATAATTGAAGCATTTGAAGGGTAGTTTACCCTTATACTTTCCTAAACCTATTTTGAATTTCCTTGTAAACATTGTAATCAGTTCATCCTCATCAATATCATAAATTTCATCTTCCTTAGGCTTATTACCTTGGAACTTCTTCTTAGACTTCATATCTATCTTGAATTTTGCTTCCTTCTTCAATGGTATATCATCGTTCTTCCTCATCTCATAGGTAGTAAGGATACCATGCAATTTATCCAACTTTAGCTAAATAATATCATGAATTTATTATATATCAAATACTTTAGGATCAAAATTGAGAGAGAGGTACCTTAATACCTTTTTAACTATAGTATCTTATTCAAGGTTTTCTCTAAGTCCTTTGATGATGTTTATAATCTCATAAACTCTCTATAAAAAAGATGTCATAAATCTTCTTCCTTCATCTTGAGACTCTCAAATTATCTTCGATGAGTCTGTAACTTTGCCAACTTAAATTTTGATTCTCCTTCATAAATAGTCTTCAATTTATCCCACATTTACATGGAATATGTACAATGGATTACCTTGGTGTATTTAGTCTTTGAAAGCACATAAGTGATAACATTAATTGATTTAGAATTATTCTCAAACAACTTCTCATCTACAACATTGGACGGAGGAATAAGAGGAACAAAATAACCATCCACAATAGATTACCAAATCTTAAACCCTAGGGACATGATGTAGGTCCTCATCCTTTCACTCTAAAAATCATAATTGGATCCATTCAACTTAGGTTCTTGCTTAGTAGAGAAACCTCCTTGATGACTACCCATATTATACCTTAGATCACCTTCAAGCTATCAAGCCTTTACCAAAGGACTTACTCTGAAAACAATTGTTAGAGGTACAATAACTGGGGGTGAATCAATGATCCTAGATAATCTAAATTTAATTTCAATCCTTTCAAACTCTTAGTCAATTATCAAAAACAGTCATGAAGTATATACATCATTCATAGAAATGAACAAGAGAAATAATGAAAAATTAAGCACATAACATATGACATATGTGATAAACCCTCTTGGGAGAGAAAAACCACTATAACCTACAATTGGACTACTATCTTAAAATACCAATAATCAATTTAGACTAGTTATAACTGATCAAGGAATTACCATCCCTTATTTAGTGATACTACAATCCCATAAGGTACTACCACACCTGTCTTGTTGAGCTACCATAAAAAATAGACCTTTAACAAGTTTCACCTTGTAAGAAGGATATAACCCACTAATTTTTGAGATACCAAAATAACACCTATGAACACAACATCTCCTAAACACTAATTACTTACCAATCTGATGGAGATACAAATTATATCAACTCTCCACACTCAAAGCATCCAAAAAATCTCTTTAGACCACCCTAGACCTTTTCACTCATCCTCAACCTATAATATCACTAATTTAACATCAAAAACATGATCCATGGGTCATACACTCAATCCTCAATTTGCTCTGCTCATCAACTCATCCACTAGGCACCCACCCTTTCCTTTGTTCCATAACACTATGCTCTCAAATACAAAATACCACTCTCAAGTCTTACACACATATAGAAACCATCTCATTTTGTTTCACTATTTATATATCCTTCATTATTATCAACATATTGGTTAGAAATTAGATATTCATTAACCCTTAAGGCATCTTACATAGGTTACACTTAAGTACATCTCTCTTTCAAATAAGCCTAAGTCACCTTTTAGGTCCTATGATAACCCATTCACCTATTTAACACTTATCTAATAAAATGAGGAACATAAAAATATTTTAAAACTCATGAACCCATATCACATGATCTATAGGTCCCCTTTAATTTCAAACATGCATCATATCACTCTTCTACTAACCCCCAATTATCTCAAACACTTCTCTTTACACACAGTCATTATGAATGAAAACATGGTCAAATTCTAACCCTTTGTTCATACTACATATGATTGGTCAAACCTTAATTATGCACATATATCACCATCATAGATTATAAAACACTCCCAAATATATAAGTCATCATGAGACATCAAAATACTATCAGAATGAGCTCAAATATCCTTCTCGGGTTCTTAACAGATGAACATGAAAACATAGTCAAATTTGAACCTCAATATATTTGACTGTACACACTTTCAAATCTTAAAAATTATACTTCTAGATGATACTTGGATTCATATAAATTATATTTTTACACCATGATCAAATTATGTATAGGTCAAATGATATAGCATAAAAATTGAGCACTAGTTTTTCCTTCGTAAATTTGAATATTTAAATCCAAATGATCAAAATTAAACTTTGATCAGTTAACACACATCTTATGCCCTTAAAAATTAGATAAATCACACACCATTTATATTATTTGAACTTTAAATCATATTGCACTACTACCCAAATTTTAAACTTTGAACAGTTAACTTCATCTATGGCAATCTTTCAATATTGACCACATATGCTCTATCGATCTCTTCAAGATTGTCCTTGCTTTACCAATGCTAGACAAATGTCAATTTGACCTCTTTAATTTAATAGATACCATTTATATAAAAAAATACAAACACCCTCTCACTATTTATCCTTAGAACATACTTGATCTTTATCTATACTCAATGTTGAACATCAAACACTTGGCACCATCTTGCTACATCCTAACATCTTGGAATAAACATGCTTCATCGATCTTTTGTACATATCTCCATCTTTATCTATGTTAAACATTAGATACCCTAAAATCATATAAATTTATACACACCATTATATCAATATGTATGATCACTCATGAACCATTAGATCTCCATCTAGTCCTAATCTTTAACATCATGAAAAATAGACAATGTATGGGGACCATTTCTATCTACCAAGAAGGCCAACTTTGGACCTCAATAAATTTTACTATGCTTAGATGCATGATCTAAAATTTGGACCATATGATCTCCTCATGTAGGATAATATATTAATATATCAACTTGATCATAAAATATTCACATGTAAAAGATATAATGTCATTAATATGCTCACTCAAAGTTTTGTACCACAGAGCCAACTATGTCAAGAACTATTTAGAAGGCCAACTTTAAACATGCATATATTTTGATGCAATTCATTACATGACTTGAAATTTATAAAAAATCAAATATGCATTAAACTAAACAAACCTATATGATCATTTTATCTTGAAATTACCTCACAAAACAATCAAACTATCTGGGAGTCCAACTTTACACTTGTATATCTTATGTTTTGCTTTTTCAAATGACCTCATATTTAATAAATAGAAACTAGGAATAAATATGATCAAAACCATATAAATAATTACCCTTAACTCATCTATACATGTAAATGGTGATGTCAACAATTTACCTACTCAAATTTTCTACCACTAGACCCAAAGTGTCTAGATGAAAACAATGATTAACCAAATGAAATACACTCATGCACACAAGAACTCAAATCATTCTTAACTTCTGATAAGACCCCTTACACATGATCAAATCACCATACTCATTCTTGAACATTTATAACCATGCCAAAAATAAATATCAACCAAGAATCCTTCAAGCATACTAGGATAAGCACCTTACAGACTTTGTCATTGTCACTTAGACTATCAAGGCACTTAATCCACTCACTTGGATACATCCATGACAATACCATGACATCATTGACAACTCTCCAACAATTTGGTCTTTTCCTTGATATTTAATTTAACTAAATTTTGATTCTCCTTTTTAGTCTAGATAGATGACACATTTTCTTGGCATTCCTATAATGTTTTCATATCTAATTCCTCTTTGACTTTAGTAGGTAGTCCACTTTGATCTTTTAGCTCAACTGAATTAGTTTTCTTATTTTTCACTTCCTTAAATTTCTATGTGAAGGATTGACCTTTCTTAAGCACACTAGGATGTTCATGCACCTTATTATGACTTGAGAGATTGCTTATACAATATATTGAAATATGACCAACTTGATGACAATAGAAATAAATAACATCATTCATATCTTCTACTTGATGAATATTGTGAATCTTAGAAAACATACCATCTTGTCTTTTAGGTTCATTATGCTCAATCTTGATTGTCTTACATCTACATACATGGGTTAATATTTTCCCATACATTATGGGGTAGAATATATCAATTGTTACATGTCATAATAATTATACTAGACTACATTATCCATACCTTTAGCTAATCAACTACTCTTCCTTCTCTAGTTTCTTGACTTATGACAAAAATGCTTACATGAAAAGTAGTGACCATGAAATGAAATTCATATCTTATAAATTTTAGTTACTTGATAGGTCTTATCATGTTATACTTGGTATTTTCATCCTTATTGTCTTAAGCTAACCTCTCTTGTTGTTTCTTAGCCTTGATTATCTTGATAATGAATTTCTCATGTTCATCCTTCAATGAATCTAGATTGGTCTTCAATTAAACACTCTCATCCTCTTTAGATCTCATACTTTAAATTGTATCCTATAACTAAATTCTAAGAACTTGGATATTCTCCTTATCCCTCTTAGATTATTTATCATTATCATCCTTCAATCTACATGCTTTCTCTTGCTTTGAACTCAACTTGAAATTTGTCTCTTCTAATTGAGTCTTGAGATGTTTGTATTCTTCCTCTTTTGAACTCAAATTTATCTTTGTAACCATTAATTGATCCTTAATAATGTTGATCTTCTATTTATCATCTTTTGATCTTGATTGCAAGGATTCTATCTCTTTATTGAGATGGATACACTCATCCGTAATAGCCTTAAAGCTTGAGGCCATGATCTTATTCTGAGCTTCTTATTGATCATACTCTCTCATCTTACCTTTATACTTCTCAAAAAGTGCCTTAATCTAATTATGATTTTCTTCAATTGATTTTAGACATTCATAAGTAACCTTCACTTGAGACTTCAACTCTTGATTCTCTTTCTTCAATTTTTTAACCATATTGTACCTTTGATCACCTTCAAGTGGTTAAACTTACACAGAAGGTCCTTCTTTGATACCAATTGTTAGAGTTACAATCATTGAGAGGGGGGTGAATCAATGATGCAAGATAATCCAATTCAATTCCTAAATTTTTAAACTTTTATCATATATAAACTTGATAAAGTATCATAAACATGAAATCACATACATCCAAAGCATACATAAGAGCATACATCACATGAACACATCATATATGTGGGAAACCCTCTTGGGGTATAAAACACACTAAACCTTGTAAGATGGACTAAAATCCTATAATAAAAAGATCCAACATTTATACTAGCACCAATTGATCAAGGTTCACCCATCCTTTATTTTAGTGAGATGCCAATCCCACAAGGAGATATTACTCCTATCTAGATGAGCACCCATGATAACTAGACATTTAACAAGCTTTATATTATAAGGAGGAACCAACCCACTAGGAAACCAACTCCTATTACTACTGTTCAATTGATGATGACCATTTTTTTTCACTCTTTACCTTCACTCTTTCACCTAAATATTCTTAAGGGATCACTCTCTCAATCTTCTTCTTCTATACTCATTAGGTCAATGATATGTGTATCCACCTACATCAGCTTGATCTGATAAACATAAATGATCTTCTTTACTCTTAATGGTCCTCACTGACTTGTACCTTCATTGCTGGAAAATTTTTAATGATGTCATGATGATGTCATGAATGTGTCTAGGTTAGTGGATTAAGTTCCTTAATAGTCTATGTGACAATAACAAAGTTTAAAATGTGCTTGTTCTAGTATGCTTAAAGTATGATTGGTTGATCTTCAGTTTTGGCATGGTTAGCATTGTTTAGGGATGAGTATGGAGTATTGAGCATGTGAAATAGCTCCCTAATATGTTTTATAATATTTGAGTGTTTAATTTAATAAGTGGATTTGATTTAGTAATCCATAGTTTTCATCTAGACATTTTGGGTCTAGCAGTAGAAAATCTAAGTAGGCAATTTGATGACATCACCATTACCACATGTGGATGAGTTAGAAGGAAATTGTCACATGGATTTGTTTAGTAATATGCCTATATTTTTTGTGATAAATATAAAATAATTCACCTAATCACATAAAAATATATGCAAGTGTAAAGTTGAGCTCCCAGGCATTTTGATAGTGTTTTCCCATACTTCACCAAATTTGTATGAGGTAAGAAAGAACTGAGTAAGTAGTTTGATGGTGAAATATCTCACACAAGTAGATATTTTAGAATACGGTGATCATATGGGTTTGTTTAGTTTTGGTCTTAATTTATTTTTTCTAATTTTTATCTCAATCTCCAAAGCATGAAAAAATATATGCATGTTTAAATTTGCCCTTCTACATAAGTTTTTGACATAGTTGGCTCTGTGGCAAAAAAAACTAAGTGGGAATTTTTATGTCATTATATCTCACACATGTGAGGGTTCAAAGATTATTTTGTAACATGGTTGTATTATTCTATCTAAGGATATCATTTTTTACAAATTTGAGATCATACGAGTGAGCAAGGTAAAATATATGACTATGCAAAATTGGCCTTCTAGGCAGATAAGCAAGGTTCCCATAGTCATTTTTGCACAAGTAAAAGTTTGATAAATATAGGAGTGCCTTGATCTAAGAAGTTAAAAATCAAAGATATGGTGCCAATTTTCATGATCATAAAGGTTCTAAGCAATATTAAACAATGAGTGTTGCCTAATAAAGACCTGACTGATCCATAGAGATCGATGAAGCACCTTATGAGATTGTAGTCTCACTAAATAGGGATTGTAGTTCCTTGATCAATTACAACTGGTCTAAATTGGTTCTTATTATTATAATATAATAGTCTAATTATAGGTTCTAATGTGTTTTCTTCCCCAAGAGGGTTTTCCACATATGTCATGTGTTATGTGATTGATCTTACGCTGTCTCTCTTGCTCATTGATATGAATGTTTTATATTTTTTATGAATACTTGTGGTAATTGGTTAAGTGTTTGTGAAGATTAAAATTAAATTTATATTATTTGGGCTCATTGATTCACCCCCCCCCCCATCTCAGTGATTTTACCTCTAACAATTGGTATCATTGTAGGTCCTTTGGTATAGGCTTAATATCTTGAAGGTGATCCAAGGTGCAATATGGGTAGTCATCAAGGAGGTTTCTCTACTAAGCAAGCACCAATGTTCAGTGGATCTAATGATGTTTTTTGGAGTGCAAGGATGAGGACATACATTTTATCCCTAGGGTTTGATGTATGGCAATCTATTCTAAATGGTTATATTGGTCCTATTACTCCTCCATCTAGTGTTGTAGATAATAAGTTATTTGAGAACAATTCCAAGGCAATGAATGATATCACTTGTGATCTTTTAGAGACTAAATACACCAAGGTAATCTATTGTAAATATATTAAAAATATATGGGACTAAATGAAGATAATTTTTTAAGGAGATTAAAATTTTAGGCTTGCTAAGTGTAGAATCATAGAAGGTAATTTGAAAGTCTGAAGATGAAGGAAGAATATTCTACGACATCCTTTTTGCAAAGAGTTGATGAGACTCTCAACATCATCAAAGGTATTGGAGAGAATCTTAGAGAGGATATTGTAGTCCAAAAGGTAATAAGGTCTCTATCTCTTAAGTTTGATCCAAAAGTATCCAATATAGAAGAAATTCATGATCTTACTTAGTTGAAAGATGGATCAAGTGCATGACACTCTTTACTGTATGTGAGATGAGAGTAAATGATGATATACCACCAAAGAATGAATCAATATTCAATATTGAGATTAATCCAAAGAATAATTTTGAATGTAATAATTCCAAAGAGGATGACATATCTGATATTTATGAGGGTGAACTAATTTCTTTAATTACTAGGAAATTGAACACAAGCTCAAGGAAGTATAAGGGTAAACTACACTTAAAATGTTTCAGTTGTGGAGAGATAGGACATTTGATCATAAGTTCCCTCATAAGCATGAGAATAAAGATGATTAATAGCATGGTGAAGGCCAAGATGAAGATAATAAGACATACAAGAAGAAAGGATTTAGAAAGTATAACAATAAGAAGTCTTTCAAGAACAAGAAGAGTCTCTACAACAAAGAAGATTGTTTCTCATCAGATGAGAGTGAAGACAGTGATTTAGAATATGATCATGAAGATTATGGTCCTACTAAAGATTAATATCTATTCATGGTTAAATTAATAAGTTGATCACATTAAGAAGATCCTACTTAGATTGATTCAGATGATGATGAAGATGAGGTGGACTGTGAGACTGTATTGATGAATGCTCTTAAAGAATTGAAGATTGAGAAGAAGATCAATAAGAATATGAAATATAAACTCAATGACTATGAGGATCAATTTAGTATGTATGAGGTAATAATGAATGAAGACACCAAGGATCATGAAAATATGGTCAAACATCTCAGTTCTCAATTGGAAATCATGTATACAAGCTTGAAATCTAAAGAAGATGAATGTTTAAGGTATGTTTCTAAAAATAAGTCATTGAAATATGAGTTAGAGAAGACATCTAGTAAGGTAAAGTCATTTGTTAGATTTGAAAAGAGATCATGTGATTTAGACAACATTTTGAATGGTCAAAATCATGTTAGTGATAGAACTACTCTTGGATATGAATAAGAATAAAATAATGTTACTCAAGACAAGATGAAGACTAATGTGTACTAGGAAAATCATATTTTGAAGACAAATCATCAGACAAGGAATGAAGGTGATGGTATAATGAAGACAAATCAGAATGCTATGAGGTATGCAATATTTAATGGTTACTATTATACATGTAATCAATTTGGTCATAGGGCTAGAGAGTGAAAGATACCTATTAGAAATGAGTTTACATGAAACTATGATGGGGGTCATCAGTCAAAAGGTATGAATAAATTTAAGTGATTTAATTTTCATGAAAAAGGAAACATTACAATTTTCTATGGTAAGATAAAAAAAATTTCCATCAAGGATTATGGTGTGCTACAATTATGAATAGAGAGGTCACATTTCTAGATTTTGAATTAAAAGCTGTCAAGTCAAAATGCATATAATCAGGCTCCTAGAGTGAAAGAAAGGAGGCATGTTAGCACATGACATCTAAAGGTGAAAAGTGTGAGGCATGATGAGACTTCAGGTCCAAGTAATCTATTTTCTATGATGGAGAATGCTTCAAAAGTTGATGAGTGCCAAGGGCTCTCAATATCTGCTTATGTTATAAGTGAAGAGACCAATCTCAAAGAGAAGACGAAGGTGTTGGTTAAATCTATCCATGAGGTATGTATGGATCTAATTGAACATATTATTATTATTATTGAGCATGTATCATGCAAATAACATCAATTATTTATGCCTAATGATGAGGTTCTAAGATGTAAGGAAGATTATGTAGATGAAAAGTAATGTCATGATATTTGTTGTCTCCATGTATTTTCAATCCAATTCTAGAATAAAAAGAGAACTATATAGTGGTTGATCATGTTTATTCTCTTAATCCTACGAAGAATAAGAAGAATTATAGGTATCGGATGACCAAGGAGGAGAAGGAATATGAGGAGTAATGGGCAACTTCAAGTTTTACATTATTTTAGGACATTGTAAAGTATAGTATCTTTGCCTATGCTTCTTATGAGACATATTTTATTATAGAGAATAAAGTTTGTGTGCTCAATATGATAATGTCAATTAGATAAGGTCTTTAGTTAAAGGGGATCAATAAATTCATGAGCTTGTTCCAAAGTATGTGAAGAAGTTATAATATAGGGTCAGAATGGGTAGTTCTAGTTGGCTTAATGAGATTGATGCATTGTTAAAGAAAATTTTGATGATAAAAAAGGTTTGTACACATAATTTTGATGTTTTCCAGGTGATTTCAAGCTTTGAAGATATTTTTTGTGTAATTGGAGATTTTTGTTTGCTCTCAAGTTTCCTAGTTTGTGCTTAAGAGTATGCAAGTCCTAAAATGGGTTATAGGATGTATGGGTTACCAAAGATTTGGAAGCTCAAATTTTGGTCCAAAATTATGTGATGGGTGTCTCTAAGTATGTAATAAGTTTCATAGGTTTGCATTGACTAGAAGGTAGTTTGTTAACCTTGTTTGTTTTAAGATTCTAGGGTTTTGGGATATGATATAAAAGTGGTTTTCATTGTGAATTGAGATATAAGGTTTCTTAATAGGGTTAATGTGACAAATGGGTTTTCAAAATAATCTTCATATATATTTTAAGGTTTATGGTTCTCAAGTTATTCAAGTTTTTGTCAATATGGAGAGTTAATTGGCTAGTAGGATTGTGAAGGAAGTATGTTATAGAGGATGAGCTTGTTGATGCAAATTTGTGTGATTTAGGGGCATATTAGAGTGCTATAGATATTAAGTTTTAGGTATTGAAGATGTGTCTAATGAAAATTATGGGCTCTACAAGTTCCAAGTAGGGCTACAAGGAGTCTAGATAGACCTAGTTTAAAGTAGAGTGTTTTTTGCTCAATTTCTCTAAAAGAGCAAGGTATTTTTGTTTCAAGGAGATTTATCAAGTTTATTGAGATAATTTTTCTTGTTTGGTGAGTTTCATGAAGTTATATTGGTGGTCATTATGGTATATTGAGAGATATGGCTTGTAAGCATGTATGGTGGTTCTTCATGGTGTGTGAAGATCTAAAAATGCTCAAGATGTGCAATGGATCAAAGATATTAGGGGGAGTCCATGTTATATTTTTCTTGGTGAGTTACATTATTTTCCATTATTTTGTGTGTTCTTTCTTCACTGGTTGCAGTGCTTGGCATGGAGCAAAAGGAAGTTGTCAAGGCAAACAAAAGAAGGCTCAAGGTAATGGGGAGTTTGTATCATATTTATAATATGGTCCTCTCTTATTGATGGTATTTTTAGTTCCTAAAGATAATATTTTCCCCACTTTGTCATTGTGTCAAAGGGGGAGAAATTTCTTGTTGTGAGAGTTCTTGAAAAGAGAGAAGGAAGGTGAGCTATATATTATTATATCATGGTTGTTAACATCAATGACAAAGGGGGATATTATTAGATAATTTTAAATGATGTCATGATGATGTCATTAAGGTTTCTAAGTGAGTGTATGAAGTTAATTGATATTATATGTGATAATGACAAAGTGTGTAATGTACTTGTTCTAGTATGTTTGAAGTATGATTGGTTGATCTTCAATTTCGACATGGTTATAGTTATTTAGGTATGAGTATGGAGTATTGAGAATGTGAAAGAGGTCCCTAAAATGTTTTATAATCTTTAAGTGATTGTGTGCATAATTGGAATTCATTTGATAATCCATAGTTTTCATCTAGACATTTTGGTTCTAGTGGAAGAAAATCTAAGTAGGTAGTTTGATGACATCACCATGACCATGTATGGATGAGTCAAGAGGAAATGGTCACATGGTTTTGTTCAATATTATTCCTATTTATTATGAGATAAATATTATGTCATGAACCTAAGTGAATAAAAAGATATTCAAGTACAAATTTTAGCTCCCAAGCATTTTGATAGTGTTTTCCCATACTTAGCCAAATTTGTATGAGGCAAGAAAGAGCCAAGTAGTTTGATGGTGGTGTATCTCACACGTGTAAACATTTATAGAAACAGTGATCATATGGATTTTTTTAGTTTCATTCCTAGTTGATTTTAATAATTTTTAGGTCAAGTTCCAAATTATGGTAAAATATATGCATGTTCAAAGTTGGCCTTCCAAATAAGTTTTTGACACAGTTGGATCTGAGGTAGAAAAATATGAGTGAGAATTTTTATGTAATTATATCTCACACATGTGAGTATTTCAAGAGTATTTTGTAAAAAATTTATAAAATAATATTTTAGGATATAATATGGTCCAAATTTGAGATCATGCTAGTGAGTGATGTAAAAGATATGACTATGTAAATTTAGCCTTCTAGGCAAATAAGCAAGGTTCCCATACTTGGTCATTTTTACACAAGTGAAATTTCAAAGAACATCGATGGAGCAAATTTATATAATAAGTAAAGAATAAACAATATGGTATAAAGTTTCATGATAATATAGTTTATGATAAAGATCAAATGGTGAGCATTGACTGATAAAGACCTGACTAATCTATAGAGATCGACTGAGCACATTAAGTCAAAGTTTCTAGATTGCACGAGATGAGGTCAACATGTTCAAGGTTTAACATTTGGAATTTAAGGAATATGTGTTAAAGTTTGAGATTCATAAAATAATATTTATGGTGTGTATTTAATCTGATTAGTGAAGACTCAAGATGTGATCAAAGTGGTCAAGGTTTAACTATGACTATTGGCACTTATATATTTGAATTTTACAAAGGGAAAAACTAGTCTATGGTATTTTACCCATAATGTTTAATATAGGATGAATTTTATAGTGGTATAAAAATAAAATATGAATATTAATCAATGATACATCTAATTAATCTAATTTTAATATTTTAAAGTGTGTACAGTCAACGATATTAAGGTTTAAAGTTGACTATGTGTTCATGCATGGACTATAAGTCGATAATATTGTTCAACCTTGTTTTGATATTATTTTGTTATATATTGATGAGTTAGATATTATGGAGTGTTTTAGACTCCATGAAGATTATTTGTGTTCATTTTTAAATTTTTAACAATCATATGTAATATGAACAAAGGTTCAGAAGTTGATTGTGTATTCGTTTATGGTGACTATGTACATAGAATGTTGTTTGAGCAAATTGTGCTTAAGTAAAAGGGTACTATGTTAGTTTTTGTCACTTTATGGGGACCTATAAATAATATGTAATGGTTACATATATTTTTAATTGGTCTTTTTCTCTCTTTTTTTTTTTTCATGAAGTGTTAAAGGAGTGAATGGGTTCACATGAGACCTAAAGGGCTACAAGGGCCTAATTGAAAGGTGAAGTTCTTTACGGGTGACCCATATATGATATGGATGACCTATGAATACTTTATTGAGATATGTCTTGATAAGATAGTTAACTTAAATATTAATTCATGCCTAATTGGTAACCAAGATGGTGATGATCATGATAGCTCTATAAATAGTGAAATCAAAGATGGTGATTTCTAGACTTGGTAGAAGTCTTGAGTGAGAAACTTAGGAGAGGTTTGACAAAGGATTATGGGTGTGAATTTTTAAGTGAAGGAGGGGTAAAATTACTTTTTTATGAGTTGAAGATAATAATATATTTATGACTATGTGTATGACCTGTAGGTCATAATTATATTGGAAAAATAGTGCTCTTATAGATTGAGTGTAAGCAAAAGTAAAGAGTGATAATCAGAGGTCCATCATCAAGTGTTGAAGAAATAAGTTCATAGGTGGATGTGTCTATAGGAATTATTGTGTAATCTCAACATATAAGGGTGTTTATTCTTCCTATCAAGGTAAAACTTGCTAAAATTCTGGTTGTTATTGTATCTCAGCTAAATAGGTGTTGTAGCATCTTGTGGGATTATAGTCTCACTAAATAGGGATTATAGCTCCTTGATCAGTTACATCTAGTATAAATTGGTTATTTTTATTATAGGATAGTATTCCAATTATATTTTCTAGTTTTTTTTCTTCCTGAAGAGGGTTTCCCACATATGTCATGTGTTATGTGATTGATATTGCATTATCTATCTTTCTCATTGCTATGAATGTTGTGTATGCTTCATGAATGCTTGTGGTAACTAGTTAATTGTTTTTAAAGTTTGAAATTTAAGTTATATTACTTGGGTTCACTGATTCACCCCCCCCTTAGTTAGTTTACCTATAACACCTTCTCTTTCAAAGGTTCTTGCCTTCACTTGCATCCACACTGTTCACAACTAGCATAATTAGTCCAATTTGACCTTATACCACTCTCTTCCTTTAACCCATCTTGGTCAGCCAATATATTTTACATATTTAAAAAAATTCAATATAGGTCCATAAAAATTTTACATTTGAGAATCACGCTCTTCATAGGTTGGTCAATACCTCATTAGCCCCAAACCACCATTAGGTCTTGATGAGACCTAAAACAATTAGGCCTTTATACTCACATGTTACATGTGAGAATACTTGGACCACATTCACACTTTAAAAATTATTATAACACATCAAAATATCTCCAATATCCCCTCTTTAAATTACTCATGGGTCCATGCCACCCGGAACACCAACTCAACACTTGAACCTACCAATTAGGTCTCCTTTCTCTTTAGGTCTTCATACATAGAAAACACAATCTAAAACTTATGAATCTATAGCTCAAATATTTCACATATCCATATTATTATATAACATGTTTTAATCATTTATGATCTATTAAATACCTCCATGTGAATTATACATTTAAACACAAACTGTAAGCACTCAACTTAACTATCTCAAAATTACCACTCAGACTAATCACACACAGTCAAAATACAATCAATCTATTTTGACTCTCTATATCTGATTAGGGGCATAATATGACATTAAATACCTTATCATAAATATTTTATACTTACTTGTCATCTTCATACTCATTTTATTCCTTAAATCTATTCAAATACCTTCAACTTACCTCTATAAAATGGTCACTCAATCTACCAATGCATTCAACAAACATAGTCAAATTCTATGCCTTTTTCACACTAAATATGGATTTATCAAACCTAAAAAATACATATTGATATTCCTAATGGAGTCTATAACACTCTCCAATAGTTATATCATCTTAAAACATCAAAATTCTATCAAGAACAACTCAATTATCCTTCTCTAGTCACTTACAGAACATGATCAAACACATAGTAAACTTTGGATATTAATATATTTTAAGTTATAAATATTAAAATATTATAATAAAATTTTATATATGTTAATTAAATTCCTTCACAAATTTTATTTTTACATCACCTTCAAATTCATCCTAGATCAAAAGTTATAAGCAAAATACTGAGCACTAGTTTTTACTTTATTAAATTCAAATGCCAATGGTCACTATGCAAACATTAAACATCAGACACTTTGACCTCATATTTTTCTTCCTAAATTTTTTTAAAAAATACAAACCATTTATCTTATTATAATTATCCTAGTATTTATCTTGTAATTCTCACTATTGATCTTTGATTCGAACTCCTATGATTGTGCCACTTGGTAACTCTACGTGTCTTTTATGCACCATATACCATTTAGTCAATGTGCTTGCATCACTTATCAGTTATGCATGCAATATAAGCATCCTTTAAATAATTTAATTAATTAGTTCCATTTATCTCTAATTTCATGAACACTCAAGTGCCATTGATCTACTATCAAAGTTTTTTACAATGTGACACTCGTCATCAACACTTGCCTTCTGAGCATATTGACTATTTGACTCCAATGGACTTCTGCCACTTCGAAACCCTACATGAAATCTTCACTATTTGACTCAATACACTCCATTGTATCATTATCCAATAATTTTTAAATGCTCACTATTATATTTGTGATCTAATTAAATGATCATTGTAGATCTTCTCTTGCAAATTTGGTTAAGTATAGAAACATAGTGAACCCTTGCCTGAGAGGCCAACTTTACACCTTATTAAATTTTACTACACTCAACCTCATTACCTAAAAATTGAAAAATAATATTTCCTCACATAGGATAATCCATCCATGTATCAATATTCTTTTGAAACCTTCACATGTGTGAAATATGATGTCATCAAACTACTTACTCAACTTTATTTATCAAGATGACTACTTGAACCTAAACACTCAATTCACTACTCTGATGAATTACTTTCACTTACATAAGCACTTTAATCACTCATAAAATCCCATATGGACTCTAAAACATTTCCATATCATTAATACCATCCATCAATCTCCTCATTAAGATAAACACTCTCCAAACCATCAATCTAATCACTTTGTCATTAATGCACTAGTACCATAAGCTCTTTTTGACATTAATGACAACCAAACATAAAGATTATAAATAGAGATGATGCAAGGAACACAATTTCCAATGATTCTTTGATCACATGACCAAACACATCCATCCATGGCAACCATACAACTCTTACTCTCAAGGAAGGTAAATAATGGTTGTTTAGTCTTCTATTGATAGTTAATTGTATTATTCTCTAGCTCTATGAGTGTCTAGGATAGAAGTGTTAGTTTTATTAGTGTGTTTTTGTTTGGTTTTGATCACACTAGAATGATACCAATCTCCCCTCTTAGATTCCTAATCACATTGAGAAGACACTATCATCTAAATTTTAGGTGTCATTAAGTAGCCCTTCCACTTATTGTATTTCATCTTGGGTCATCTGACATAGCAGGATATCACTTACTAGTTGGTGGAGGTCATATTTGGATTTTGTATAGCTTTCCAATAGAAGGTGTTGACCACTTTTCCCCATAGGCTTAAATGGATCAACCCCCTATAGTCAAAATCTTGTATACATGCTTTTTATAATGTTATAGGGTATGTTGTAGATCATTTGATGTAATTTCATATGCCATTATAAGTTTTGGTCATGGTATAGCTTAGTCCTTCTATCTTTTAGTGTCTTAAGGGTCATTTTTTGAATCATATAAGTGGAATATTTTCATGGTGCTGAGAATTTGTAAGAACAGGTCCAAAAAATCCTAAGTTTGCACATGGGAGATATTTCAACTTTTGGCTGTGTTAGAGCATTCAAATTTATCTCAAATAAATTATTCCACCTTATTTGACTAAGTATTGGGGATTTTTTTAGGAAAATTTTCCAAAGCAAGGATCATGTAGACTTATTTCTTTTAGGTATAAGTTTCAAAACAATTTTCTTGAAGATCTAATTATTTCAAGAAAAATGTCCACATCAAAAGCCAAGTGTTATATTTCTTTCAAGAAAATTGTCTGCACAATTTTCCTGAAGGCATAATTATTTTAGGGAAAATGTTTGACAAAAGTTCTAAACTTATGTTTCTTTTAGACAAATTGTCTAAAATACAAGGTCCACAAAAATTGGTCCAAAATAAAAATCTCAAAGGGTTAGTTTCTTGAGAAAGTATCTCAAATAAAAGGCCTGAAAGGTATTTCTTTTGGGAAAGTGACCAAGACAAAGTTCTGAAGGACCATTGCTTTGACAAAATGTCCTATACAAAAATCTCAAAGTGTATTTTTATCAAGAAAGTGCCTTAAAAAAAATATTGAAAGGTCATTTTCTTTCAGGAAAATTATACAAACAATCTTCTTGAAGGGTTAATCTTTAGCAAAGTGTCCTAGATATAAGTTTTGAAGGGTCATAAGTGTCATTTGAATCAAAAGGAAAATAGAAGAAGTTAAGTATGAATTCTTTAGTAAAATTATTGCGTGACAATTTCCCTGAAGACCTCATTTATTTTCAACATTTTATCTACAGGAAAAAATCTTGAAGACATAAATTATTCAAGCAAAAGATAATGTAGACTTAATTCTTTTAGGAAATTATCTTGTGATAATTTCCCCAGACATTTTATTCAATGTAAAAGAGATACAAACAAATTTCTTTAGAGAAAGTGGTTGAGACACAAATCCCACAACAAATTTCCAATAAGAGGCCCAAAAGAAATAGCCTAGGGAATTTGTGATCTAATAAAGTGACATTCATGCAAGTGTTAAAATTAGGATCAATATTCATCCATTGGGGTTGATAGATTGATGGTTGTACAGACATCATTGAAATTCCCATGGACATTAATTGATGGGTGCATAAACATCAAATTCAAGCCACAAAAAATGACCATTGAATTTTGAATATTTTAAAAAGATTCACACAAGAATCAATATATTTGTGTAGAAGTCAAATATGGTTGTGTGGATGTCAAATTTGATCTTGTAAAGTAGAAATTTGTTTTCATCTAGTGGGTCCAAGTAAATCTAATGGTTCATGCTCAATCATATAGGAGATCCAATGGTGCGTAGAAACTAGAATTTTAATGGGCCCAAGTAGATTAATGGATCATATTAAATCATAGATTTAGATCTAATGACATGAAGTCAAATCAATGGGTCAAAGAGATTGAGAGGTTTCCATGTGGCATAAGTGTATGAAGTAGAAGACTGATGATAGAATCCTAAGATCAATGTGCAATTGATAAGTATCATGATCATATTCAATAAGATAGAAGATCAATGGAGTGCATTTAATCATGCAAATTAAGATCAACAATGAGCAAGGGTTAAAGAGGTCAGTGAACCCTGAGTAGAAATGCATGGGTAACAAGTGGCACAGGTAGATGGGTCCTGATAAAGGATCTATGGATTACATTCATTCACATCAGGTAGATTAATTAATCAAGATGAATCAAAATATCTATAATCCAAGCTAATTTTTTATGGCCAATCAAACCAAGGCAAGCCCAGGTGACTTGGATGAAGGTTAAAAAAGTAATTTTTAATGGGGTAAGGTAAATAAAAGGCATGGATCCAAGTTCAAGCATGGTTCATTTTGGACTAGATCTAATATTTCAAAGGATTCCATCAAGGTGAACATGTAGACTTTAACAGTTTCATCTCCAAGACTACTTGCATGAAAGGGACCCCTTTCCCCACTGTTTTACATGATAGCAAACCATTTACGAGTAGTTATCACTAGGGTAAAGTCTTAATAGTTTAATCTAATTATTCTAATTGCATTGATTCTATAACTTAGCACATACCAACTTGATCCCATCATTGCAACCATCAGGGAAGATCAAGGATGGAATAATCTAACTATGTAACCACTTGAAGTGACCCAAATCAATCAAAAGGTTTAAATGATCATATTTTGTAGAGTAGTTGTAACTATAGTTAAAATGGAGTTGTGCTCATCTGATTCATTTTCTCAATGCCAAAATACTTCTCTCTTGCTATTTTTTTTATAAATATAGCCTTTGATCTATTATTGAGTATCCCTTAGGCTAGTATGACTAGACTCTACAAAAATTTGTATTCTACACTTCTTAGAGTAATGAATAGAGTATTTTTTAGTTGTTTATTAATCTATTATTAGTGTGTGTATCTATCTAATATGAAAAAGTGCTAGTCATTTCACTTTATAGGTCCAGATTTAACTTAAGTGATAATAAAATTGCTTATAGGTCATCTAGTGTGTTTTAAGGTTGATGTATCAGGTATAGAGTGGATAAATTAACTAAAATTTATTTCAATCAAGCCTTACCCTCATTTCCTTCTAGCCTAAGTTCATGAAATTGACCTCTAGGTGAAACATTATTGCTTGAAAATCATGGTAGACATTGCATTAGTTTTATTCATGGTCTATTAGTGTGTTAATGAGTCAATATTGAGAGTGGATCCTTGGACATTCAATGCATCACCTCCTTTATAGTAGGTTATATTTTATGCATTTTCTAACTCTTTTCTCCATAAGTAACTAGTTGGTATAGATAAGATCATTTCAAGATACATTCATGGAGCTAGTCCTTAAATATAGAGTCTCATTTCCAATATAGGTACACACACATACCTGGAAATGTTCCCATGTTACCCAATCTATAAGAGGGATGAGAAACCTCTTCGAGGGTGAAAAATTTGGTGACAATAGTTTTGGCATGCCTGATGGGACCCATTATCTTCAAGACAACTTGTCAAGGTGAATGTTATTCTTGACAAACACCAGCTATAAATTATTATACTACTCAACATTTGGTGACTCCTTCAAGGTAAATCTAATTTCAAACCATTATTGTGTTATAAACTTTCCCTCATAATTCATGGTCCTCACTAGGTCATCCTCTTCTAGAACATCCAATCTTATTAACCCACCCATTCAACCTAAAATTCCCCATGCAATTCAATATCCACAACGTAATCTACCCTTTGAAGAATGAGTAGATTTTTCTAGAGAGAAAGAGGTTAAAGAGGTTTAATAAATTGAATATTTGAAATAATAAGACATGGCCAAGCCTCATGCTTTCCCTACCTTAAATACTGATAATCCAATCCAACTTCATATATGATTCCATCCCTCCTAATGCTACTAAAGATGTGCCCACATTCAATAGTGAGAGTCATATCATACCTAGTGAGCACATTATATATGTTTCTAACTTTCACATTTTCCATAACATTGTTTGAGAAAATATTACCATTAGACTCCTTGCTATGTCCCTTAAAGGTAAGGATCTTGATTGGTATAGGACTCTAGAAGGTGTATGCATCATAACATGGGATGAATTTGGGGTTTTATTGACTTCCAAATTTAGAAATGAAAGTGACCATGCTTCTCCCATACATCAGCTCAATTTAATAGAAAGGGGACCCAAATAAATAATGCATGACTTCAATTAAAGGTTTTAGAAGACTTGGAATAGGTTGCCTCCTCCTATGAGACCACCTTCTAATTTTGTGTTCCCTATCTACTGTAGAGTAAAAATTACTCTATGTTGCATTCTGATTTTTAGTTGCATGCTAAAACATTTTGTTCCCGCATACTTTGATGGTGAAGCTCTAAAACAAAGCATGGGTTATATTTCTCTTTTGATTCATTTGATTCATTTTTGTCTAAGTGTCGAAGTCATGCAAAAGCTGCCAAGTGGCATCGTCTGAGGCACCTTTCATAGCTTCTATAAGTTGGTCGAGATGTGCCACATGTCTAATAGCAACCCAGAAGAAAGTGACAAGTGTCAATATCTACATTTCATATCAGCACCCACATTTCATTTATTTTTTAGTGAAAATTTTCAACAAGCTAAGTATCAGGATCAAGTAGAAAGTGCCAAGTGGCAATCATGGAAAGCTCCAAATTGCTTTTCTGAAAGTGAGCAGAAGATGCCATGTATCCCAGCTGAAGAGAGTGGAAGTTACCATGTGTCAGCATCTAAAATATGTTTAGTTCAATTTTTGGTTCAAATCCTTGGTTCAATATCATCGGTTCAATGCCTCGGTTCATGTGTAAATGGCGTACAATGTTGAACCATTGAACCATTGAGCCATTTTTGGTTCAATTAGTTAGTTCAATAGCTTAGTACAATCGAGCAGTTCAAAGGAGCATCCCAAAAAACAAAAGGGTCGAGTGCCCTTTTGGAAGGTAGTAAGGTGCAACCAAACCATTCAAGCAGAGGCTTCCAAGTGTCATCCACTGAGCCCCTTTCTACTCCATTCCAAGAAGCAGCAGAAGATGCCACATATCTTCCCAAAAGCAGTGGAAGCGACCATGTGTCACCATCTAAAAGATCTTCTTCATGTATCATTGTTGAATAAAGACTGTGGTGGGTCCCAGGTTTTATTTTTAAAAAGTATGCAGAAGCTGCCAAGTGTCACCATCTGTAGGATCCTAACATGTGTCCCAAACATTTCCATAATATAGCTAAAGAGAAGCAAAGATTGCCACGTGTCCTTTGTTGAAGCAAGCAGAGATTTCCACTCATCCCTATGCCCTTTTTCAGAGTTGCTCAAGTAAGAGATGTAGTGAGTCTTATTTCTATTAAGTTATTAAGTTTCAAAGAAGTGGATTGTGACAGGTGTCAAAGTCAAAATGTTCCTGAGCAAAGATATAGTAAAAGTCGAAGTAAAGAAAAAATTACAGCATGTCTTTGGTAAGTGTTGTAAAACATGCCAAGTGTCATTCTCTGTGGTCTCCTAAGAAATAAGAATATTTTCAAGGAATTGACTAAGCGTCCTCTTCCATTTAATAAAATAGAGCATCCTGTGTATCTATTTTAGCAAGCAAACTACAGGGAAATAAAATGTTTTAAAATCTAAGAACTATCTTCTGATGGACACTTCTAGCTCAGTTAGAGTTCAATTTGGGCTGTAAGTTTGGGAATGTGTGGATAATTTGGAGGGAATTTGAGGCTATAAAGAGGAGTGAAAGGATCACCAAATAGAGGATCAGATACTAAGAGAGAGAATTTTCTGAGAAAATTATTGTCAAGATTTTTAGACTTTCTAGAGTTGTGATTAGGAATATCATTTGTCTTTATTCTATTTTCTTAAGTTGTAAATTTTATGTAACTATGCATGTTTCTATGCCTTTTATGTGGCTAGAGAATTAATAATAAGATAGAGTTTTATGCCTTTGTTGATGTTTCTTGTATCATTACAAAAGTAGTCTAAGCTGCGAGCCTCTGTTTCTATTGTTTCTATCTTTTACATTGATCATGCCTCGTCTGCTCTTTAATGTAATTGAATCTTACATATAGTTTCACTGTGCTTAGGATTAAGGATCAAAATTACATTCAAGTACATCGACATAGTTAGATTTTATTCCTTTGCAACTGTGTTTCTATTTAAATTCATATCCCTTTTCCCCCCAACACTTGATATAAAGAAGAGACCAGATTCTTAAAAATCTGGAGGTTGTTTCAAGTCGCATGTCCCACATCTTGAAACTTCCCATTGTTGGTGTCTGAAACAAAGCACAATTTTAAACATCAACAATTTTTGGCATGCCCAGTGGGACCAATCTTGAAGTTTCTTTCAAGATCATATGAACTAGAGAGATATGAGGAGTCATAGCTATGGACCGATAACTTGATCACAATCTACCACAAATCTATGTATTATTTTTCCACCTTTGGTAGCTAGTCCAAGGAGAAGAGTCAACCAATTTGTACCAATACCAATAGAAAATATGGGAGCCCCTATACCCCCAAGAAATTATGTGAGTTGGAATACTGGTAGTCCATTAGTCCTCCCAATACCACCAGCCACTTGGGACCCTATCCTAGTGAATGCCTTAAAAGCTCTACCCAAATTCAGTGGGCAAGACTTTAAAACACCTGAGGAACATCTTTAGGATGTATCAGATGTCTGTGCTATACACATTATCACACAAAAAAATGTGGCCATAAGATTATTAGTAGCTTATTTTAAAGGAAAGCTTTAGAATGGTACAGGTCCTTGACCCAAAATACCATTTTTACATGGGATCAAATTGGAGATCATTTATTTGAAAGTTTCGAAGAGAAGGGTGACAAGTCTTCTTTATTACAACAATTAATTACCATTCAAAGGGCACCACAGAAGCCATGACTAACTTCAATTCTAGATTTCAAAAGACTCGGGAAAGAATCCCTATTATAGCTAGACCATTACTAGGTATGGCCATAGTGTTTTATCTTAAGGCTTTGAATTCAGATATATCTATTATGATTCAGTCACTTGGAGGACACACTTTGCCAGAGGCTTATGAATATGCATCAAAGCTGAGAATAATTTAATAGATGCTTGAAAGTTACCTCCAAGGCCTCCCATGCCCATGTTCCCAGAAATTTCCTTGCCATTACCTCAAGAAGTTCCTAAATCTGTAAGCCCACCTGTGTCTATGTATACCTATCCTCAACCATCTACTAAATAAATTGTCCCCACTCAGTCATCTGAGTTGGATGATATTAAGAATATTCTAAGGACATTTTATAATGAGCTTATCAATATAAAAAGACATTAGAATACTTTCTCTAAGCCTCCATATCAAGGCTATCAAGGAAATAGATTTTCATTTCAGTCAAACCAATATCAAGGTCCTCTAAGACAAACTAACCATTAGCCAGCAAATCAATTGGTTGCAGTCCCCACACCCTCATAGACTATTCCTCCCAATTCAAATAGGGAGATTGTTCTAGGGAAAAATAACTATGTGGATAATATTGATGCCTAGTGTTTTCCTTGCAGTAATGCTCATACACCTAGAAATTGTCCTATGGGTAATCTACAACAAAAGGTGGTAGAAAAAAGAAAAATGGATGGTTAGTTTGCGAGTTCCAGTGACAATCAGGCCTACCAATCTCTTGGTATGCAAAATTTAGTCCTAATGGCTCAGATGCAAGGGATGTCTCTACAACAAGAGGAAGAAATAGCCCCAGAACATGCTTTGTTCTCATGGGTTGAAGACAAAGAATTAGTTTTCTTGAATGAAGCATCTACATCCAAAAAACTAGTGGTGCAATCTGATTATTACACTAGATCAAAAATAAGGATGGTGGAACAGCTTGAGATTATAAATGGTCAAGTCATGGAGAATCCTCCATTTCAAGGACAAAGAAACACGGCTATCAAACAAGAAGTGCCTCAGCTAGTGAAAAATCAAGGGGTTCTTGCACACATTCAAGAAAAAACAAGATATCCTCATTTTAAAAGAGCTCAAGCATTGGGACCAATGAATGTGGTAGATCAGTTAAAGAAGACTCCAACACAAGTATTAATATGGGACATACTAGCTATTCCTGAACAAAAGACGTTGTTACAAGAGGCTCTACAATGCCAAGCAATGCCTAAGCAAGGCCATGTAATGCCTAATTATGATGGCACCAAAGAAGGACTTGCTGATAAAGAAAAACTCAAGGACATAGTTCCTCTGAAGACAACAGCCTTTGTGAATGATGTAGCACAAGTAAGTAAATCCAAACTAGAGCCTTTCTATTTGACTCATAGTTGGAAAGAAACTCTTGCATAATGCATTGATAGATTCAAGAGCTAGTACT
The DNA here is from genome assembly GCA_037957365.1 of Torreya grandis. Taxonomy (NCBI): domain Eukaryota; kingdom Viridiplantae; phylum Streptophyta; class Pinopsida; order Cupressales; family Taxaceae; genus Torreya; species Torreya grandis. The sequence continues at coordinate 1,715,065 of JARHVA010002334.1, forward strand.
ATAGTGATGCCTAAGCAAATAGATGATGCTTTGAAAATAAAATATGAACCCCTTACAAAAGGAGTTATGTAGCTAGATGGCAAAATAGTACAAACAATAGGGAGAATTAAATAACTCCCATTGCAGTTATATACTTGTCCCAATATAATTGTCAACCAAGATGTCATAGTCATAGATATACCTCCTGTTTTTGGTTTATGTTTATCCAGAGACTTTACAACAAAAATAGGATGATATATGTCTCTTGATTGGTCTCACCTCATCCTGAGAACTAGATACGGTTCAAAGATGAAAATTCTATCTGAACCACTATCAAAAGATCATATCACCAATAAACCAACATCAAAATTAGAGGTAGATCATGCTATGTTAAATAAGAAAGAAAGGATTTTTGTTGAAGAGTTAGGCAACTAGACTGAGCATGATCAAGAAGAAGAAAATAACCAGTTGTTGGCTATGATGCATAGCGACCCATATGGGAACTATGACTCTACTGGTCTGGGCACATATGTCATTTTTGATTAAGGGAAGAAGCACCAACTACTCAAAATTCAAAAATCTGGACCTTAAATTTTGATTTGTCTTACTGCTCCAAATGGTGAGAAAATTTTAAGGGCTATCTATTTCCAATTTGCTTGTACTAATAATGATGCTGAGTATAAATCTTTAGTACATGGGCTCCTGTTAGCAAAGAAAAAGGGAATAAAGAATCTAATAGTAAAAAGAGATTCAAAATTAGTAGTAAAGCAAATTAGAGAAAAGGTAGCAGCCAAAAGTGTAAGGATGAGATCCTATAGACATAGGATTTGGGACTTAATAGAATATTTTGAAGCTTTCAATATCGAGATAGTCCCTAGGGGTCAAAATTTTGAAGCTGATAGGATGGCCCAAATTGGCTCACAGTTTGATCTAGCAACTAGCCTATTAATTAACAATGAGTTAGTAAAAGTTATAGTGAGGCTGACTATTCCAGACAATGATTAGAATTGGCAAGTATTTGAAAATGATTCTCAGGTACTCTCATTCTTACAATAATCAGATGAGTTTATTGATCAGATGCAAACCAAAATTGAGGAAGCATATGGAGATCAGATTATACAATTGAAGACTAATAAGCTCCCAAAGGGATTGATCACCTTAGAAAACTTATTTGATCCAGAGGATGTAAGCCTAGAGAAGAAAAGTTTATAGGTAGACAAAGTAGATTATTCTGAAATAGAGGTGAGTCAAGGGAAAAAACTAAAAGTTGGGAATTTTGCAACTCAAGTGGAAAAAGAAAGACTAATTGAATTGTGCAAAAAATATGATAGAGTCATAGCCTAGAGCTATGAAGACCTTCATGGATACAATAGAGACATTATTCATCACACAATAGAACTGATTGAAGGATCTAAGCCCATCAGATAGAAACAGAGGCTAGTAAATCCAAAGATTGAGCCTCTAATGGTAGATGAGTTGCAGAAACTTTTAGATTCCAAAATAATTTCTCCAATCAAGTACTCAACTTGGGTATCAAATCTAGTACCAGTTAGGGAAAAGAATGGAGATGTAAGATTGTGTGTAGATTTTAGAGATCTAAATAGAGCATCTTTGAAAGATCACTATCCCTTGCCCTCCATGAAACAAATTCTAAAAAATGTGGCTGGATCAGAGAGATTTTCTTTGCTAGATGGTTTCTCTGGATACAATCAGATTTGGTTGGTTGATGAAGACCAGTACAAAACTGCTTTTACTACCAAATGGGGAACATTTGCATACGCTAAGATGCCATTTGGCCTGTCAAATGTAGGAGCCACCTTCTAAAGAGATATGGATGTAGCCTTTGGGGAACTTATAAATAAAATCATCCTAGTTCATCTGGATGACCTCACTATTTTTTCAAAAAATGCTATTGATCATTTTGATCATTTAGAATCTGTCTTTAAGAAATGTCAGGATTTTGGAATATCAATGAATCCCAAGAAATGCATCTTTGTTGTGCCTCAAGGAAAATTATTGGGACATATAGTATCTAAAGAAGGAGTTTCCATAGATCCTGAAAGAATTGTAGTTATAATGAACCTACCTCTTCCAATAAATAAAAAGGCAGTTCAGTCCTTCTTGGGAAAGATTAATTTTGTCAGGTAGGTTCATATCTGATTTTGTTGGCTTGGTGAGACCAGTGACACTCTTGTTAAAGAAAGACCTAATTTTCAAATGGACTACAGAAGGAAGGCAAGCCTTTGAAGAGGTCAAGAAGGCTATCTCAACAGCCCCAGTACTAAAAAACCTAGATTTTTCCAAGCCTTTTGTAATGTATGTCTATGGAGGAGAGTTAAGTATTGATGTTGCCTTAACCCAAAAGGATGATAGACTGGAGGGAGAACACCCAATAGCCTTTTTCTAAAGAAATCTCAGGGATTATGAAACTAGGTACAACTTTGTAGAGAAACAAGCATATGTCATGGTAAAATCCCTCAATAAATTTAGGCATATGGTATCAGGGAGTAAAATTTTTATACTTGTAGCTCACCCAAGTGTCAGAGAATACATCATGGAGGGAGAAATTACTGAGAAAAGAGCCAACTAGATTACTAAGATCCTTGAATATAATGTATAGGTCAGACCCACTAAGTTAGTCAGAGGTAGGGGTTTGTGCTAATATATGACCCAAGGGTTTGAAAAGATGGTACCTGAAGAGACAAATTCAGAAGGAGAGACAGAGATGGTGTTAAAGATACAAGAGGTTGATCAGGAATATTGGGTCACAAGCAGGGTTCATTTTATGAAGTATGGAATTTATCCAAGAGAACTCCCTCAAAATAAGAGAAGATACTATATGATACAAGGAGTTCATTTTGTTTTAATTAAACAGGTCCTTTTTAGAATAAATTCTAATGGTAAATTGTTAAGATGTGTAGAAAAGGCTGAGGCTAAGAAAATACTACATGAGATGCATCATGGAATATTAGGGGGGCATTTTTATGCAAAGACCACAGCCATAAAGATAAGTGAGGTGGGATATTTTTGGCCTACTTTATTTGTAGATTGTTATCAACTAGTTAAAAAATGTCAATCTTTTCAATATTACATGGGGATGAGAAGGAATGCAGCAATGCCCATTAGTCTTATAATTGTGGATGAACCTTTTGCTCAATGGGGTCTCGACTTCATTAGAATGATAAATCTAGTGTCTAGTATGGGCCAAAAATGGATATTAACAACCATAGATTATTTCACCAGATGGACCGAGGTAGTCCCACTTAAGGAAGCAACAAAAAATGTGATCCTAGATTTTCTAGGGAGTATCACTACTCGCTTTGAGGCTCCTCACACCATAATTTCAGATAATGCTAAAGCATTCTTGGGGTTGAAAGTATTTGAATTTACATTAAAACATGGAATATATCTAAAAACTTCCTCTAACTATTACCCTCAAGGTAACAGTTTGGTAGAATTGACTAACAAGAACCTGATTAGACTCATAAAAAGAGTAGGGGTTGATCATCACAAAGAGTGGCATAAAGTGCTTAATTTAGCACTATGGGCTGATAGAATCACGCCAAAACAGGTGATCAAAATTTCCCCATATGAATTAGTATATGGAAAGTCTACTATAATCTGCCTAAGCTTGGAGATCCCTACCCTCTAGCTGATCAAACAAATTGAAATTGAGGAAAATGGCCCCATGCAGGTTAGACTTGCAGAGCTTTTGGAAGTTCAGGAGAAGAGGGATATATCCCATGATTCATTAATTAAGCATCAGGGAATAGTTAAGGACTATTTTGATAAAAGGACTTTGAATCCTCATTTTGAGGTAGGCTCAATTGTTTTGAAATGGGATGCAAGAGCCGCCAAGTTGGGTCAGCATACTAAATTTGAAGCATTATGGACTAGCCCGTATAAAATTTGCGTGTGTAAGTAGAGAAATTCATTTGAGATAGAATCAATGGAAGGAGAACCTGAAGAGATTCTTATAAATATAATCTATTTGAAGCATTTTAGTTAACTTGGGTCTCTAATGTATTATAGTTAGATAGTTTCCCATTCCCGTATTACTTTGTTTTCCCGTTGTTGTTTTTTTGCTTTTCTTTTAAATAAGTGTTCTTTGAAACATTATCGGTGGCTCAAAAAAAATTTCAAATTATTGACACATTGAATGTTTCCCAAATCTTTAGAAATCTCCAAGGTACCTTGCGCTGCCACTTGCATATTGTGTCTATCTCACTGTCCCAAGAAGATTGAGTAGGATTTGCTAATGGTTATCCGAGTTTAATGCCATTTAAGACTTGATAGGTCAATAAATACCTCTTAGCAAGAGTTAAAGTTTACAAATTCTCAAGCATTCCTACATCTATGAGAAAATATCTTGTTCCTTGCAATTTTTAGGTGCCTAGTAAACTTGCTTCAGCAAAAGTGTTTCTATTTTGCAAAAGGTTCATACAAGTTAACAAAAAGAAGATATAGAGATGGAGGGGGAAAAATCTTCACAACAAGGAGCTGGGATGTATGAATCCCTTGATAAGTTTCTTACAATTAAATCATATGCTTCAGCTCCTGCGTAGCCATTGAAGACCTATCCAAGGACCAAATTTCTTGAAGCTAGTCAAGCAAGTGACCCAGCAAAAATAAAATATTATGCGAATGGCATCATGGACCCAATTATGTAGAGAGATAGTAGAAAAAATCTTAGAGAAGGGGCACATAAAAGGTGTCTATAAAGGGCCAAAGTAGGGCAATATGAAACATTCACCATGAGAATATGGACCTCACAACTAGCTTAGTTCATTGTCCCAACTATGCATTCATGCCTCGACCTGGTCGAATTATGTGCAGACTTGATCCATGCACCCTCATGCACCATTCAATGAGGCCCATTCATGGTGTAAATCACACTGCAAGTTATCAGGGTTATGTTAGCCCTACATCATGACAATACAACTACATTTCCCACTGTTGCCAAGATGCAAAGAATGTGGGAAAATATAAACATTCAGTCAAGGTTCTTGAGATCTGAGTTACAAATGGGTGATGATGAAACTATGGTACCCACACTCCTTACACCAAGAGCTCACTTCACACATGCTAGCCAAAATGCATTGTCTATGATGGCTCTCATCTTTGGCATGAAAGATGATATGGCAGTGTATGTAGAACAAATGGCTATCATTTTTAGACTAAAGACCATTGACAAAACCCAAGAGTATTGGCTCAACTTTTCTGAGTAAATTGCTTTCTCAATGGTAGAACAACTTGCCCATTTCAGATCAAAAGGAGTGTTCAGGTATTCTTCTTATTTGTTCCACCTCATGCTTTCCTAGAACTTTGACCTCTTTGCCCAACATATGTATCTTAATATTTATGACCCAGATTTTGATCTCCAAAGGACCATTCATGTGTCTGCATGGACACACATTTTGTCAAAGACTAGTGACCCATATGAATTCTGGGAATCATTTGTCACCTCTAATTTTTACAACCTCAGTCCTAAACCAGTTATGAATAGATTATTCCCAAGTGTTTCAAATCTTCTGGCCAGTTGTCCAATTCCTTGTGATTTTTATTTTGGATCCCACCATACCATTATAAGAGTCCATGGTTTTTGTGGGGAACCAATATTGCTACCTAAGATTTTGACTCTTAGGTTAGCATTCTTAGAGGTCACTAGGTAGGCATCCACAGTTGAAAATGAATTTGGTTTTGGGAAGAGAAAAAGAAAAATGTATGTTCTCCCATGGATGACAACAAGCATGGTTTTGGAAACCAGAGACGCAGAAGTTGTGTTGCTCAGAAAGCTAGCCTTTCTAGGTTTCCTTTTAGTAAAAGACAAATGGGTTTATGACCCAAATGGTTTCATAGCCTCCTACGTAAGGACTCATAGGGTGGAAACTAGAATTGCACATGAAGGCTGACCATTTTGGGAGAACATAAGAAATCCTAGGAAAGACACTCCTAGATTTTATGTTGAGTTAACAGACTTGCCTCTCCCACAAAATAGGCCATGGGAGACATTCTATGTCAAATAAAGGGATTATGATCCTAAAGTTAGAATGACATCTGGCTTAAGAAGAACCTTGAAGAATAAATATTTAGATATTGAGAAGATAGAGGCCTATTGGAAATATAGGCAGGAAATTTGTCAAACAACCCACTCTTTTGAAAACATAGACACATATGAAAGATGGGAAGAATTATGGGATGAGTGTCATCTCTCCCCTATATTTAGCCCAGAAACAAGTAATTTGCCAACACTGAGTTTAGAGCATGAAGCTAGGGCCGGGTCAAGTCAAGAGTCACAAGCCTCAGAGCAAACTATAGCTACAGTAATTGTGTCAATCTAGCCCCAATCTCTCAGCACCATAGAAATGCAGAAAAGTGTGATGCCTTCATCATCACAAGCTTCCCCATCAGCCTCAGTTATAGATATTCCCAATTCTCCACAAGAAGTAGATGTAGAAGGAAAAAGAATGTAGCAAGAAGAAGAGACACCCAAGAAATGAAAGAGGGTGCAGTTTCAATTTGATTTAGAAGAGGAGACAGACACCACATAGTGCCAATTATAGGGTACTGTAATCGCTCCTCAGGTAAGCATTATTCCTCCCTCTCCTTCTTAGTCTATTATTTCTCCCATTGGCATGATGATTTCATCTAGCCAGATGACATCCTCTACCACTTTTGTCATTCTCATTTCTCACTTTTCCCCATTTATGCCACCTCTAGCCTTAACATTACCTCATTTCTCTCCCTCTGTTCCCAGGAAACTTTCCCCTTAGATTACCCATAGCCAACAATTGGTTATTCAATATGGTCTACCACAAGGACATCCTTTTGTGGGTGGGCACATTGCCTCTCCTTCCACCTTCCAAACCCAAGTAGATGCTGCTAAGAAGGCAAGGGAATCTCAAAGAAAGAAAAAGAAGATTAAGGAGAATAAAACTTTGGCTACACCCCATTTGTGGTCACAATTTGACCCCATCTAGTAATAATTGATGGTGACTCATTTGTCACCAAATGTAATAAAGCCAATGGAGTAGATGCAGCCAGAAGATTACATGATGAATGTAGTGGCCATTGACATGTCCCTTTTTAGGCCACAGGACAAAATTGAGCTACTGACTGAATCCACTTTTGTAGTAACTGAAGACTACTTGAATATATCAAGAAGGCTACAGAAGATGGAAGTTGAGCTAGCCAAAGAAAAGGCAAATTGTAAAAGTTTGACCTCAAAGATCAATAGTAAAGATAATGAAATAGAGAATCTAAATAAACAATTGCAAAATACTATTTCTCTTCAAACTCACCAGGTAGTTCAGGCCCAAAATGATTCTTTAAAGGTAGGGCTCACACAGGTGAAGGATGTGGTGATTACCCTTAGTCGAGAAAAAGTAGCATTACAAGAAAAATGTGAGGAAAACCTATTGCAAGTTACCTAATTACAATAAAAGCTGTTAAGTGAACAAAATAATACTACGGCTGTACAAGCCCAACTTCAAGCAGAGCAATAGAGAGCAGCATAATTGGCACTGGAGTTGACCAATAGGCCAAAGAGTGTCATAGTGTTAAGTCTGGTAAAGGAGCTATATGAATCCATGTGGAAGAGAATCTCTTTAGAGATTAATCAGCTCAAGCCTTCTCTCACCTTCCTACTAAATGCATATAAATTGTGCAAAAAGGTGGAGAGTTTAGTTGTAAATACTCTAGCTACAATCTCTGAGAGAGTAATGGACTCACAAACGTTGTTGTAAAAGCTTTATGATGTAATAGATGCAAAATTATCAGTAGCAATAATTAATGATAGAATGGTCGCTATCAAGCAAGTAAATGAAGTTCTCAGTTGTAATTCCATAGCCAATAGTTGCAAGGAGCTTCTGGATGTCATAAAGGAAGGAATCAATGAAATGAAATAGTATGTTGAATATCTAGTACAATTAGGTCTTCCTTCTCCATTTCTTGATGACAATACCTTGCTGATGGTAGAAGAAATTGAACCATTGCTATTGGCCAAATAGAATGATCAGACAATTTTCCAATATCTAAGGGATGATTCATCAGTCTCCAAAATAGAAGCTGTCTTGGTCCCTATTTCCCAACTTGATTTCAAATTGAAGGCTACTGTTCAAATTTTGCAAAATTTTTCACACAAGGATATCATTAACCTTGATTTAGCCTTTAATGAATTGTAGAATAAGCAAGGGTTATCTGATGAAGAGTGGTCTGCCTACCAAACAACATTGTTGAAGCTATGATTTTGAAATTTTGATCTAGCGAGAGTTGTGGTTTCTTTTTGAGCAGGCTCAAAATTCTTTGGGGTCGCCAATAACTGTAGAGTAAAAATTACTCTATGTTGCATTCTAATTTTTAGTTACACACTGAAAAATTTTGTTCCCACATACTTTGATGGTGAAGCTCTAAAACAGAGCATGGGTTCTATTTCCCTTTTGATTCATTTGATTCATTTTTGTCTGTGTCGAAGTCTGTCAAGTGGCATTGTCTGAGGCACCTTTCATATCTTCTATAAGTTGGTTGAGATGTGCCACGAGTCCAATAGCAACCCAATAGAAAGTGACAAGTGTCAGCATCCACGTTTCATATCGACACCCACATTTCATCTATTTTTTAGTAAAAGTTTTCAACAAGCTAAGTATCAGGATCAGGTGGAAAGTGCCAAGTGGCAATCGTGGAAAGCTCCAAATTGCTTTTCTAAAAGTGAGCGGAAGATGCCATGTATCCTAGCTAAAGAGAGTGGAAGTCACCACATGTTAGAATTTGAAATATGTTTGGTTCAATGCCTTGGTTCAATTTTTGGTTCAAAGCCTTGGTTTAATATCCTTGGTTCAATGCCTCAATTCATGTGTAAACAATGCGTAGTGTTAAACCATTGAACCATTTTTGGTTCAATCAGTCAATTCAACGGCTTAGTATAATTGGGCAATTCAAAGGAGCATCCCAAAAAACCAAAGGGTTGAGTGCCCTTTCAGAAGGCAATAAGGTGCAACCAAACCATTCAAGCAGAGGCTACCAAGTGTCATCTACCGAGCCCCTTTCTACTCCATTCCTAGAAGTAATGAAAGACACCATATATCTTCCCAGAAGTAGTGGAAGCCACCACATGTCACCATATGAAAGATCTTCTTCATGTTTCATTACTGAATAAAGATTATGGTGGGTCTCAAGTTTTATTTCTAAAAAGTCTGCAGAAGCTACCAAGTGTCACCATTTGTAGGAGCCTAACATGTGTCCCTAACATTTCCATAATATAGGTAAAGAGCAGTGAAGATTTCCACGTGTCCTTTGTTGAAGCAAGCAAAGATTTCCACACATCCCTATGCCCCTTTTCAAAGTTACTCAGGTAAGAAATGCAGTGAGTCTTATTTTTGTTAAGTTATTAAGTGTCAAAGAAGTGGATTGTAATAGGTGTCAAAGTTAGAACGTTTCTGAGCAAAGATATAGTAAAATTTGAAGTAAAGAAGAAAGTGCCACATGTCTTCGGTAAGTGTTGTAGAACATGCCAAGTGTGGTTCTCTAATTTCTCCTAAGAAATAAGAAGATTTTTAGGGAATTGACTAAGCGTCCTCTTTCGTTTAATAGAATAGAGTGTCCTGTGTATCCATTTTAGCAAGCGCACTATAGGGAAACAAAACGTGTCAAAATCTAAGAACTATCTTCTGATGGACACTTCTAGCTCAATTAGATTTCAATTTGGGTCGTAAGTTTTGGAACACACAGACAATTTGGAGGGAATCTGAAGCTATAAAGAGGAGTGCAGGGATCACCAAATAGAGGATCAGATACTGAGAGAGAGAATTTTTTGAGAAAATTATTGTCAAGAGTTATAGACTTTCTAGAGTTGTGATTAGGAATATCATTTTCCTTTATTCTATTTTATTAAGTTATAAAGTTTATGTAACTGTGCATGTTTTTGTGCCTTTTATGTGGTTGGAGAATTAATAAGAAGACAGAGTTATGTGCCTTTGTTGATGTTTCCTGTATCATTACGAAAGTAGTCTAAGTTGCGAGCCTCTGTTTCTATTGTTTCTATCCTTTACATTGATCATGCCTCATTTGCTCTTTAATGTAATTTAATCTTACATATTTTCACTATGCTTAGGATTAAGGATCAAAATTACATTCAAGTGCATCGCCATAGTTAGATTTTCTTTCTTTGCAATTGTGTTTTTGTTTAAATTCCTATCCCTTTTCCCCCCAACACTTGATATAAAGAAGAGACCAGCTTCTTAAAAATCTAGAGGTTGTTTCAAGTCACATGTCCCACATCTTGAAACTTCCCATTGTTGGTGTCTGAAACAAAGCACAATTTTAAACATCAACACCTACTTGAAATCCATTAGGACTAAAATTTTTATCATGCTTTAATCTATGGGAGGTTCTAACCTTCCTGAAGCATATGAGCTTGCTGCCAAAGATGAAAATGATCTCATCCAATATGGAATATTGCCACCTAAAGTGTTTATGCCTCTAATAACTCATTATTATGCCAATGTTCCAGATGTGGTTCAAACTCCTAATTCTAATACCAAGCCTAAGGCTGATCCTAAGAAGATAAATAATGTGAGGGACAAATATATATATATATATATATATATATATATAATGGTTGGAATCTAGGCTTAAAATAGGTACTATGTAGTAAGGTGCCTATTAGAATCCCTACCCCCATCAATAATAATATGGAAGAGGGAGAGGTTAATGGCATCCTAACTCTAATAGGCTTGTAAATGTGTAGAGTCCTAAATCTACCACCAATGTAGGGGATATGGTACCAGTTCATAGCAATTTGGTGTAGGGAAAATATTGGAAGCAAGACCAATTTAAGAATTCCAATGAGAATGGAGAGAAGGCTCTAGTGGCTCAAGGGGTAGTTAATTCCCTCCTATCAAATGAGGAGGAGGTGATGATATAGGTTAATGAGGATTGACAACCTCAAGGAGAGATCTTCACCAATTTTTTAGTTGAGGACACTTTTGTGCTAAATCAAGTAGCCTATATTATATAAAATATAAGTGCCAAGAGGAAGGGTCTAGGATATCTAAATAGCATGCCCATAAGTTCTTCTGATCCTCTTACAAGGTAGTAAGACATGGTTGTAAGTCTAATAGTTCTAAAAGCTCTTATACCTCCAACAAGTTAAAATGTGGTAAGGTCTATTCAAAGTACCTCTATTATTAAAGTTACAATAAATTATTTACCTCAAAATAAACAAGTAAAGGTGAGTACTAATTCTCTAAACATAGTGGATTCCTTGAAAAGTGCCAAAGCATCTATCTCCTTGTGGGATATCTTTCATATGCATGGCCAAAAAGAATTGTTACAAAAAAAATTATCCATTATTCCTTCATCTTAAAATCATAGTAATAGTCATGTTGTCCTTGAAAATGCTCCTAACACTATTTTTGAGCCATCTACTAGGACTAAGAAGCCTCCACCATTTTACCTAACTCTCATAGTGGGTGATAAATTGGTTCACAATTGCATTGTTGATAGTGGATCCTCTATTTCTATCATGACCAAAGTTATTGCTAAAAAATTGGGTATACAATATGATCCACATAGTAAATGAGTGATTCATATAGATGGTATAGCTATTAAGACCATAGGGATGAAAAAAAACTTGAAGGTTTTCTTTCATGATTGTCCTAGCTTTCCTATCCTTTAAGATATAATTATTGTTAACCTCCCAACTCACTTTGCAATCTACTTGTCAAGGGAATTCATAGCCAAGTTAGGTGGTTCTCTCTTAGCTGGCAAGTCCTTCTTGTATTTTAGGATAAGGTATGGGGATAAGGTGATAATTATGACACAACCTCTTACAAGGCTTTATATTGAACCTCACATTGAAGCAAGTTCCAACTTGAGTTGCATTATTCATGAGAAGGAGTATCCTAATGCGGATAGGGGAGATTCTAAACCTGAAGGAATTTTTTATTTTTTCTTGGATGAGTATGGTGTAGATGCATATGGACATGATCCTTATGCATACTTTGAGAAAACTGACCTTGGGACTTATATTATGCATGAGCATCCATTTGAAGAAGGTAAGGTAAGCGTAAAAAATTATCATGCTACTGAGTGAAACTATATGATTAATTAGTATGATGATCATAGGTTGATGAACCTAATTAAGCACCATAGTTGGAATAATGATGTTTTCATTCCTTATATTGATGAAGATACTCTAGATGGTGGCAATCATGAAGAAGAGGAGGATTACTTTTGGATAATATTTGAGGCCATATGTCAATAATTTGATAATATTGGTAATATTCCTTCTTCTCCCAATAAATGTATGTCTAATGTGTTCATTGATTAAACTAATGATAAGTCTCTTAGGTGTTACATAAAGTATGAAATTAAAGTTCATGTTGTTAAGGAATATGGACATTAATCTACTATTCAAGAGCTTATAGTTTTAGAGGGACTCAATTAGGTCAATGTAGAAGTTGTTATGCCTAAAGGATAGTTAAGAGATCCATCTAGCATTAAGCCATGTTCAGAGGGGTTGGATCATAAAGAATAACTTGATACTCTCAAGCATCAATTATATCTTGTGCAATAAGATAGAAAGGTTGAAGTAGCTATCATCTTTCCTATTCTATAGTATGAGGAATGTATATCAGATATGGCAATGAACAAAAGGATTTTAGCTCTAACCAAGGCTCTTAGAGAGAAAAAAATATCATTCATGAAGGTCCCAAATAGTTCACTTGTAGACCTAATAATATTCAAATGTGATAGGCCTTTTGATCACCTACATATGTAAGTGATTGGTGATGAGCATGCTCCTCATGCTAGCTACCTTCATGGAGTGATAAAGATGCCAGTAAAACCATTTTTTACCCTGGTTGAGGTATATGATCAGATGTTTCACCTCTATAGGTCAGTCTTGTAAATATTATATTAAGTGTGTGTTTCCTTTCTTGTTATGCTATGTTTAAAAAGTGCTCTGAAGCACAATTGTGTTTTTTCATGGTTTTTATCTTATGTGTTTCTTATTATTTGTCTTTTCTTGTGTTTTGTGTTATTCAAGGTAGTTTATATGTCCAGCCTATATACTTGTGACTCCATATCCCAATGGATAGGATTAGGCAACTAGTCATGGCATAGAAAGCATGCCACCCTAGGGAAATCACCATAGATGTTGACCATTTTTTCCCACAAGCCAAATTGGATGAACCTTATATAGTTAGAATCTTGTATAGGGGATTTTTATAATGTTATAGGGTATGTTATAGATCATTTGATGTTGTTTTATTTTCCATTCTATGTTTTGGTCATGGTCTAGCTTAGTCCTTGTGTATTTTAGTGTTTTAAGGGTCATTTTTTTAATTATATATACAAGTGGAAGATTTTCATGGTGTTGAGTAGTTATAAAAATAGGTCCAAAAAAGCCTAAGTTTACACTTAGGAGATATTTCAACTTTTGGCTAAGTGTTAGAGCATTCAAAGTTATCTCAAAGAAATTATTACTCCTTATTTGGCTAAGTATTGGGGACTTTTTTGAGAAAATTATCCAAGGCAAGGATCTCACAGACTTATTTATTTTGGGCAGAAGTTTCACAACAATTTTCCCAAAGATCTAATTGTTTCAGGAAAAATGTCTGCATCAAAAGGTAAGTGTCAGATTTATTTTGAGAATATTGTTGGCACAATTTTCCCAAAGGCATAATTCTTTTATGGAAATTTTTTGACAAAAGTTCTAAAGGTAGGTTTCTTTTATACAAATTGTCTCAAACACAAGGCCCATAGAAATTGATCTAAAACAAAAATCTTGAAGGGTTAGTTTCTTGAGAAAGTATCCCAAACAAAAGGCCTGAAGGGTATTTATCTTGAGAAAGTGACCAAGACAAAGTTTTGAAGGACCATTGCTTTGACAAAATGTCTTATAAAAAAAAATTAAGCATATTTTTCTTGGGGAAGTACCTCAAAATGAAAAGCCTAAAAAGTCATTTTCTTTCCAAAAAATTGTCCAAATAATCTTCCCAAAGGGACAATCTTTAGCAAAGGGTCCTAGATAGAAGTTATAAAGGATCACAAGTGTCATCTAAATCAAAAGGTTTGTAGAAGAAGATAAGTATGAATTATTTTTGGAAAATTATCCCATGATAATTTCCTCAAAGACCTCATTTATCTTATACATTTTGTTTGAAAGTAAAAATCCCAAAGACATGAATTATTTCAAACATTTTTTATATAATAAATTGTTCAAGGCAAAGATAAGTCATATTTAATTATTTTAAACAATTATCCCATGATAATTTCCCTAGACTTTTTTTTGATGCAAAAGAGTCACACATAAATTCCTTTGGAAAAAGTGGATAAGACATAAAGCCTATAAAAATTGTCTAGTAAGAGGTCCAAAAGAAATAGCCTAGGGAATTTATGATCCAATAGAGTGATATTCATGCAAGTGTTAAAATTAGTCTCAACAGTCATCTATTGGGGTCCACATATTAATGGTTCCATAGATGTCATTTAAGTTCCTATGGATGTCAATTAATAGGTGCATGAACATTAAATTTAAGCCATGGTAAATGACCATTAAAGTTTACATATTCTAGAAATAGTCATGTGGACATTAAATATGTTTATGTAGATTTTAAATATGGTTGCATAGACATCAATTTTTAGCTCATGAAGTAGCCATTTGTTTTTAACTAGTGGGTCTAGGCAAATCCAAAGGTCTATGCTCAATCCTAAAAGAGATCGAATGGTGAGTGGCGACTAGAAGTTTAGTGGGCCCAAGTAGATCAATGGCTCACATTTAATCATAAATTCATATCTAAAAACATGAGAGTAATTCAAGGATCTCAAGAGGTTACCATGTGGCATAAGCACATGAATAATAAATTGAAAGTAAGATCCTGAGATTAATGTGTAATTAAGAAGTGGCATGAGCATGTTCAAGCTAATATAAGATCTATGGAGCACATTTAATCATG